>CM021103.1:21859467-22418180 GCA_007115665.2 Sequoiadendron giganteum | reverse complement strand
CTCCCTCCCTCTCTCTCACTAACTCCTTAATCTCTCTCTCCTTTACCCTTAACTCTAAACCCTAAACCCTTAGCCCTTAAACCCTTAAGCACTCTACCCTCTACTTCTCTTTATCTCCTCCCACCTCTATCTACCTAGACCTCTCTTTGTTTTTTTCTCACCTCTCTCTCCATCCCTACCTCTCCCTCTATCTCTGCTTTCATATCTACTTCTCTCTACCTATTTGTCCCTCTATACGTATTTCACTCTACCTCCTTGCCTCCTCTCTCTCAATATCTCTACCTTCTCTCTCTCTCTCTCTCTCTCTCTCTCTCTCTCTCTCTCTCTCTCTCTCTCTCTCTCTCTCTCTCTCTCTACCCTTAACCCTAAACCCTTAAACCCTCTACCATGTTAGAACCCAAAAAAAAATTCTTTAAATAAACCTGAATGATTTTCCCTTTTGAACCTAAATTTTCCATCAATACCCTAAAGGAATTTATTCATTTATATCCATTACTTTCCTATCTTTTCATAATATTTCATTTACCACCTTACCCCCATTTAATTTCTCATTATTTTCCTATCTTTTCCTTTAAAATTCATTTCTCCCCTTTCCAAAAATGCTCATACATTTTATACCTCTACCGCTCCCTTAGTGATCACTTCATTTCTTATTCACCGCCCAACCATGACTTCCCACAAACCAGCCCACAGTATAGTGGTAAAGAGCAGTCAAGGAAATCCTTACCGCCGCACTGCATAGGGTAATCTTGAGGGCCGCAGTAGAGCAGTGGCAGTTAGAAGGCGGCAGTAACAGTCAACAAAAATAATTGGTGGCTAAACGATTAGGCACAAAATGTTTACCGTGCCACCGCACACAGTCTAAACATAGACCGCGGTATCGCGATGGTTGGTAAGTCACCGGCGCGGCAGCAGTGCAGACAGTCACCATGGTACCGCACATAGTGAGAATGGTGACCACGGTGATTGCGGTAAACTGTTAGTGGAAGGTCAAGGCAGGCAGGAAGATGGCTACCGCGGTACCGCGGATAGTCTATAGGGAGACCGCGGTAGTGCAGTAACAGTCGGGAGAAGACCTTGACGGTTAAGACCGCCATACCACCGGGTAGAAAGATAACTACCGCGGTATAGCAGTAAACACAATAAAGGCAGCATACAAAGTTTACCGCGTTACCGCGGGTATAGATTTTACTGCGCGCGATATAGCAGTAGTTATTTGATGACTGCCAGGCTGACCCTCTACTGCACAACTGCGGACTGTTTGAAGGCTATCCGTGGTAAAGCGGTAGGGAGAAAAATTTAAAGGGTTTAGGGCAGCGGTATAGGATATAAGTCATTTTTTAGCCTTTTTGAACGGCGGTAAAGGAATTTGACTGATTCTGGATGGGAAAAATGATTTTTTATGGAAAATATAGGAAAATATTCAATTCAAATAGGTAAAAGACCTTAGGATTTTCATGAAATTTTGGGTTCTAACAGGGTTAAGGGGAGAGGGGAGAGAGATAGAGTGAGTGAGTGAGTGAGTGAGTGAGTGAGTGAGTGAGAGAGAGAGAGAGATATAGGTAGAGAGGGCAAAGAGATATAGAAAGAGGGGAAGGAGAGAGGAGAGATAGAAAGAGGGGGAGGGAGGGAGAGATAGAGAGAGTAGAGAGGGAGGAGAGAGATAGAGAGAGAATTAGAGAGGGAAAGAAGGTGGAGATATTGAGAGAGAGGATGCAAGGAGGGAGAGAGAAATAGTTATAGAGGGACAACTAGGTAGAGAGAAGTAGATATGAAAGGAGAGATATAGGGAGAGGTAGGGATGGAGGGAGAGGTGAGACAAAAATAGAGAGAGGTCTAGGTGGAGAGATGTGTGATGGAGCTAAAAAGTAGAGAGATAAGGAGGAACGTGGAGAGATTGAGAGGGAAGGAGGGGGGAGAGAGAAAGATGTATAGAGAGATAGTTTATATAGTGAGAAGTAGAGAGAAAAGGTGGGTGAAAGGAAGAGAGAGGGAGAGAGAGAGGGGGAGAAAGAGAGGTGAGATAGAGAGAAGTATAAAGGGAAGGAGAGAGAGGGGGATATAGAGAAAATTAGAGAGGGAATCTTAGGTCTCTCACTCACTCACTCACTCCTTCTCTCTCTCTCTTTCCCTCTATCTCTCTCCACTATACCTTTAACCTAAACCCTTAACCCTTAACCCTTAAACCCTAAACCCTTAAAGACTCTACCCTCTACCCTCTACCCTCTATCTCTCTCCAACTCCCTTCCCCTCTCTCTCTCAAGTCTCTCCCTCCTACCCCCTCTCCCTCTCTCAAGTCTCTCTCTCTCACTCACTCTCTTTATCTATCTCCCCTCCATCCTTTATCCTTAACCATTAAACCCTCTACCCTTTACCCTTTACCCTCTATCTATCTCTAATTCCCTCCCTCCCTCTCTCTCTCTCTCAAGTCTCTCCCTCCTACTTCCTCTCCCTCTTTTAGGTCTCTCTCTCACTCATTCACTCTTTCTATTTCTCTCCCCTCTACCCTCTACCCTCTACCACTTTTCCACTCCCTCCCTCTCTCTCTCTCTCACTAACTCCCTATATCTCTCTCCTTTACCCTTAACTCTAAATCCTAAACCCTTAGCCCTTAAACCCTTAAGCACTCTACCCTCTACCCTTAACTCTACACTCTACTTCTCTTTATCTCCTCCCACATTCTCTTCCCTAATACCTCAACCCTATACCCTCAACCCTTAAAACCTTAAACACTCAACCCTACACCCTAAACCCTCAACCCTCAACCCTTAAAACCTCTACCCTCTACCCTCAACCCAATACTCTCAACCCTAATCCCTCAACACTTAAACCCTTAAACCCAATTAAACTCTCTACCCTAATCCCTCTCTTAGGTATGTCACTCACTATTTCATTATTCTTACTATCATATGAAAAATCTTTGTCATCTTCAACATACAAAGTGTACCCAAATTCAACAAAACATTCATAGGCATGCTCATTGTCATATGTTGCTGAATGTGCCTGCAACTACACTGGGACCTGAAAATTTGAATACTCCTTATGGCAACCTGAAAATCTGAGGGATTAAGAGGGTATGGGGGTTGAGGGATTAGGGTTGAAGTGTTGAGGGATTAAGAGGGTATGGAGGTCAAGGGATTAGGGTTGAGGGATTAAGAGGGTATGGGGGTTGAGGGATTAGGGTTTAAGGGTTGAGGGTTGAGGGTTGAGGGATTAAGAGGGTATGGGGGTTGAGGGATTAGGGTTTAAGGGTCTACCTATTTTTCCCTCTATACCTATTTCTCTCTCCCTCCTTGCCTCCTCTCTCTCAATATCTCTACCTTATTTACCCTTAACCCTAAACCCTAAACACTTAAAACCCTCTATCCTCTACCCACTATCTCTCTCCCACTCCCTCTTCCTCTCTCTCTCTCTCAATTCTCACCCTGATACCCCCTTTCCCTCTCTCAAGTCTCTCTCACTCACTCACTCACTCACTCCTTCTATGTCTCTCCCCTCTACCCTTATCCCTCTACCCTTAACCCTTAAACCCTCTACCCTCAACCCTTAACCATCTACCCTTAACCCTCTACCCTCTATCTCTCTCCCACTCCCTCCCTCACTCTCTCTCTCAAGACTCTCCCTCCTACCCCCTATCCCTCTCTCAGGTCTCTCTCTCTTACTCACTCACTCACTCCCTCTATTTCTCTCCCCTCTCCCCTAAACCCTAAAACCTTAACCCTTAAACACTCTACCCTTAACCTTCTAACCTTTATCTCTCTCCTACTTCATCCCTCTCTCTCTCAAGACTCTCCCTCCATCTCTCCCTCCCTCCATCCTACCTTCTCTTCCCTAATCCCTCAACCCTTAAAACCTTGAACACTCAACCCTATACCCTAAACCTTCAACCCTCTACCCTCTACCCTCAACCCTTAAACCCTTAAACCCTTAAACCCAATTAAACTCTCTACCCTAATCCCTAAACCATTAACCCTTAAACCCTCATCCCTCAATCTTCTACCTTCAATCCTAAACCCTTAACCCTAAAACCTCAACCCCTATACCTTGTACCCTATATGTTGGACCTTGAACCCTAATCCATCAACCCTATACCCTCAACCATCTACCGTCATCCTTAAAATCTTGACCCTCAACCCTTAAACCCTCAACCCTTAAACCCTAAACCATTAAACTCTTAACCCTCAATCCTCAACCCTGAACCCTTAATCCCTTAATCCTCAACCCTTAAACCCTGAACCCTGAACCCTTATACCCTCTACCTTATACATTAGACCCTCAATGCTAATCCTTCAGCCATATACCCTTAAACCTATACCCTAAACCCTCTACCTTCAACCCTAAACCCTTAAACCTTCTACCCTCTACCCTCAACCCTCTACCCTCTACCCTCTACCCTCTACCCTCTACCCTAAACCATCAATCCTATACCATAAATTATCAACCCTCTATCCTATACATTAGATCCTTGACCCTCATATATCTCCATCCCTTTCTCCTATTCTCTCCTCTCTATCTCACTTCTCCCTCCATCTCTCCCTCCATCCTTCCCTCCCTCTCTACCCTAATCCCTCAACCCTGTCCCCTCAACCCTTAAACCCTTAAACACTCAACCCTCACCTCAATACCCTCTACCCTAAACCCAATACCCTCTACCATAAACCCTATACCCTCAACCCTTAAACCCTTAAACCCAAGTAAACTTTATACCCTAATCCCTCAATCCTCAACCCTTAATCCCTTGACCCTTAAACCCTCTACCCTCTACCCTCTACCCTATACCCTCTACCCTCAACCCTCAACCCTCAACCCTTAAACAATCTACCCTCTACCCTCTACCATCTACCCTATTAATTAAACCCTCAACCCTCAATTATCAACCCTTGACCCTTAATACCTCAACCCTAGGTAGGTAGGGGAACATAGGCGAGATACAGAGTGATGAAGGGAGAGGTAGGTAAAAAAAGGGATAGGGGAGATAAATATAGGTAGAGAGGGTAGGAGAGATAGAGAGAATTAGAGAGAGTGAGAGGGATGGTGGGAGAGGAAAGGAGGATATTGAGGTGAGTGTGTGTGAGAGGGAGAGAGAGTGAGAGGAGAGAAAATGAGGGGACAAAGGAAGTGAGAGAGAGAGAGAAATAGATCAGATAGGGAAGGGGGGAGAGATATAGAATAGAGAGGGAAGGAGAGAGTAAGAGAGAAATATGGGTGAGGGAGAGTGGTAGGTAGTGGAGTGAGAGGTAGGTAGAGAGGTAAGGAGAGAGGGATGGATAGGAGGGAGAGAGGGAAGGAGGGAGAGTGAGATGGAGAGAGTGGTGAGATAGAGAGTAGAGAGGTAAGGAGAGATAAATAGGTATAGAGGGACAACTAGGTAAAGAGAACTAGAGAAGGAAGCTTAGGTCTCTCACTCACTCACTCACTCCCTCTCTCTATCTTAGGTCTCTCTTTCTCACACACTCACTCACTCCCTCTATCTCTCTCCCCTCTACCCTCTACCCTAAACCCTTAACCCTCAAACCCTAAACCATTAAACCCTCTACCCTCTACCCTTAACCCTCCCTCCCTCTATCTCTCTCCCACTCCCTCCCTCTCTCTCTCTTTCAAGTCTCTCCATACCACCCCCTCTCCCTCTCTCAGGTCTCTCTCTCACTCACTCAATCCATCTATCTCTCTCCCATCTCCCTTAAACCCTATACGTTCAAACCAATACCCTGAACCAATACCCTCAAACCAATACCCTAATCCCTCAACACTTAAACCCTTAAACCCAATTAAACTCTCTACCCTAATCCCTCTATTAGGTATGTCACTCACTCACTCGATCTATCTCTCTCCCATCCCTCTCCCACTCCCTCTCTCTCACTCTCTCCCACTCTGTCTTTCTCCCTCTCTCAGATATCTCCCTCCCACTCTCTCTCTCCCTCTATCTCATGTATATCCCCTCACCCCCTCCATCTCTCTCGAATCCCTCTATCTTGAGTACTCCCTCTCCCTCCCACCCCCTCTCTATCTCTCAAGTCTCTCTCTCTCTCACACTCCTTGTATCTCTCCCATCCCTCTATCTCTCACTCCCTCTCTCTCCTACTCTCTTAGGTATCTCTTTCCCACCCCCTCTCTCCCACTTTGTCTCCCTCTCCTTCTCTCTTGGGTGTCTCCCTCCCACTCCCTCTCCCTCCCTCTCTCTCACTCTCTCTCTTTGTCTCTATGGATTAGGGTTTAAGGGTTGAGGGATTAAGCCTCACTTATGTCGCAATCCCTCTCTGTCAGGCCTCACTTACCTCCCACCCTACTTTCTTAGGTCTCTCCTTCCCACCCCCTCTCTCCCACTTTGACTCCCTCTCTCTGAAGTCTCTCCTTTTTAGAGGAACATATTTGACGAGCGCCAAATGGGTTTTACCTTGAAACGGTAAAAATAAGGGTTGACCCCATGATTCAGGCCCACATTATCCTGTGTTTGTCTGGTTCAGTGCCTTATCCAAGTCAGAAACGCCTTTTTTTCTGCAGTTGACTTCATATTGTACCAATCTATGCTTGATCCATCACCTTTTTACCACCAATCTGCATGGTAGACAACATAGAAGAAGATATTTAGAAGTTTCTGCATCATTTTACATTATCTGAGGTAATATATTCATTTTGGTAAATTGAAATGTTTGTATTTAGTATGTTTATTTTTTTTTGACAATATAAACTAAATTTCCTTAATGATTTTATTAATCATAACAATTGGACTTAGAATTCAACATTGAATTAGATGGGATTTGCATAAAAAAGTTCAATTTTTATGAGTTTGAAGAACAAAAAAAATAAAAACATGACATTTACTTAACATAAATTTACTTATGAATTCTATTTGCATTGCTTATAGTAGTCCATTTCCAGCATGGCTAGTGGAATTCACTGTATTTCATTCTTTTTCCAACTAATTTGGAAAACTTTTATTTTCATCTAATTTGGAAAACCTCATTGCCAAAGAAATAGTGAATAATGATAAGATATAGCATCACAAACCCTTCTTTGAATCCATATTCTTCATGACTTTGTTGACAATCAAAAATTTGGTTTTGAGAAAAATAAACACAAGAGTCTCTAGTTTTCATTTAGGTGGCAACAATTTATACCCTAGGTTTGTGATTCTCATTGATTTGCTGTATTGAATGGTTTCCACCCCTCTCTGCATCAATTTTTTTGTAAAATGCATTACTTACTTTTGTTCTATGTGTGTTTGTGGACATGTAGCATTCAAGGTCATGCCGAGGAAATGACCGAAGCCTCTAACACCAGAAGAGCGTGCAGTTAAAAATGCAAGGAGAAGAGAATCAAAAAATGTAGCTTGTGAAGCAAAGGAATTGCAGCCCATACAACCACAAACTTATTCGCAATCTAAGAGAGATGTCAAATTGGCAAAACAAAGGGCACGAATGAGGAAAGTTCGTGGAAGGACATGAATGAATACAAATGTTGGGGGCACATCATCAACCATAGGTGAAGCTCGATGCACATCTCCAATTGAAGACACATTGACAACAACATGTGGTTTTCTAGGTACATCGAAAATCACATCTCCAATTGAAGACACACCATCAAAAACATTGTTTTTTGAAGTACATCAGCAAACACATCTCTATTTGAAGGAACTCCACAAACGATATCTCAAGTTGGAGGTACAACATCGTTTACATGTCAATCTCAAGGTATGTCATCAATTGCACCTCCAATTGAAGGTACATGATCTATTCCCGATGTTGTTGACCTTCCCAATATTGACAAAAATTTACATTTGAGAACTCCTCCTAGAGTTTTGCATAGAAAACCTACATTTTTTATTGATATTGATTCCAATGTTTTGAAATGGATGCCTAATAAGATTCCAAAATGTACATGTCAAAGATATGCAAAACGGATATGGAGTTTGTTTTTTGTGAAGCTAAGTGAGGCTGGAAGATGCCAACTATTTGTTGAAATGATGAGGCAACTCAAATTTAGGCCCACCACGAAGGCTCTTGGGCTAATATTTTTGAATGACTCAAGTGAAAATTCCATTGTAAAGAACTTGACGAGTGCATGCGAGAGCGTGGGTTCCACCTCACACACGAAGGATAGTCGTGCCACATGACGTGTGATGACAACAACACTGTTAAGTAGTCAAACAAGGAACAAGGTGAACCTTACAAAGGCAAGTAATTCTTTGAAAATAAGTAGATCATCTCTAATGAGAGCCAAAGGAAGGCGTGAAAGAGTGGAGGATCCAAATAGCAATGAGTTATGGGCATTTTCGGGTAGAGTGCCACGGAAAGACACAAGAATTGCTCAAGGCTTGAGATCTTTAATTGTGAATTATTGGAAGGATAACACAAGGACCTCTCCTAATCAAAGAGATGTTGTAAGAAGGATAATTGGTAGTATAAACTGTGAGCCACATCCAATGCATTATTTGGATACCACTCAAACCCATTTTTTTGCTGATTTTGTACAAAAGTTTCCTGAAATTAAAATATGTCAAAGGTATTTTGAAATGCTAAAGCCTTTCTATGTCAAAATAAATCACACACGCACTACTTGTTGTTGTAGCGTTCATATTGAGTTTTCTAACCATTATGATGTTTATTGACGTATATGTGTAGATATGCATACTGACAATGTTTTGTAGGAATGTAACATAATGCCTCCACCTAAATCGTCAAGGAAATTTTTGTCTTCCATTTTATGTGAAAGAGAGGATGGTCAATTTTTTTACAAAAAATCATGTTTGGATGGCACATGTGATCATTGTTGTGGCATGCAACATTTGCCAATTTTCCAACACATGGCTAGTACACACACAATTGGAGACAAAATTGTGGAATTTGGCAAATATACGACAGTGGCATACAGTCTAAAAGATGGGAAAGAAGCAAATAAGTGTGAATTGGTCAGTGATAAGATTCCAGTGTATCAGTTTATGGGCATTTTTCGTGATCAGGTGGTTTATGATTATGCAATGCATACACACAGAGCACAATGGTTGGACTCACAGTTCAAGTTATGCAAGGACACATTTCCACTTCATCATATCATTTCAGTTGTCAACTTCACTGAGAACTACACACTACAACCACAGAACGAGGTGCAATCATAGTACTACAACTCTGTGCAGGTTTCTATATTTATACATATAGCATTCATTCATGCAAATGATAGTACAGAGGAAAATAGGAAAGTATTGAGGGAGTATGACTTTTACATTAGTGATGATCGTACACATTCTGCAGAGTTTGTTCAAGGTTGCTTTCATATGTTCTATGCCGATATGGCTAGCAGGGGCATACCATTTAGTCAACACATCATATGGTCAGATAATTGTACATCACAATTCAAGAATGCCAAAATGTTTTACTGGTTGAGCAGGATGCATAGGATTAGTGGGGTTCAACATATGTGGAACTTCTCAGAGGCCAGACATGGAAAGGGGGAGCATGATGGAGCAGGTGCATGTATCAAAAGAACCCTAGCACAAGAAGAGTTAAATTACACAAACAGTGTAAAGTTGATAGATGCAAGATCAATTGTCCAATGGTGCAATGGTTCAATGGGTCCAGGTAGTGAAGGCAATTCTTTAGTTCGTAGATTTTTTCATTTTGTAGATGATACTAACATTGCAAAATATGAGGATTGTTGTACACTAACAGGATCGAGCGAGCTACACTCTTTTAGAAGCTCCAATGCAGGTACATGGACTATCCATACAAGGAAGATGGCATACTTTTGTTATGCATGTACACTTCAATCATGGAATGATTGTGAGTCAACAGAGTGGGTTGATGAATGGTTTGTAAGAATTCTAACCCCACTTGACACTTATTAGCTCCCGACGGCTCTACAAATCATGGAGATGCAATCATCCATTGACTTTGATCATGTATCCAACCTACTAGAACCAGGTAATATATCTTACTTACGAGTTTTATTATGTTGCTCAGTAAATAAATCTAACAAGATGAACATTTCAATGTAGGGCACGTTTATGCGGTAATTGCAGATGAAGACAATGAAGAGGGTACAAATTATTACCTGTGCCATTGTACCGAGGCCAAAAAGAAATTGGAGTCCTCAATATTAGACGGAGAAAACATAGAATATCCTACAAGTTCGGTGGTTTTTTACTGGAACATGGCTTCGAAGGTATCCAGTTAAGAATGTTGCAGTTTGGTTGTTTGAGGACTTCAACACGCATCGGAAAATTCTTCACTATTCGAACCTTATCGCCACCACCAACGTTCATTTGATCAAATATAAGGGTAAACCTGCGAACAAGAACTTGTGGAAAGTGCATGAGTCTGACCACGAGGTAATACTCGACACAATAAAGACTAGAGCAGACCCAGATGGTTCCCTAGATTGATTTGTAAGTATGCACATTGAATTTGTAAAGCCATCTTATTGATCACTCTTTTGGACCAACACCTTGCAATAAGGCTTTTTCACAATTACTATTTGATGTCATATGCATTTACGACTGTCATTGATCCTTTTCTGATTGTGAGTGTAGGTAATACTGAAGTTTGTCAAAGTATATAAGAAAAGAACAACATCGGTTGTTGGTGTAAGTGTTCAGTAGTATCAGAAACATCGGTTGCTAGTGCATTTTCTGGTTGTCAATCTTCTCTTTCTTTTCCATCTCCTAGATTTATCGGATTGTTACATGCTACACATTCTATGTTAAGCCTCTCAGTGATATATTTGAAATTTATACGTAGGGTCATCGAGAGATGATAAAATAGCGAAGGGGAACATCACCATTGTAGGACCTTCAATCGACCTCCTTATCTAGCATGCATGAAGGTGATATTAGGTCTTGTCAGCTGTATGACTGGCATTATTGAGTTATTGGTCTTTTAATGATTTTTATGTGAGTCTATGTCTAAGATTAAGAGGCTTTTGCAGGTTTTTTGTGGACCAAATTCCTATGATACTACACAACCACAAAGAGGCTACTACCCATGTGTTTCATAGGGAGCAGGTGATGTACATGTTTTGAACCATTTTGGAATGAAAATAGTTGGGCCAGTTGAGGTGGAATGGAAAAAAGAAACTGGGTAGCAACTCCTTTTGTCCTTTTCTCGAGTACAATATATTTCATGATTTGTGTTGGAAATGGGAGGATTATTTCCCTGCATGTATTGCTACAAGTATTGACAAATGGGAAGATTTTCAAGATGTTCTTCCATCACTATTGTAATATTTATCATTGACCTACTGTATTTTTTGAAGACTCCACATTCATAAGGACATATTGCTGCATACACAACCATAGCTCTTGGAGTCTTTAGACACTGACTGACATAGACTTGATAGTCATAGGACATTGACTGTGGCGAGTGAATTTGATTGTTAAGCACTTTATAATCATACACTCACTGTACTTAACAACTGATCACTACTCATTTCTAATCTATCCTTTTCATTTGCACATTTCCATGTATAGTGACCCTTCATAGTTCCCTTGTGTTCATACATTCATGATGCTTGTCTTAATGAATAACCTTCCTTTAAATCTATTGTCCTTTGATGAAGTGACAAGGTAGGGGTAGCGTATGCCTCAGATAAATCGATGCAACCTAGGTCATCTCTAACATACTTTAGGGTATGACATTCAACAAAACAACTACTATGGTTCAACCGACTTGATCCCTTAAGGGTGCAAAGTGCAAAAGGGCAAAAATATTTGACAGGGTATTACTCATAAATCATGGTGATTACAAAATCTTTTTCTGAACCTATGAGATCACGTTGGACCCCTCTACAATAACCTCTCTCAGTTATTGCTATCTTGGAGGCATTTTCCTTTGGTGGTGAATTTTCACTCGGGAAAAGAGTTGTCAAATGCAAGTAGTTGAAAGTTGCAAAGTGGTGCAACTTTCATTCTGCAGCTCATGTGACCAAAAAAAATATTCCAATGCATTTAGATGGGTACGTTTACGGTAGGTATGGTCCTCTTTCACACCTAAACACGCGGAATCGCTCTGAGCTATGTTCAACCGGATCTATCCCTTAAGGGTCCAAAGTGCAAAATGGCTACAAAATTCAGCATGCTATTACTCAGACACCATGACGCTTAGAAAATTATCATCTAATCCTACAAGATCACGTAGGGCCCATCTACAATAAACTCTCTTGGTTTTTGCTATCTTCGAGGCATTTTCCTGTGCTGGCAAATTTTCACTCGAGGAAAAAGTTGTCAAATGCAAGTAGTTGAAAGTTGCAAAGTGGTGCAACTTTCGTTCTATAGCTCGTGTGACCAAATGGACTATTCCAACGCATCCGGGTGGGTACGTTTACGCTAGGCACGGTCCTCTTTTGCACCCAAACACGCAGAATCGCTCCGAGCTACGTTCAACCAGATCGATCCCTTAATGGTCCAAAGTGCAAAATGGCTACGAACTTCAACATGCTATTACTCGAACACCGTGACACTTAGAAACTTCTCGCTTGATCCTATGGGATCATGTTGGGCCCCTCTACAATAACCTTTCTCAGTTTTTGCTATCTCAGAGGCTTTTTCCTATGGTGGCGAATTTTCACTCGAGGAAAAAGTTGCAAAGTGGTGCAACTTTCATTATATAGCTCGTGTGACCAAAGAAACTGTTCCAACGCGTTCGGGTGGGTACGTTTACACTAGGAATGGTCCTCTTTCACACCTAAACACGCGGAATCGCTCTGAGCTACGTTCAACTGGATCGATCCCTTAAGGGTCCAAAGTGCAAAATGGCTGCAAAATTCAGCATGCTATTACTCGGACACCGTGACGCTTAGAAACTTCTTGTCTGATCCTACAAGATAACGTTGGGCCCATCTACAATAAGCTCTCTCGGTTTTTGCTATCTCGAAGGAATTTTCCTATGCTGGTGAATTTTCACTCGGGGAAAAAGTTGTCAAATGCAAGTAGTTGAAAGTTGCAAAGTGGTGCAACTTTCGTTCTGCAGCTCATGTGACCAAACGGACTATTCCAACGCATCTGAATAGGTATGTTTACGCTAGGAATGGTCCTCTTTTGCACCTAAACACGCAGAATCACTTTGAGCTACGTTCAACCAAATCGATCCCTTAAGGGTCCAAAGTGCAAAATGGCTGCGAACTTCAACATGCTATTACTCGAACATCGTGATGCTTAGAAACTTCTCATTTGATCCTATGGGATCATGTTGGGCCCCTCTACAATAACCTTGCTCGTTTTTTGCTATTTCGGAGGATTTTTCCTATGGTGGTGAATTTTCACTCGAGGAAAAAATTGTCAAATGCAAGTAGTTGAGGCATATTATCAAACAATTCACTGCCTTGTCTATGGCTTATCATGGCATTCCATCACCATGAGACCACTTTTCTTTGAGGCATTTTTTGAAAAAGTTCAATGGCTTGTCTATGCTATTGCTTACTATTATGCTTTCCTAGATTTTTTCCAAGCATCCATAGCTTGTTCGAAAGCATCTGTTTTAGGATTTTAGCCATAGCAAGAAGGCAATGAACTATTTGATAAAATGCTTTGGTAGACATATATGAAAAATGTCGTAGCATAGACAAGGGAATGAACTATTTTTAAAAATGCCTCAAAGAAATGTGGTCTCATGGAATGCCATGACAAGCTAAAGCAATTGGCAGTTGCTCCTAGTTATTAGTTATGCAATGTGAAGTAATTGCATAACTGCTTAGATTGATTTCGTCAAAAGCTATATTGTAATTGAAATTTTGTCATCTATCAGCATCTAGTTATTCGTTATGCAATGTGAAGTGATGCTTTGAGTTTGAAAGATGTGCAATGCATGCATAAAAACTACAAAAATCTATTTTCTACATTTCATTAGTTAAACTCTTTATTTTATTTTCTCTCTATATCTCTATGTTATGGAAATGCCTTTCTATTTCAAAAAAGGATAGTTTTTATCTCTTGTTATACAATTTTTTACGTTTTTTTATCTCTTGTTATAAAAAGGAGCAGATATATAATGTTAAAGAAGAGTGAAAGCACAACTAAATTTATCATTTCAAAGCAATTTTTTTGATGCATTTTTTCAAACAGTTCACTGCCTTCTCTATGCTATTGCTTACTATTATGCTTTTGATATATTTTTCGAAGCATCCATAGCTTGTTCAAAATCACTTGTTTTAGGCTTTTAGCCATAGCAGCAAGGCAGTGAACTGTTTGAGAAGATGCTTTGGTAGACATGTATGAAAAATTTGGTAACATAGACAAGGTAGGGAACTATTTGAAAAAATATCTCAAAGAAATTTGGTCTCATAGAATGCCATGATAAGAAAATGCAATTGGCAGCTGCTCCTAGTTATTAGTTATGCAATGTGAAGAAATTGCATAACTGCTTAGGTTGACTTTGTTCAAACTATATTGTAATTAAATTTTTGGCATCTATCAACATCTACTTATTATTTATGCAAAGTGAAGTAATGCTTTGACTTTGAAAGATGTGCAATTCAATGTAATTAATGACATGAATATAAACTACAAAAGTCCATTTTTTACAATTCATTAGTTAAAATATTTATTGTATTTTCTCTCTATATTTCTATATGGTATGTAAATACCTTGCAATTGTATTTAAAAGGCTTAATAGGTCAGTTAGGTGGTATTTGCAAAATCAAGTTGTGAATGAATGGTAATTAAGAGAAAAATTGGCAAATTGCCATCTTAGAAGTCTAACAAAGGGTGGTTATGGTGGTTGACCGGCTCAAGGGGTAGTTGGAAGGTGGTATAAAGATATATTGCTGTAATAACCTGAGTTGAGGGTTGATTTTGTTCAGTTTCTAATAACAAAATATACTTGAAAACGCTGATCACTAGTTTTCTTTGTTTTCCTGAATTTTCTTTGCCTTACACAGGCCCATACAAGTCTATCATGACTTGAGGCTTTGGATAATTGATTGCATATGTTTTTACTCTCTTTACATCTATTCTAAAGGTTTAAATCCACCGTTGGTGTGTGTGGGATCAACAAAATTGGTTACTACTCTGTTTTCTGTGTTAGGGGTTTTGAGGGAAACACCATGACACATTAGCCAATCTACCTACTATTCTGACCTTGTTGCTTAGTGGATTGGCCTATACCATGATTAGTTTGGTGTATATATACTTTGGAGGCTGAGAGAATGAATAAAATCAGTGGGGTGTGAAGTTCTAATGTTGTTTAGGGGTGTTTCCACCATGAAAGTAAGGAACTCAAGTACTGAATCTGAGAAATATTGAAAGGAATGGGATTGTGAGTGTTCTTTAAGTTAGGTCAGAGGTATTGTGGGGTTTTTGCACCTTTGGAAGGATTGGGGGAGGTCTGGAGTTATGAATTTCTTTAAAACCCTTCTTTTTGTGAAGGTTTAGGACGGTTTGTGAGTAGAGGAATAGAAAAAGTTCTTGGTGCTCTTAAAATGGGATAATCCTGAGTTTGGTGAGTATCCCTAAGATTTTTTCAAGTTTCCTTGGTTTGGAGGTGAGTTTGTGAGGGGGTTCCTTTGGAAATTAGGCCTAATTGTGAAGCCTAGAGCAAAGGAGGTGTATTGAAAGTTCATGTTGGTCCAAAAGAGTTACTATTGGTTTTGGCATATGTTGTGTAACCCTAAAAAGGGTATCTTAATCCACCTTTAAATGGTCAGGTGTTTTGGAAAGGTTGGGAGAAATTAGGCTTGGACCGGGTTTTGAGTTTGGTGCAGGAGCACCTACACCACATCATCAATTTTTTTTTATTTGTATACATCAATAGGGCAATATTAGTTTCTTTAGGTTTATTTTGTCTAATAAGCTTTAAGAGATCAAACATAATGCAAATAAAGGGTATTTTGTGTCTTAGAAGTCAATTAGAAATCATATAAGTTGTAAAATGCTGACAAAGCAACTTTAACACAAATAAATGTAATTAAGGGACCAACTAATCCCAAGGTTGGTTATGGGCATTGGGGAGAATATGGTTGTTGGAAAATGATTTAAAAATCCTTACCAAGGCTCGAATGAGAGAGTGGAAGAAGTTTTGTAACAATTTTACACAATAAACACCATAGTTTTGAGCAATTTTCTAGAAAAATATTATTTTCTTGATCTTTTTGAGTTTTGTACGGGCACATACAGGTTCTTCATGGTCTAAGAATTTTAGAGGATGTGTCTATATTTTTTCTAATTCATTTATTTTTTATTTGGTGTCTTAACTCTTTTCTTTGTAGAGAGAACCAACACAAACAATGATTGTCCCAGTGTTGTTGAATCAAGGGTTTGAGGGAAAATTTGTGATGTAACAATCAATTCACCTATTGTTTGCTACTGTATCTCGGTGGATTGATTGAAAAAATGTTATAATAAGTGTGTCAACTCATTTTGGAATAAGGATTCATAATTATATGGTGTTTTTGTGACTGTTCTAAGACTGAACAAGGGTTTTCCAACATGGAAGTGAGGAACCAAAGAGAGGTTTTAATAATTAATGTCTGTAAGGGTTATGTGAGGGTCTGATGAGTCTGTGTAGAAGTATTTTGAGGTGTTTGGGGCTTTGTAAGTTTTGAAAGATGTCTAGAGTTGTATGTTTCTTTAAAACCCTTGATTTTGTGAAGGTTTAGGAGGGTTTCTTGGGTTTTGTGAGTTAGAGGCTCTGTAGACACAAACTAATGACAAAATTTGAGGTTTGGAACCATGACCTAAGACTATCCAAGGTGTTTGGATAGATACCTAAAGTTGGAAGGGTGGTCCCTTTGGAAAAAAAGGGCTAATTGTGAAGCCAAAATTGAAGTAGGTGTGTTGAAAGTCTACGTTGGTCCAAAAGAGAGACCACTGATTCTTTGGTATGTTGTGTAGCCCTGAAAAGGGTATCTCAATCCATCTTGTAATTGTCTAGTGTTTTGGAAAGGTTGGGATAAATATGGCTAAAACTGAGTTTTGAGTACTATAAGAATAACCAGTCACAAATGTGAGTTTTGGAAACCTTGATGAATCTGACTTAGGGATTGTTGTCAATTGATTCAATTTTCATTGTATGAATGTTGATGGTCTTTTTAGGGCCTTGGTGGAGTCTTGTTGTTCATTTTCAAGGTTGAGGAGTTGAGACCCTTGAGGGTGGGTTGATGCCCATTAGGCTGAATCATTATGAAGAGGAGTTCTTGATTGAGAATTGACATTTCCATTGTTGTGAGTCTTCTCCACCTTGGCTCTGGATCAGAGTGCTACAAGGGTGGATTTTTGGGTAAGGTGTTGAATGAAGAGTTTGGTTTGATGGGGCTTTGAGGTTGTGTAGATTGCTCAAAATAGGTTGTATTAATCTTGTTAGGAGCCCCTTGAAGGCAGGTTGTCAGACTGATTGGGTTTGAGCCTCCTTGCCTCTGCATCGGTGAGGCACAAGTAATTGAAGCATTCCAAAGGATACAAACCACCACGAATGGAGCTTACTTATACAATACGCTTTAGATGGGGCTTATTGAGCATTCCACAGTAATTAATTAAGCATTAGATGTAAACAAAATCCATGCCTACAACATTCAAGCATACAACTTACACGATACACATGATAACATCATTCAAGAATGGCAGTAGCAAAATAAGAGTTTCTTTAATCAAAAATCCGAAAGGCTATACAATGATATATATTGATAAAAGTATATAAATATATCCAAAAAAACCATATAGGCTTAGTACAAAGGAGCCATTTGGACAAAATATCACGTATATATATCAATAGTACAAAACATATGTTCCAAAATGCCACATAGGCATACAACAAACAACACTAGTACATAGTCATTTCCCTCTAGGGGAAGGAAACAGATCCCGTGTTGCCTTCGAAATTCGGCTGGATGGAGTGACTGTTGCTTGTCTTGTCTTTCGAACATGCCCGCTACTCCTCCTCTCTTTACTCTGGACCTTCAACTGATATGATTAAAATTAAAGATGTTAAAACATAGAAATTGAATTATGGAATGGCATATAGCAAAATATAATCACTTACCGCATACATATAGTCATCATGCACATTTAAAGCATCACCATGTCCATGATCTGGAGTGACAACCACCTGTAGCAACCATGAAGATAGAAATTAAACTACATAAAATTATCGTGAAAATTTTCTATAATACACCATAAAAGAGAAAATATAATGTCAAATCGACTAATCTATCCATACCTCTCTCAATGGATCAGAACTGGCTATTGCTGTAGCAACTCCATGGTCCATCATGCCACCAACATCACCAGGGCTATCTCTTGTCAATAGCTGCAAATGAAAAAATATCTCAGGTATTATGTTGATATAGGAGAACATAATGTGACACGATCAAGGAATACTTGAATGCAATGTTTGTGTTTCTCATCAATTTTTTAGATTTGTATATACGCAAAATTATGAAAACTAGCTAACATAGATTTACAACCCTATTAATGAATAAAGGCTACCTGAGTGTACATTGTTTGAGGATATGAATCATGAGGTGTGGAGGAAGAAGGTGCACTAGGAAACTATTTGAAATCCGAAGCATGTTATGAGACAAACATTCAAATATAACATTCAACTGTTCAAATGCAATAATAATATCTTTAATACTAGTTGCATACCTGTGGACTCATTGTCGAGAATGTATAAGGTTCTGTAGGAATAGAGAATCCCTCATGAATAGTGCAACCCTAAAATTTCATCATATCAAAATCCTACTAATTTAGTTATTCTTAAATTTCAAAATATATTTTAATAAACAACATTAAAATAACTTGCTAAATTTTACCTGAGTGTCAATACCGAATGTATCATTTAGAATATCATATGTGAAAGCCATCGCCTCTGCAACTGACATAGGCTATGTAGCTGCATCACGAGCACACTGATAATCGTACGTGCAAACAACACCACAAGCACCACAATGGCGGGGTGGAGCTTGGGGCCTACACGTCTCCTCCACACCAGGTTCTACTAGAGGACTCACACACTGTAAAATGGTTTGGGTGAGTGAGCCAATCGACTTCATCGTGTCCACCTCTACACTGTCCTTAACAATGGAAGGAACAACGACATGCTCCACCATGGGTCTGCCCAAGGCTCTCAGTGCTAATTGTGGATTACGTCGTGCAACAAGTCTATCGTGTGTGGAGCCCCCACCTCTACCCTGAAAGTCTAAGATGTCAAAATAGTTTGGTATTTTATTGAGGACAAACTCGCAATAGAGTTTCCTCAAAAATTATTGCGGTACCTCATGGTTATTGCATGGAGGTTGGTCAAATACCATCCACCACCGCTCCCAAAATTTGTTTCTAATTAAATCATGGTGGCACCAATGGATGGGGAGCCTCATGCATGCATGGGACAAAGGTTCATTGGCTTTTGGATCTTTAAATAGGGCACACAAGTTGGCTTTGCTAGTTTTTAGTTTTTTGACATCTGCATATGACAAACCATTAGCATAAAATTGCCTCATCTCATCTCTCTTAGTTGATCAAAAATTCATTTGCTTGTCATTTCTCCTACATGAGTTAAAATTGACTTCAATGATTCAACAATCCCTCTCCTATAAGGGTGGGTTTCGGCATGCTCGGTTAATCTTGCAATTAATTGTTGAATGTCTCTTTTATTGTTTTCAATTTGATTTTGAATATTTTCTTGTGTTCCTTGAGGATGCCTATGAATTGATGGAGGGGTTTCGGGTTGTTCTTGTATAGGAGGCTCTTGATGAGGGGGTGATTGTGAATTCTAAATGTTTTGAGGTGGAGATTCATTCCCTAAGAATTAGAACAAAGTTTTATTATAAAAATCTATTTAAAGTTGCATTCCAAATCAAATTCGAAATAAATAGAATATAAATACACACCTCTTTGCAATCTTCGACCTCTCTGACGTGTTGGTGGCATTCTCATGGAAAATGGAAAGCTAAGGATGCAAAGAATGGAGGAGATTTGGCGAGCGCGAGTTGCAGACCTGAAATCTTCCTTCTCAAGCTACAGGTTGAAGACAAAATGAGGGTTACAAACTCAACTTTTGCATTTTATGTCTAGAAATCCATTTGGCGCACACCAAATTCTCATGGAAAATGGAAAGCTAAGGATGCAAAGAATGGAGGAGATTTAACGAGTGTGAGTTGCAGACCTGAAATCTTCCTTCTCAAGCCACGGGTTGAAGACAAAATGAGGGTTCGAAACCCGACTTTTGCATTTTATGTCTAGAAATCCATTTGGCACACGCCAAAATGTATTTTTAGACATTTGGTGTGCACCAAATGTATTTTTAGACATTTAGTGTGCACCAAAGGCCTTATTTCGAGGTTTTTTTTAATCGTTTTTTCAATTTGGCACCTAAATTGTGTCACAGATTGGTGCACTTACCCCTTGGTTCATCTAATGGGTACCATAAAATTAGGACCATCTTATGACTACACTTGTCCCATGATCAAAGTTGTTTGTAGTGTTAGAGACATAAAAACATAGCCACCAATGTGAAAGGTACACTTTTTCTGATATTTATCCACCTATTATTTCATTCAATTTTATGTCAATTTCAAATTGGCCTTAAGTATTTAAGTGATGCCATCACACTTCACCAAAAAAATTCAATCATTACAACCTTAGAACAAACTAAAACATAAGTACATAAGGAAGGTGGGGGAGTATCATAAAGGGCTTCACAAAGGGGTCATTTTAGAAATACCATGAAAAGTGGCATTTTACCACCACTAAGCCATTAGTAACCACCTAGCCCATTGTCCCTGTTTCTCAAAAAAAAAAAAAACATAAATAAGTCTCAAGGAAATTGTTGACAAATATAGTTTAACCATTAATTTCAGGATCATAAGTTGAACTTGTGTTCAAAGTAGTGCCCTACAACTTAAACAAATCTTGCTAGAGTCATTTGGTAAAAGATGAATCATAATCACTAATAATGAAGTGAGGCATCCTGTGGAGTTTTAAGATAGAGTCCAAGAAGTGTTGAGAAACCACAACAATAGTGTAAGGGTGAGGTAATGCACAAAAATGGGTATACTTGGTTAAGTTGTCCAACACCACCAAAATGACTTGCTTAGCACCTAAGAGTAGAACCCCAAAATAAAATCCATATAAATACCCATCCAGACCTTTTCTAGAATAGGAAGCCGTTATATATAAGGGATTTAATATTTTCCCTTTTATTCCTTTGACACCCACCACATTCAACTACATACCTTAACATCTTTCTTAAGGCCATCCCAAAATAAATCATACTTCAGTCACTCATAGGTCTTCAAAAATATGAATGTCCTACAATAGGAGAGAAGTGAAATTATAGTAGTAACTAAGGCATGAGTGAAGAGTTGGGAAGTAAATAATCCACTCCTAATAGGTGAGGACTTTGTCCATTTAGTGAAATCCCAACATATATTGTGGATATGTTTTAATTATCAAAGGATAGGTCTTGAATTGTAAGGTTAGTAGCATATTCACTCTAGTTCCCATCTATCCAATTTGGAATACATAAAAAGAAAGATGGAGCCTTCCTATTTATATTTATGATAGAGTGCATCTACTACCACACTATCCTTATCATTATTGGAGACAATCTCATAGTCATAGCTCTACATCTTGGTCACCCATTTTGTTGTTCAAGGGAGGACACCCTTTGTTGCAATAAGACCAAGATTATCTGCTATGACTATGAATTCCTCTTGCTATGACTATGGTCCCTCATGATACTGTAATCAGGGGCAAAGATCAAGATTCAAAATGTAAATCATTAAACATAAACCTTAAGACCCTAATCAAGTAATAAAGAACAAAAAAAGCACAAAAACATGATATAATGCAACACCATTACCAAAGTCTTCATGCCTCCATTGATTAACCTCTATTACCCTTCTCCATTTTGCTAAAACATGATTGATGCCTCATATTATAAGTTTGCAACAATAGCCTTATGTTATGACAACAAAGTATCAAAGAATTCTTGTCTCTTAAGCATAAATTCTAGATTCCATAAGATGTTGAAATGCTAATGGAAGACATCTTTTATAGAAAAGATAAATTTGAACGAATGACCGAGATTAAATGAGACAAGATGGGATAAGAATAAGACTAATAGAGGAACTAAATAATTCTAAAGAATCATTTAGTTCGAAAACTATCATGTTCCCTGGAATTAGGACATTAAAATATGCAATTTAAAATCTTATTTAATCATAAAATATAAATGTGACATTTCAAAAGTATGTAGTCTAAAAATCTTTTATTATAAATACAAAAAGACCAATGTAATATTTAAATATCAAGCAAAATGAGGTATAATTATAAGAATTATAAATAATAAATAAATATACTTTTCATCATGAGAATATTATAACATAAATATAAGTATGAGAATTGTAAATAATAAATAAGGATAAAAATAATTATAAGAATTGTGAATAGTAAATAGAGATAAATATTAGAACATAAAAATAATCCTTTATCTCTTAAAAATATGTATTACAAATAATACCCTTAAAAACATACATTACAAATAATACTAAATAGAGTTAGGGAAATTATTAAGATAAACAAAACAATATGAGCAAACCCCCGCAACTCCTGAAGAGTCGTCGCTTGGCGTGGATCGCGCAAGAGACGCGTCGGTCAGGAAGGGCACTCACGCATTGAAATAGACATAAGCACCAAATCCAGGAGGGAGTAGAGGAAAAGAATGTCAACAGAGGAAAGGAAGCACGAATCGGCATAGTAACGAACCAGGTGAGAAACACTTAGCTTTTATTATGTGGTTTTCCATTTTTGTTGAATAAAATAGCACTGTAAACTTGAGACTTCATGCGCCTGATTCTTAAGCCACATTCTTGATTTTATTTATAAAGAAACAAACATCCCCAGGTTAAACTCGTAACTAGGCACAAGCTAGTGCGACTGGGTGAGAATATACTTGAACTCTGGACTGTGTAATCTACGACTAGTGATTGATCGACCTGATCAACATCATGCTCTGGGACAGTAACTGTAACTTGGCTTTTGGAAATATATAAAGACTCATGAACATATCCACCAGTAGGAAAGAAAACTAAAGTAAATACCATATGTGCTTAATTGAGTTATCTGAGATTGTATATTTTGATAAAGCAGCATATTTCTACTCTTCCATTCTTTTTAATGAATAAAAGTAGTTATGTCCATTAAATTCTATTTGAATAACACAATATATGTTAATCATGAATAATCTATTGGTATCTGAATTTCTATACGTTGTCGACTATATTTAATATAATTATTTACCTGCCAGGAGAGGTCAGTTATCACCTAAGTGGATTGTTTGTAAACCCCGTCTAGGCTTCCACCCAATTGGCCTCGAAACTTGGGTTGGGCATACTGCCCCATTGGCCCAAGGCAAGGGTTGGGTCCAGGAGGGATGGGGGATTCCACATAAGGCTATTACCCCATTGGCCTAAGATAAGGATTGGGTAATAAGAGGTGGTAGACCGTTGGCCCTTAGGGACTCACCTCTCCTGATGGGTTGAGTGTGCTTTGATGAAATATGATTCTTTGCATGTTATTTTATTTAACTTATGGATGCTAGATATTTAAGCTAACACATTGGGGCATGGTTATGTTACACATGATGTGGCAGGTGCCTAATAGATATAAGGTAACCCTTGGGTGAAAGAGACTTGTGACTACTTCCCATCACAATTCAGGTAAGGAACATTTCAGTGGTATCAGAGCCTCTTTCTTGCCAACCTATGATGGATCCCCTTGAATACACCTACCATAGAAGAAACCATAGCAACAACATACCCACAAATAACCTTACAAAGTACCCCCTTCAAGAAGAATTTAGAGCCCACCTTGAAGAGAGTAAAAAGACAAATCTGGCCATACTTCAAGTCCTCCAAAATTTGAACAACCATAATGAGAAAGAAACTATTTCCAACCACTCTGAGGCCCACAAATCCACACCAGCAAAAACCACTAGCTCTAGGCCCATAAGACCATCCTTTTTGCCTAGAAAAGAACACCAAGTAAGGAATGAGGCCCTTGTGGAAAGTGTAGAAGAAATTGCTACAGCCTATTATAAGCTTGATCCAGAGATTAGGGAAATCATCCCATTTAAAGATTTATGTGATGCTAAACTAAGAACAACTTCTATGAGGGAAAATGGACAAACCAACAATGATCTCAAAAACAAGGTTGGAAAACTCACTCTCCCAAATTTTGATGGGGAAGGGAAGGTCACTGCCTGCTCATGGGTACAAAAGCTTGATACCTATTTAGCACTCAGCCCCATGACGAAAGAAAATGCTATCAAATTCTCTATACTACACCTAACAGGGATGGCACATGATTGGTGGCATCACGGCCTTATAACTCAAGGCCACCAACAAATCACTACCTATGATGACTTTACACAAAGGTTGATAAAAAGATTTGACCAAAAACACCTGGAATGGTACTTTAGGGAACTTACACAATTGAGGCAACATGGCACTATCGAAAATTATGCCACCGAATTTCAAAAATTAGCCATCATGGTTCCGGAGATTTCTCAAGAAAGACTCACCTTTATTTTTATAGAAGGCCTAAGGGGGGTAGTCAAAAGCATAGTCAGTACATTAGAACCCACCCACCTTGATGAAGCTATCCAAAAGGCCATGAAATATGAGGAAAGTTGGCCAAGAGATAAACCCAAGAAATTCACTTCACCATCCAAACCCTTCTTCAGAGAGGAAGGAGACAAAAGGGGGGAAGTATCAAGAACCTGCCCCTAGTGCAAAGAGAGGAAGGATAGAGGCCATTGGTGTAGAAGGATGGAGGAACTGAAAAAGAAGGGACTTTGCTTCCAATGCCAACAACCCTGGGCACAAGATCATAGATGTGGCGGCAAAGCCCATCAAATCGAGGCTTACCTAAGGGGGGAGTACCCCAACAAGAAGGCCAGAAGGGAGGAAGAAAATCAAGCAATGATAGCTACCATTTCTCAAGCCTCCAAACATAACCCTTTTCACATCAAAAGTGCACTCTTAGGACAGAGAGTAAGGCAAGTTATCTTTTTGATTAAATTGAAATTGAATTCAAAAAGTGGGAGAAAAAGGTAAGTCATTAATTAAATAAAATTTAATTAATTTATGGTAGAAAAGCTAAAATGAATAATTAAATAATTGATGTAATTATTTAATTATAGTAGAAAATGGTAAATAATTAAATAAATTTGTATTTATTTAATTATAGAAGACAAGGACATTAGAGACATAATTAAATAAATATCAATTTATTTAATTAATCAAAAGAGGAAATAGAAAGATAGAAATGAATTAATTAAATAATTAAAATTATTTAATTAATAGAAGACTTTATGCCATTGGACAATAATTAAATAACTAAGATTATTCAATTGTCAAGGATGAAAATGGGATTTAATAAAGTCATGGGCCTAGGACAATTTTTAGTGTCTACATTTTTTCCCTCTTTGATACAATGTCATTTATTGCGTTGTGTAAAAGAAAATCAATCAAAACATGCTCCGATGTAAATAGGGTGGACCTATGTCCCCTTGAAATTTTTCGCAAATTTTTGAAAAATTTCAAAAAAAATAGAAATTGTTTTGATAAGTCAATTTAATAGCCAAAAATGTGCTAGTGACAAAAGATATGATTTTTAAGACATTTGGGCTTATGGTATTAGGCTTCCAGACCCTCCAGCAAGTGCAACTAGTGCAAACCCTAGAGAAAACCCTAGGGAAAACCCTAAAAGTTAGATGGCTAAAAATAGAAATTAGAGGGTAAAACTCCTCATTTGTGTATTTTGACTTTGGAAATTGAGGAGCTCTAAGAGAACCTTGCTATCGAAATGTCACCTGTTTCGCATGCCAATCATAGTGGCTACCACATTCACACCTTTCGACGGCGAGAGGGCTTAGAAGACCCGGTAAGTACATCTTGTCTGCTTTGTCAATTTTTGATTTACACACATTTCTAGGGCCTAGAAAATTTAGCAGGTAGTTGCAGTGAACATAGTTTGCCACAACTGCTATCATGAGTGACACAATTTATCGTAATTCATCGTAAGTCTGATCATGCCTAGGATAGGGTTTAGGTTAGTTGTGATGTTTTGCAAGTGTTTCAACACTGCACATGCCATCAAAAATCACATAATCGCTAATGTGTGACACAAATGATTAGGGAAATGATGCTAGTGGAATTATGAACCTCAACTATTTAGGGAAATGATGCAATTGACCACTGTGATGTATTTGTTGAGGCATGTGACACAAGTGATTTTTGGCAACGTAGATGTACAAAATGAGATATAACTAAAATTATGCGATGCAATTGTTTGACAATACGACGCAATTGACTAGTTTAAAAATTTTCCCTAGATAAGATGGAATTTATTGTGCAATTTGAGCCTGATAGGTTTGACTAGTGTTTTGACCTGACACAATGCTTTGGATTTGTGACCATAGGCTTAAATACTTTAGTCGATTTACACTAGGGAGTTTCGACCTTCCACATTTCATCTTCAGGATCAGTTGATTAGCGCTGAGAAGCACTAACTATGGCACCTAGGATTGTACCATGTGGCATGCATGCCCGTTATTAGGGAAAATAGAGGGTTGTTGACTGCACTTGCAAAGAGGTGGCACTCGAAGACATGCTCATTCCCCCTCCCGATAGGAGAGGCTATAGTGACACTGGAGGATGTGTACCGAATTTTTAGGTTGTTGATCTGAGGATAGCGAGTGAGGTACAACTCCAGAGAAGGATATCAGACCATTCAAGATTACTACGTGTACAAGGACATCAGAGATCTTGGCGTGGAGAGCTACAAGATCATATGGGAGTGTCTGGCAGAGAGGTATGAGCGATGGGACTACATTCTATGTACACTTATCACCTAGGATAGTCATTCCAAACTGCCAAGGACATGGTTTTCTAGTTGGATGGGGAGAGATGCTAGTTGGTATGCTACAAAGGGGGACCATGCATACATGGGGGTCCTTTCTACTATCCATGTTATATTTCTAGTTACATGACATTGATTATCAAGATGGTCAATCGATGAGTTGCAGAGTGACCTTACTAATGGTGTTGGCTTGGGAGCACATTTTTGTGTTTTGTCCTCCAATTGGCAAGAAATTAGGAGTTGTTGGGAACAAGATGCCATTTAATTGCATTCTTAACATATTTCATGTATCTCCTAAGTCCTTGGAATGTGTTTCACAACACTAGGATTAGGAAGAGATTAATTTGGAATGAAATAAACATCTAATTTGACATTTGTAGTTATTCAGTTCAGTTTAGTTATACATTATGTTATGTTTCAGTTATCTTCAGTTGCATGTTAGTTAATTTTAGTTGACTTGAGTTGTATGGACAGATAACAGATTGATACATTCAGTTAACAGATGGAGGATCATTCATGCATATTGTTTTGCATGAATCGGTGACAGATATGTTTCAGTTAACAAATATTAACTTGGTCCCACCTTGGGTTCCCAAGTTGGCATCTTTGAGTTACAACTATTGCATGGAAAAGATGTTTGTAATGTTCAGTTAAGTGGGACCCAGTTTGGGTGCCTACTTTAAGGATGAGCTTGAATGGGATATTTTTGAAAACTACGAGGTTAGCACTTTAGTGTTGGGCACCAACTTTGAGGGAGACTCTTGTTTGACTTGTGCATTCATATGAGAACTCAACTTGGCAACCCTAGGCGTGGATTTTCTCAAGAGGCTTTGTGATTATTTATTTGATGGCTTATGAGTTTGTAAGCAAGAATATTGTCTATTATTGTAGCAATTGTATGAGAGTTTTGTGAGAAAATATTGCAGGTTGTGAAGAAGATTTCTTGAAGAACAAGGAAGCATATCAAGGAGAATTGAATTAGTGTTATTGTAACTTATTCAAAGGTTAAATAATACAAGCAAGACCGATTTTGGTGGAGTTTTTTCCCGAAAGGGTTTCTCCACGTACATGTTGTGTCCTTTCTATTTTGTCTTTTATTTCTTCTATCAATCTTCTGTCTAATTTCTACAACATTAAAATTGATCTAATTCAAGATTAATCATACACAAGAGATTGTGACAAAGAATACTAAAATTGAATCTACAATTACACAAGATTTACAATTTTTAAGCTACATTTTTCCTATAGTTTTACCTTCATTTACAACAGGAGCCAGTATGTCATATGTATACCTATTGGATGGCATTGTGACCCAGATTCATGTTGGGGACACAAGTTATTCGAGGTATGGGATAGATGTACTAGTCAAATTTATATGGAGGCCATACAGGGATTACATGTAGTGGCCAGATGAGGACCAACATTTTCCATGGTGCAGGCAAGCTAGATATTTGATTGGACAAATAGTCTAGTCTCAGCACATTATTGAGCAATATCTAATAGAGCATGTCAGGAGATAGTTTGGAGAGGCACAAGATGTGCCTTGGGGTACAACAAAGTTTGTGCACTCCTTGTACGAGGTATAGCCATGTGGTCCAGTGATTCCAGTAGCGACAATAGAGTAGGACTTAGGTGCACTGCAACCAATACAATGGGTGTGGAGGGGAGGTCCGGAAGATACAAACACCATAGTTGAGTACAATACCTGGTGGGCCAGTCATAGGCCAAAGCCTTACATAGATCCAGATCATCCAGTGTGAGTAGAGTGTCGAGATAGGGGCCCACGAGGCCAAAGGGGGACTAAGGATGGAGAGGCGGTCGAGGAGATGGAGGGAGGGGTGATGATGGTGGAAATAGACATGGGAGGAGACAGGAGGAGGAGGGTAGGGAGACAACGGGTGGTGAGGCCATTGTCACTGATCTACGAGGAGGGTGAGGAGAGGGTAGTAGAGGAGGAGGTAGCCGAGGAGGAGTGACATGAGGAGATGCCAGCTCTCGAGGTGGGTCATCAGGATGTAGAGATGGAGGAGGAGAGATGAGAGGAGGATATGAGAGAGGAAAAGCAGATCCTCTGAGAGAGGATAGTTATGGGTGAGGATGTGGAGGTTGGGCTAGAGGAGGTGCCTATCAAAGTTAAGGACGGAGATGGATCAGTTGATCAGTGGATAGCTTCCTTAAAAGCATAGGTATAGCAGGCTACAGCTAAGACCCAAGCACTAAATTTTGAGGTGGGGACTTTGAGGATTTTGCTAGATGTAGCAGCTATCGCGAGACAGGAGGAAAATCAATGGGTTATTGATTTTATTGCCACCCTCAATGGGTCGAGTGTAGATATGGCCAATGCACTTCTAAGAGAAAGAAGATGAGAATAGTATTATAGAGATTTATATGAGGCCAAGGTTCCACCAAATTGGAGAGCACCAAGTGCATCAGTGGCTCTGAGAAATGGCAAGTCGCATAGTAGACAATCTTATAGCAAGTCACAGAGCAGTGGTGTGGTTTCAGGGCCAACATGAATAGGGCCATATGACAGGCCACCCTCAGAGCATAGGTCTTCAAGGTCACCACAACAATCACTAGGATAGGATGAGGGTAGCTCTGGCTAGAGAACATTTTGATATTGTATCATGGCACTTGTTATTTTTGACCATCCATCTTGCAAGCTCTATTTTTGGGACACATCTTGACATTATACAGTGACACATTTTGAGTGATATATATGATCTATGATTTTGGTGGCGATCTATATGATATTCTTTTATATGTTATGCATTTATAATGTTATGTGATGTATGATTATACTTTTATGATGTTTATGCATTTTTATATGATTATGCAATGATGTTATATGTTAATGAGTTATGGATGACTTAATGTATGTTTATGATATGATGTGTAGATGATAGATGGATGCATTTGATATTATGATTATGGATTTTATATGAATATATCATGATGTATTCTGAAGTGATATGATTATGCAATGTAATGTTTATTGAATACAATTTTTTAGGATGTATGTCATGTATGTAAAATGAATATGCAATATAATAAATGGATAATCCTTATGACATGATGTGGATGTAATACATGCTTAATATGATGTGGATTATTCTTAATGAATGCAATCTATGTTTTTGTATTTTCTCATGCAATATAAATTAACTAATATGATGATGTCTATTATGATAATGATATCTATAATGATTCCTAGCATGATCATGCATGCAAGATATTTTTGTGTGTCACAAGACACTATCAATATGCAGATATAAATTTTTTTAGTGCAGATGTGGATGTTAGCATGGCGTTAGTGAATACAACTTAAAGATATATATTTTGTTATGCAAGGCTTTGCATTTAATCATCATTGGGTGATAAAATGTGACAAATAACAACAAACACCATGGTATGACATAGACCAATGTGTGCAAGGTCATCCTTTGCAAAACAAGAAGTCGCAGACAAGGAATGTACTGACTCATACTAAGGGAAAAGTTGCCCCAATATTTTTGTCGAGACAAACCACAAGAAATAATCAAAGAAAAGACAGGACATGAGACATCATCGCTCCTCTAAATAATTTGTGCTACATCCTTGAGGTAGCTAGTAACATGATCCAAAAGACAAGTCGAAAAGATAAGACAAAATAGTCCAACAAAGTCAACAACCATTTAGAGTGTTTGTCGAGAATTGTTTGTCAATGTTTGATTAGGTGAGTGATGGGTTGATTGTTTGATAGTGCCCGATTTTAGGAGGAGAAACATGTCGTATAAGACGTCAAGCCTGGTTTTGATAATGTAACTACTTGTATAAGGTGAATGAAAAAGTTTGATGAATGAATATGTTTGGTTTCAGGAAGGACACACCTCGTATAAGATAGTTTTGATTGTCTTGATATTGGTTTGATGGTTGACCGAGGTTTGGGTTGATTTTTTAACAGTGCCTAGTTTTAGGAGGAGAAACATGTCATATAAGATGTCAAGTCTGGTTTCGATCATGTGACTACCTGTATAAGGTGAATGAAAAAGTTTGACGAATGACTATGTCTAGTTTCAGGAAGGACACATCCCATATAAGACATAGTTTTGATTATCTTGATATTTGTTTAATGGTTGACCGAGGTTTGACTGATTTGACTCAAAGACTAGTTGGCTTGCTTGTCTTGTTGATTCATGACTTGTTTTCAAAGCTTTGATGACCATTTGTTTCTGAATTGTCTATCTAATTTATTGTGACTGACTCGTTAAACCCTAAAGGACTGACCTAGGTGGCCTCGAGGGCTCGTCGATTGATGGCCTTGCATACATTATACTCGTAGACACCTCATAGTTTTACATGACTTGACCTTATTTTATTGAAAGAGAACTGAATCATGATTTGAATTTTAGTTGACAAACCTAAAGGACCAAACTAATGCCTGGGCAACGCATTGACAAATGCCCTTGCCTACATGAAGTCATAGAGGCAACGTAGTTTGATAGGACTTGGATTGACGTGACTGAATTTGACTTTGTTTTGGGATTTTTCAAAGTTATTTGGATGTTTTTGTATTTTGACATGTTTTGATTTTTTTTTGGTTTTTTTGGGAATATTTGAAATTTTTTGTCGTTTAATGATTTTTTTGTCTCTTTTGATATGGTGATCTCTAACAGAAAGTGTAGGATCTAGTGAAGACATAGGTCAAGTATCTTCCCCTAGCCGAGTATAAGACCATTTTATTAGGGGTGAGATGGATGAATGAAAATGTATGAAGGTTGGGTACGAAAGAAGCATAATGTCAATCATTCTAAGTTGTGGAAAGGATAGCCAAGCATTACTATGGATGATGAGGAAAAGGCGAAGCATGAATGTATTATGGGTGAAGTGGAAAGCCAAATAGAATAATGATAGATGAGGGAGCGAAGACTAACTACACATGGTGCATGTTTGCCAAGTTTTCACCATGGTACTTATTCAAAGTGCTACCGAAGTGGTTTTCACTATTGGACAAATTATTTTCTCTTTAGTATTTTCATGATTTTTTAATTTTTTTGGTGTCACTAAGATGCATGTTTGCTAGGTTTTCATCAAGGTAACGATTTTTATTTTTTGTATTTTTCTAGGTTTTTTGACAAGAGCTCTCTAATGCTAGGTATATAATTTGTGCAAGTGCAGACTATTAATAGGTTCTAACAAGGGTTCCCCTTCAGGAGTTGAAATTCGATATGCTTTTGATCCAAAGGTTGTCGTGACAATAGAGGGACCCAACCAATTCGGCTCAAATTTTCTTGGTTTTTCTTGTTTTTCTTGATTCTTTGGATTCTCCAAATTAACACCAAGTCACCAATGCCAAATTGTTGATTCAATAATTTCTTATTATAGCTGCAACAAAGATGATTTTGATAATCTTGTAGATGGACCAATTCATTTTGTCTCCACTCGTTTAGAAGTTCCAACTCATGTAGCCTTGATACATGGTATTCTTCATCGTCAATCTGCCCTTGCATGGAGACTCTCAGGGAAGGAAATTCGGCCTCAATAGGTAAGATGGCCTCAGAACCAAAGACAAGTGAGTATGGAGTAGCGCTTGCAGGGGTGTCAATTCTGGTGCAGCAGGTCCATAAGGCGGGGTTAAGCTAAATATGCCAGTCACAGCCAACATCATTGATAGTCTTTTTAAGGATTTTTATAATAGTTTTATTGGATGCCTCGGCTTGGCCATTACCTTGTGGATAATATGGAGTGGAGAAATGGTAGTGGATATGGAACTTTTCATAGATTTGGTGAACATCATGGTTCTTGAATGGGCAATCGTTATCGGTAATGATGGATTAAGGGACACCATACTGACAAATGATGTAATTGAGAATGAATTTTGAGATTTTTTTGCCAGTGATATATGCCATGGGAATTGCTTCAATCCACTTGGTGAAGTACTTGTTCGCGATGATGATAAATTTGTGGTCATTAGAAGAAGTGGGATGGATCTTACCTATTAGGTTGTGTCCCCATTAGGCAAAGGTCCATGGCGATTTTATCAAATTTGGCTCCTATGTTAGTGCATCTATCAATTCCCCATGAATATGACATTGCCAACATTTCTTGACAAAGAAATATGAATCTCATTCCATTGTCGGTTAGTAGTACCCTACTCTCATGATTTTATTAGCTAGGTTTGGACCACTAGAATGGGCTCCACATATACCTTCATGAACTTCACGTAAGGTTCTTTGTGCTTCATTAGTATCAAGGCATTGCAAGAGAGTATTGTCAAGGGATCGTCTGTAAAGGGTATCTTTATTGATGGAATATTTATAGGCCTTGCGGATGAAGGTCTTGCGTTGGTTTCCAGATAGGTCAACGGAAATGATGTAGTCATGGAGGTAGTCATAAATGTCTTGGTACCATGGTGAGTTAGTAGCAACAAGTTCATAGACCATCTCAGACGCAAGGATGTCAAAGGAAGGGATCAACAACTTCTCTACTAGAAACTCAAATTGAGGCACATTGTTTGGAATATCCAAGAGAGACCCAATGGTTTCCATGGAATTTTTTGCTTTGTTTTGGATGTGAGGGACCTGATAAAAAGCGATGCTATCAAAGTATAATCTAAAACTATCCACCATGCACTTATATGGAGTAATCTTTTCATCCTTGGTGTTAAAATCATCATTGACTTGGCAGATTACCAATTGAGAATCACACTACACTTGAAGGCTCTTGATTTTCCATTTGATTGTCATGTGAAGTCTTGTAAGAAGAGCCTCATACTCCACTATGTTGTTAGTACATGAGAAGTAAATTCTGAATGATTTGGGTATGGTATCACCTTCAGGGGTGATAAATAATATGCCTACTCCTGAGCCATGATTTGTGTGAGACCCGTCAAAATATAATTTTCATATTGTTAGGGTGTCTAAAGTAAATATAGCCTCATCTGGAAAATTAGAGACTAGTGGATGATCGGCTTTGGTTGGTGCAGCTACAAGTTGATCGATAACTACTTGTCCCTTTATGGATTTCCTCTCAACATATTGAATATCATACTCACTAAGTATCATGATCCATTTAACTAGTCATCCTATCAAGGTTGCTTTATTGAGAAGGTATTTTAGTGGGTCTATCTTGGCGACAAGCTTTGTTTGGTGATTCAACATGTAGTGCCTAAGTCATTGAGTAACAAATACTACCACAAGACAAGCATTTTCTATAGAACTATAATTTATTTCATAACCGACCAAGGTACGACTGATATAATATATTACTCTTTCACGACCTTCATCATCATTTTGAGCAAGTAATGCCCCGAATGCTGATTTTGTTGCTGATATGTATAAGGTGAGAGATCTACCATTGATAAGTGGCATTAGAACTGGTGGTGCTAATAAATAATCTATAATCTATTGGAAGCCTCTTGACACTTATCTGTCCATACGAATGGTACAATTTTTTTGAGAAAGTGTTGGAATGGATGTATTTTTTTGGCCAATTGTACTATAAATATTCTAATAGACTAGAGTCTTCCTTGCAATGTGTGTGTTAACTTATGTTGGTAGGTGGAGGCATGTCTATTATAGCTTTGACTTTGGTCGGGTCAACTTCAATTCCTTGTTTGGAAACAATATAGCCTAGGAGCTTTCTCGACATCACCCAAATACACACTTCTTTGGATTCAGTCTCACTTTGTAGTCTTCCAACCTTTTGAAAATTTTGTCCAGGAATTGCAAATGGTCACCTTGTGTCAGTGATTTTGCTAGCAATTCATCCACATATTCTTCCTTAAGGGTATGCATGAGGTCATGAAAATAATTTTCATAGCACGTTGGTATGTGGCCCCAACATTTTTCAGCCCAAATGACATGACATTCCAATAGTACATTCCACATGGACACGTAAAGGTTGTTTTATGTTGATCTTTAGGAGCCATTCTAATTTGGTTATACCCTGAGAATCCATTCATGAGGGAAAACATCTCGTAGCTAGCTATCAGGTCCACAATTATGTCAATGTGCAATAGGGGAAAGTCATCCTTCAAACAAGCTTTATTCAAATCTTGAAAGTCAATACAAATATGGATCCCACCTATTGGTTTTTTCATTGGAACAAGGTTAGCGATCCACTCTACGTAGTTGATTGAACTGATAAAGCCAACGTCTAATAACTTTTCCAAATCAACCTTGACTAATAAAGCAATTTGTGGGTGCATCTTTAAGAGCTTATATTTTACAGGTTTTGCATAAGCAAACAATGGTAAATGGTGCAATACCAACTTAGGATCTAGCCCAATTATTTTGTCATAAGACCAAGCAAAGTTAATTTGTCGTTTTGTAAAGAAATAACATAACTTAGGTTGCTCAGATTCTATCAATGATGTTGCAAAGAGGATAACCTTGGGATTTTTATTTGTGTCAATGTCGACTTTCATATATTGTTTGATAAGCATTGGGGACTTCTCTTGGTTAAGGGGGAGAATGTCCAACCCTCCATCCTTGGGTGCCTCAGAGAGGTTTTCACCCTCAGATATGTCCTTTATTTTTTTTTTCTTGGTCTAAAGGCGCCTTGTGATTTTCACCTAGAGACCTGTCATTTTTTTTATCATTTTCATTTTTATGATTGGAGGGGTGGACAAAATCCCTAAATTAGGCCATGTGATCCAATTCAATGGTAAAGCAAGCTTTGTAATCTCCACTAGAAATTCCTTCTCATAATCCCATGAACTCAGCAATGGCTTCATTGTTCTCAAATATGTCTAAGATGGTGGTCCTTGTTGGTCTCAATCGATCAGTTGGGGGTAGACTAAGGGCATGCTATCATTAAAAGTGTCAAGATTTAAAGCGGACAAGGTAAAGACATAGGTACCGTCAGGGTCTTTAGCCATAGTGTCTGATAGGTCAATTTCAGTAAGCATTTTGGCTATATCATATTCACTAGAGATAAGGTAGACCCATTCATATTCATTAGAGTCAGTTTCAATATAGTCATTGTCACATATTTTAGATGGTTCAAGGGTTTCAAGTGTCACAAATGTCTCAATATTCTCAAAAGCACTTACTTCCTCGGTCGAAAGTACCTTGGTACTAGGAGCACCAACCTTAATGGGTTTAAACCCTAGCCCCAATCCTTTTGGTCACTTAGACACTGACAAAGGTTCAGTCATCCCAGTTTTATTCAATCTGAGCCAACTATGTCCATTGTAGCCTTTGTCCTGCATAATTTTGAAACCTTTTCCATATTGTTCAGGAGGTATTTTCTTGGGTGCAATGACTTCTTATTCTCTATACAGCCATGAGGTTAGATCTTCTTCATTGATAGCTTATTTTTCTTAGCTCCCCTCATTTTATAAAAGTGCTTGTGGGAGGGATATGAATAGTGACCTTACATTATCTATTGTCTACTAATGATTTTCCATATATCTTAGGAGATTTTATTTTTCTGACACAATAAGATGTCTTCATGGACCTCAATTTTGGGATCGAAAAGCGGAGCCTTGGAGGTGGATGCTTTGGATAAGGTGGAAGGTTCAATGTAGTGAGATGAGGAAGATGAAGATGCCTCTTGGTTTATGGGAGCTTGTTGCTCAATGATCCCACTTAGGTTACTGCAATATTGAAGTGGGTTAGAGTCACCAACTATTGTAATTTCAGTGTCATTGTATGGGAATTTGAGGCACTAGTGTTAGGTAGAAGGTACGACCTTCATGGCATGGATCCATGGTCATCCAAGGAGGAGATTATATGAAAGATCCAAGTCCAAGTCTTGGAATGTGGTATCCATCATTGCAAGTCCAACTTTGATTGGCATAGTTATAACACCCTTAGAAGAGTGTTCTTCATCATCATAGGCTTTGATAACAATGCTCTTGTTCATCTCTACACACGCTTCAAATAATCCCAATGCCTTAACCAATTTTAGGGTGCAAATATTCAATCCACCTCCACCATCTATCAAGACTCATCTGAATTTGTGTTTATGGAAGAAGACTTCAACGTGTAAGGGTTCATTTTGGCTGTACTTTTGGGTCAAATAATCATGGTCAGAGAAGGTGACATGGTGTGTATTAGACAATTAGCCCACCATTTCCTAGAAGCGATTGACATCAAGGTCAGTGGGAATGATGGTGTCCTGTAAAGTTTTGTCAAGAATGGCTTTGTGCTCAAAATATGCAACAACTCAAAGATAGAGATTTGTGCGGGTGTTTTCCCCAAATGGTCTAAAAGGTTGTACTGTGACTTTTGTGGTTGCTTCTGGGGAGCACCTTGTACAATCACCTTAGTTCAACGAGTATTGATAGCATGTTTTGGTAGCTTCTTGATGGTGATAGTATTGATATAATCATTTGTGTCTCAAATATGATGGATGGTAGTGTATTCATATTTGGTATTGGTGTAATTGGTAGAATTATTGGTTTTATTACCTGAATTGGAGACCTTTACTTTTCCATGTTCATGTAATGGATCTATAAAGACCTTATGATCACTGTTGGAATTTTTTTGTTGTCCATCGACCTCTATGGTACCATTTTCAATTAGGTCCCAGATGATGTTTTTCAATTGTCAACATGATGAAGTAGAATTTCCTTTGGCACAATCGTAGTCACAAAAGGAATTGCCTTCTCCCCATGAAGGTTTGAATTTCCCTGGATCATATGGTTTCACCTCAGGAAGTGTAATGACCTTAGACTGCAAGAGTTGTTTGAGGACAAATTCAAAAGGTTTCCCTAAGGGAGTATACATATGTCTTGCGGGAAATTTTCTTTGAGGTCTTTTTCCTTGCGTGTTTTGAAGTGCTTTTTTTTTTTTGTTGTGGTGGGTTGTTTGGTGTGTTAGGTCCTTTGAGTGTAAGTGTAGGACTGGTATGGATTTCTTTTGCATCGACAACTTTGTTGTTAGTGACATTTTTGTTTTGAGCCCAATATTTGTTCTTATCATTTCATGTCCCTTGTGCATTTTGGGTTTTGTTATATGTCTTAATTTCTCCTTTGGAAAATGAGAGCTTTCTAAAGGATGGTTCATTTTTCTACAAGGTCTACAAATTTTGAGCAACAATGGGTTTGCAGTGTATACTTTAAGTTTGTGATGAAATTCTCCATGAACATGACAATCTTTTGTTTTTCGGGAATGTCAATAGGACAATGGCTAGCTAAGATCCTCCATCTCTGGAAGAATGTTATGAAAGATTTATCCTCTTCTTATTTAGTATGACATAAGGTGGCAATAGTGATGTCATTTTCAATGTTGAAGGCAAAGTGCATGATAAACTTGTTAGCTAGTTCATCCCATGTTCAAATTCCTATCTGTAGATGGGCAAACCATTCTAGGGCTTGTCTTGTGAGACTTATAGGAAATAGTCTCGTTAGGTATGTCTATTCATAAGCTACAATTTGAGTGGCTAGGACATCATATGGTGTAGGTATTGTGTCCATGGAATTTGCAACTACATTTTGGTAAGGCCCAATGTTCGTATTTTTCAATCCAACGTGTTGAAAGGATGAATTGGTGTTGTTTTAATTTGGGATGTTATGAGTGAAGGATGGGATTTAGTTTTGAATATATGGAATGTAGGTTGAAGTTGGAATTTGAATTTGAGGGATGTGAGTAGTGTGAGTTGGAACGTGTGAGGTTTTGAATTATATTTGGGAAGGATTGGAAGTATTTGGAACTTGTGTGTATTGGGTGTTGAATTGGAAGGATCCTTGAGTATTTGTTTGTTGAGGGATGCTTGTGTTAGGACCTTCAGAAGTATTGGTGCTGGTTTTGGTCCCACAAATATGAATTCTAGTCCTCTTATTTTACCAAATGGATTGAATGATGTAGTGTTCATGACACTAGATGTTTCGAATGGGTTTGACGTGGTGTTCATGGTACTAAAAGTTCCAAATGGATTTGATGATGTAGTGTTCATTGCACTAAAAGGATTAGATGTATGACCAAAAGGTTGTGACATGGATTATGTCATGGATTGTATGGATTATGGTGGAAGATAGATTTGGACCCCCTTGTGGCATAGAAACATTTAATTGTGGGATATTGGAACCACTAGAGGTAGATATGTTATGTCCTTGACTTTGTTTGTTTGGTGATGATTCTTGTCAAAGTGTATTCACATCAAATCTAGGGGGTATTTTTGCTCCACTATGTGAAATTTTGGATAAATACCTTTGAGGGTCTAAACCTACTATTTTGTCTATAAATCTTGCCACATTGGTGTCTTAGGAAGCTTCATCTAGTTGATCCTCTGAGAGAGGAATGTCATGGGTGTTGTAATTTTCAAATGGAGTGTTTGAATTAGGTGCTTTGTTTGTGGAGGAGCCAAATTTTATGTTGCTAGTGTGATTGTAGAGGCCATCATCTTCATCATGGAAAAACTCCATTTCTTTTATTTTCTTTTGTGACCTTGTTTCGACCATAAAAGACTTGCAAGGGGAATGAAGGTGTATGTGACAAGATGTCCAAGGTATGACGATGCAAAAGGATGATTTAATACTAAGGTATTCAATCTAAGCTATTTTTTTGGATTTTTTGGGTATAAGGATGACTAATAATGATAATGTCCAAGATTTAAGGTTTAAAGTGACAATAGCAAGATTAGGATATGACAATATCACTATAACCATAATCTAGGGTATGACCAAGTCTAAAATGTATGCAATGATTCTAATAACCAAGGCACAAGGTGATAATAGACAAGATTTAAAAGATGTTTATGTCACTATGTCTAAAATCTAAGGTATGATTAAGTCTAAAATGTGTAAAGATACCAATATAAAGTGTTATGGTATGACCAAAAGTATTGTATGCAAATGAGATGATTATGGTATGGATAGCTAGAGTTATGACTGGGCACTTTTTGTGAGACTAAGAAAAGAGTTACTAGCCAACCTATGATAGTCCAATCTTTCCCATTTAATATTGTTAATTACCTTAAGGAGTAAATGAAAAATGACAATTTTGGCAAGGTGAGCTTCAAATTAGACTAATGAGTTTAAAGGTTATTGTTATCTTCTAAAATTGCACCCTAGCTAAGATGCATGACAAATCATGTTAAGCTGTAACACTTAGCTTTTTAGAGAGAACATGGGATCTTTTATGGGCTATCGGTTGCCAAGATCTAGAAAAGAACCTTCGGAGAAGGCCGGCTTCCTTTTCGGTTATCACCTACTTTACTGAATTTTGAGGGGAAAAGGGAGAAAGATTGCATAAAAAGATAACTACCTCTTAAGGTGATACACCAAAATATGATTTAGACCTTGGAAAACTCAGATTTTATACACTTGTACATAATGACTGAAGAAAATAACCTGCATGACCTGTTTCTATGTGCCTTGCATAAGTATTTTATAAAAATGCCTTATTGCTTGAGCTCTTAGGAGGAGAAGACCTCACAGCTAACAGCAACCTGCAAACATCACACTTCTCTGCAAAAAGGTACTAAAGCCATGAGACAGAGTTAAGGGAAACAAAAGACTATCTCACCATAACTTAATCAATCATGTGAAAATACACAATATTACAGTAACAAGAAGGAAAAATACTCCGTTCGATAATGCCCAAGGTATGTACTGTATTCCATGTCTAAATGAGTTACAAAACTCTGCAAAATTCTGCCAAAGGACCTAAAAATCACTAAGTGCAAAAAAATGCCAAAATCAGAACTAGTTACAATGAAGTCACATAAGTGACTAAATCACTCAACTCCCAACAAGATCCACTAAAGAAGGATCTAGAAGCTCATGAATTCAGATGAAACAATAAGGCCTAGTTTCAAGCAACTGATTCCTGTCCAAAGAGGCTCCAAAAGGTTGAAAAGGTCACATTTGACCAAGTCCAAGATAAAAGCATAATGAATTCATTCCTATATTCTCTCAAAATGCTCCAAAAAGAAAATAAAGAGGCCTATTTTTTCTCCATATGTTTGTAAATTGCATTTAACCTCCCTATATACCCTCTCCTGAAATGAAGACTCAACCATATCCCTCAAAAAGCATTTACAAAGGCATATGCCCATTTTACATTTCAAAATAACAATTATAATAAGTGATTTATAACTTATCACTTAATATAATGTTTTACATTTAAAAGGTATGCAAAATAAAAAGACACATTGCTATGTTGACTCCTCCAATATTAAAATGCAAAAAGAAGGCATTATGAACTACATTTTATGAAGGATATTCCAAGGCTTAGGAACTCACAAAAACATAAGGCAAAAAGCACCAACCCTCAGCACACGGGCTGATTAGTGACTTCAAAGAAAAATAAAAAATAAAACAAAATGCCTCATGCATATGTTGATTGAGACTTAGGGTAAAGAACCCTAAAACAAAACAAAGCAACACATTGAATGAACATTTCATTTTTTCCTGAAGCTCTTGAAGAAGCCACCGCCATGAGAAGGAAACCCTAGCCATGCCATGATGATCTCTGCATTCATTGAGATAGAATTTGTGCCTTTGTTTTTCTGTTCTTCCTTGTTGGTCGCGCCATTGGGGAGTCTTCTGTATTGTTCCATATGAGCTGGGCACGGCCTCTGTATTCTTCTTCGGTAGGGAAAGGTAAGGTTTTCTATTGTTTACTTCTCTATTCTAAACAAAAGCTTTAGAAGCTTATCTGTACTGAAAAATGGCTGCTATTCTCTTAGAAAAACGTAGACCCAGGTGTCGGTTGTGCCATATTTGTATGTTATTGATGCATTTCACTTAGAAAAGTGATTATCCATTGCTTTTCCAGATCTTTATATCGCACCATTCCTTGTTCTGATAATGCTTTCTTTCATTATTCTTCTGAAAATGGAACAAAAACTCTATGATGGCCGCCATTTTTGAATTTTAGGCATTTTTACCTTATTACTTGCAAAACCCCAAAATGGGTAAATCAGAAAATGGCCAAAAACTGTATTTTATCAAAACCCATATGGGTGATTTAGAAAGCCATTGACATTTTTTGCATTCTGTATAGAGATTCATATCTGGGTATCTAAAATCTCATGAAAGAAACTCATACTTCAATATTTGACAAAAAACCCAATGCGGGTACCATGAAAAATAATAAAACTGAGTAAATACGGTCCCCTGCATTCTGGCTTTTGCAAGCAAACTGCAAATCTTTCACTTTCACAGAGCATATATGTGTTGTCTCACAGGACATAGGACTTGTCCACACTTGAAATCTCTGAATAATTATGACAGTGATTCCTCCTCCTATGCATGTTACTGAATAATCCTTGTGTTCTGCCATTAAATATTCAACAATGCACATCTTAAATTATGATTATTTATTTTTCCTGATCTATAACCCTGCATCATGCATAAAGTTACATGGTACTATGCTTCCAATTAAATGATCATGTTATTTTATGCTCTTCTCTGCTTCAATAAGCAAATATCTGCCAGTGACATATTATAATTGCAAACTACATTGAATGTACTGAAGTGTACTTCATGAATTGAGCATAAACTATGAGCTGGGCTCAACCCTCATGGGAGCCACATTTATCTCCACTCAAATTTGATTTAAGTCATACCTGCACCATTAGCTGCACATGAAACAAACAGATTAAAAAATAAATATTTTCAAGATGTATGATCATTTCTTTTTCTCTCTCGCTTGATAGGAGTGACTTATAGCTTGCATGATGCATGTAAAAGATAGTCTATACATTAGTGGGTGGATATGTATGTAGGATTGGAGACTGTTTATTGTTTAGAGCTCATCTCTAACCATTGCAATTCTAGATGCAAGATACGAAGATTGAGAGCTACAGAGGACACAAAACAAGCAAACTGGAGCTGAGGATCACGCAAGACGGGAGATCCAAACCAGCCATCAGGCAATAACCGACCTCCCCTCCTATATATGCATCTTTTTATTTCCTTGCAATCCATTATGTATATATTGCATTTTATGCACCTGAGACAAGCTATATCTCACGGCTTGTGTGAGATGGATTTTAACTTTGAATCAATAAAGACTTCCTTTCAGCAATTTTTTGTGTAAATCTTTTCAATATTGTATACATTTGTATAAATGCAACAATCTATTACTGAAAATAAAAGCTTCTTGATTCTTATGTTTATACACCTGAATGCAATATAGGGAAGACTAAAATGAAACGCACCTCATTTTGTTTTGTTAAGACTTAACCAATAAGCTTGACTTGATTTGAGTTGTAAGTGAAAAAATGGGTAACAGTTACACCAAAATGACAAGGACTAGTATTGAAAATGACAAGGTCAATGACAATGTTTCTTTGTAGCAATGGGCCTATGCCAAGATATGGTAAGTTTCCCTATTCTAATGTTCTCAAAAAGGTGTATGTAACCTAATGATGGATGTCTACAATAAGTGAGGTAATCTGATAATAGTCTAAAATTTGTCTAAGCAATGTAAGGAGGATACCCTAAAGTGCCTAAAATGTGATGGTAAGCTAATTGAATGTGATGAAATGGAAGAAATGAGGCAAGAAATTCTTTGGTATGAACATTAGTTACCATCAAGACAAAAAATGGAATCAACAAGTTTTCCCTAAATTTTTTGTAAACAAGCAATTGTGGTTCATTGGTTTTCTACAAATGCATCATTTAAAGGTTCAATTTATCATATGTGGTGCAAAAAATGTCATTTGTGGTTTAATTTATTGGTTGCGGTTCAAAACTTGTCAATTGTAGTTTTATTATTTTCTACAATTGCGGTTAATAGAGGATAAACTTGAGTTTTGACAATTTTGAAGGGAATTTTGTGTTATTTGATTGAAATTTCTGATAGAAAACACAACAAACAATCTTAATACAATTTGAAAACACTTGGTTTAGTCTAAAAAATTCCAAAATTATGTTCGCAATGTGTGTGTTCTTGAGGTCAGTCACCTCGATTTCCACTGGTATAGCACAGGACAAAAATAATATCACCTATAGAAAATACTTGTCTATCCCTAAAGGAAATGGCCAATGGCAACACCCTTAGACCCACTCTAGGAATCTCCTTCAACGTAAGGGAGGGACACCCTTTCGGGTTATGTATCACCTTTTTTCTACAACAGTGGATGGGTAGGGGCCTACTGCTATGGAAGGAGGACACAAATTTTTGAGAATCTATGTCTCAATTTCCAGTCATGTTGCCCCTTCCTTCTCCCTTGTCGTTTTCTTTGTTCTCTTTTCAGCCCTTACCTCTTTACCGCAGTGGCTGCGGTAAAGCCACCTGCGGCTGGCCTGGCGGTTACCACCATACCACGGCCAACCAAAGGGCTGACCATGGTGGCCGTGGTAAAGCCGCTAATGATAGGCCTAGCGGTGGCCGTGGTAAGACCGCCAGTGGTCTGGCTGACGGTTACTGCCCTACCACGGGGTGGCCTGTCAGCCCCCGCGGTAGCGCGGTAAGACCGTCAGCGGTCCCTTTGACCGGTCATCGCCATACCGCAGTCCTGTCCGTTGACCGCAGCGGTAGCACGGTGGATGTTTGGGGGTTTGACTGGCGAGCTCGAAGATGTCGTCAGTGAGCTCGGATGAGCTCACCACTATACCGTAGGATGTCTCATGCTTGGCCGTGGTAGTGCGGTAAGAGCTCAAATGAGCTCAGTTGTCTTACCGCCATACCATGAGTTGGTCGGATGAGCTCGATGGTAGCACGGTAAAGACTTGGAGAGCTCAGTCAAACTCGGGGCTAGTCTTGATCGAGTTGGACTCTGTGTTAGAAGTGGATAGCGAATAGTATGTGGACACGCGGCTCAGTGTCTGATTGCTGGTTGGATGGAAACCAAAAGAGTTATTGCAGCAGGTGCAGGTCAACCCAGGGTGGCGAAGCAAAACCCGATTTGGGTAATGGCATTAATTCCTAGGTGGCTCAATGCAATGAGATCGGTATGGGAAGGTTTGTGGTGCGATTGAATTTGACATGATTTGTACCTGAGATCGGCGGTTGACTATGAGATTTCAAACTGTATGTTTTAAATGAAAACATTGTAACAGTGAGTATAAAAAAATATAATTCAGTAGTGCTGCTGTGAGTTGATCAAAGAAGACTATAATTTTGTATGTAACTATTTTGTTACTGTAATACAAATTGTCTGGACTTTGTGTGGTGGGTTTTTTACCTGAAAAGGTTTTCCCACGTATATCTTGTGTCAATCTATGAATGCTCTATTGTGTTTTCTCTATTTTTTACTGTTTGTACTCATCTCAAGTATTTTAGAAGCTATTGAACTTTTTTTCAACTCTCCTCCTCTATTGTATTAGTGTTAAGGGAATGTATTCCGAAATTTTGAGTCTGTAGATTCATGTACGTTTTCCCTTCACAAATCACCTTCTCCATGGAAAGTCACAAGCTCAAAAAGAAAGTAATTTATGCAAACTAGGGATTTTCATTTCACTAAAGGGAGCCAAATTTTGGGCATAAAGTCTTATGGGTGTGATGCTACACCCCTACACTGAGAATATCACCAAAACTCAATCATAAGGGTGGCTTCTAACTAGTTGGGATATTATTCATTGCTTGGGGACATGGCACCTTGCGAGCATCTAGCAAGCCACTTAAGGCTTTAATAACTCCTACTAGGGGCTCTTATACATTTTACGATAGTACCCCATTTTGAATGACACTGTATGGCTAAGACCTACATATCATGAGGACTTGACAGTTTAGTCGTATCCATTTATATACTGGCTCAAGGGAAGAACTAGTTGGAGTCTCCTTCAAGTTATCCTTTTGGATGTGTCTCTTAGGTAGACCCCTCTAAGGGTAAACAATAGCAAAACAAACACAATGCCTTTGAATCTCCAAGATCATACTAAGTGTGAGGAGAGAGCATAATGTGTTTCCCTTACACTAACATGGTGTTTGTTTTAGCCTCAAAATCAAATGTTTGATGTGAGAGTGCAAATGCCAAGAGGTGTTCTTGATTCCCAAGATCACACTAGGTGCAAGGGAAGAGCATACACATCATGTAACAAAGACACACCCAAAAGATAGTAAAGAAATGATTCTTTTTATCCCCAAGATAATATGTGAGAAGACACACTAATGCAATTTGTTGGTTCTTTTTAGCCTAAATGAGTGTATGATGCAAACTAATTTTAATCCCAATGAGTGATATATGTAAATTGTTATAAATTTTAAGCCTAAATAAGTGACATATGCAAATTGTTGTTCATTTTATCCTTATGAGTGATATATGCATATTGTTGTAGATTTTAAGCCTGAATGGGTGATATATGCAGATCGTGGTTCATTTTATCCTTATGAGTGAAGATTTGTAACACACAAGTAAGATGATTCTAAACTAAGTAATCAAAAGATAGGGCAACAAAATTTTGTTTTGAAAGAAACAGTTTTAGAACTCCCTCCAAGCTCAATGCCACATGTTGTACATCAAACATTAGTAGAAGACAAAAACCCCTACTCTACTGAATGTAAAAGATATAAAATTAGAAATTCTAAATAAAACCCCAAATTTAAAATAAACAAGTAGTTACAGCTATAGAAACCATAGTTGTGGCTCACAGTTGTGTCGCAAGAAATAGAAATTGCATCATTTAAAATAGTGACTACATTTTTCGAATGCAGTGAAGTCTCTAGCAATTACATCGAATCCCTAATCACTTGCAACAAATCATCCTAAACCTACAAACCATGAAAAATATGACCAAACCCGAGCAAATGAGAGACTAATATGATATGATTAGGGGGTTAGACTATGAAAACCAAAACCAGAGAACATAAAATGAATATAAAACTCAAGAAATCAATCAAGTTCAAAAGGTTCCCTAGTCTAAAGAAGCTGTGTCACACAATGGTACGGTTGCGGCTCATTGTCAAGGTTAGATGCATCGTTCCATACCTGTAACCTGCAAAACTAAAAATTCCATACAAAAATCTACAAAAAATTTCCTTTCACATTAGGTTCACCAATGTAATTAGGGAAAAAGATCAAGATTCAAAATGTAAACCATTAAACATAAACCTTAAGACCCTGATCAAGTAATAAAGAACAAAGAAAGTACAAAAACATGAAATAATGCAACACCGTTACCAAAGTCTTCATGCCTCCATTGATTAATCTCTATTACCCTTCTCCATTTTGCCAGAACGTGATTGATTCCCTCAGATTATAAGTGTGCAACAATAGCCTTATGTTATGACAATAAAATATTGAAGAATTCTTGTCTCTTAAGCATAAGTTCTAGATTTCATAAGATGTTGAAATGATAATGGTAGGCGTCTTTTATAGAAAAGACATTTGAACATATGGTCGACATTAAATGATTTTAATTTCAATTAAACAAGACAAGACGAGATAAGAATAAGATTGATAGAGGAACTAAATAATTCTAAAGAATTATTTAGTTCAAAACGGAAAGCAGAGAGTTAAATAATGGAAACATTATTTAAATCTGAGACGAAAAAGGCAAGTTATCTTTTTGATTAAATAGAAATTTAATTCAAAAAGTGGGAGAAAAAGGAAAGTCATTAATTAAGTAAAATTTAATTAATTTATGGTAGAAAAGATAAAAATGAATAATTGACATAATTGACATAATTATTTAATTATAGTAGAAAATGGTAAATAATTATTTAATTATAGAAGACAAGGACATTCGAGATGTAATTAAATAAATATCAATTTATTTAATTAATCAAAAGAGGAAATAGAAAGATAGAAATAAATTAATTAATTAATTAAAATTATTTAATTAATAGAAGACTTTATGACATTAGACAATAATTAAATAACTAATATAATTTAATTATCAAGGATGAAAAGGGGATTTAATAAAGTCACAGGTCTAGGACAATTTTTAGTGTCTACAAATACTATCAAAGAATTCGTCTTGAGTAGGGATATCAATGAGAAAAGAGTTGAGTGGATCACAAAATTAATGAAATATGATGTAGAAATCAAGATCACCAAGCTTGTGACAGGCAAGGGGTTGTGTGATCAGCTTGTATCATCCTTTGAAACACCCACATAAGTTTCCCTTGTGCTACAACATGACCAACCAACTAAAATTGATACTCAGAACAGTTGGGTACATGATATGACCACCTTCTCCGAGAAGGTAGATATCCTCTAGGCTTAGATAAATCCAAATTAAGATATTTCAAGTTGCATCCCATTCCCTATGTCTTAGTGGATGACATATTATTTAGAAATGACCTCAATGGAGTGTTTTTGATATGCATTGAGCCAAATCATGTCAACAGATTATTTCCATGATAGCTCATCAGGAGACTATTTCTCTATAAACACCACTACTATTAAGGTAATGAGGGTCGGTTATTATTTTCCAAACTTATTTAATGATGCTTATAGATGGGTGAAAATTTGTAAAAATGTTCTTTCCTTTTTTTGTAAATTAGAGGTTAGTTTCCCTCCCTATTCATCCCATCTAAATGAACTAGCCATTTATATAGTGGAGGTTGGATTTTATTGGTATGATAAATCTGCCATCTAGTGTTGGTCACAAATGAATCTTGGAAGTACAAAACTATATCACTAGGTGAAAAAAGGTAGTTTCGTTAAAGGATTCTACTTAGGCTTTAGTTCTAAAATTCCTTTATGGAATTGTGAACATGTTTAGTATTCCTTCCACCATCATCTTTGAAAATTCCAAGGATTTTTTTGACACCAAAATTAGTGATTGGATATTCAAGCATGTTATATACCTGAAGACCTCGTCTAATTATTACCCTCAAGGTAATGGCTCAGTTAGTTCCACCAATAAAACCTAATTAGAATAATCAAGAGAACCATTGAAGATAATCAAAGTTCTTGATATAGTAAGCTCAAAAAATCCCTTTGGGCTGATAGAATCACTCCAAAGATATCTATTGGCAACTCCCCTTTCATGTTGGTTTATGGTATCAAATCAAGACTCCCATTATCAATAGAGTTTCCTTTGTTAGACACACATGACAACTAAGAAGGGGGGTGAATCAATTGTACATTAAAATCATCAAACCCTTGTAACCTTAAACCTTTATTAACTTTAAAATGTTTATTAAACATCATCAGAAAGTAAACACATGAAACATCAACACAACAACACCATATACAAGAGAACAACAAATTTTCATGGAAAAACCTAATCATGGAAACACCACGATGAGGATTAACACATATATATATGAATAGCAACACCAAATACAATAGGCTCACTGTCGGAAGGGATCACTACCCAAAAGAGAAGAATGGATCACTACCCAAAGGGCTCACTATCTGAAAGAAATAAGAAATAAGAAGACCATTACAAAGAGATTCACTATCCCAAAGCAACATGAAAAATCCACCACTAAAAATTTGCACCATCCACAACCTTCAGCTCACTGCCTCCAACAACTTCAAGAACACTGAAAATATAGACACATTTTTCTCACTGCATCTAGTATCCTTAGGCATTTAGGCTCACACTTAGATCACCACACTATTGAACACCCATAATAATGAGAGGGGGGTGAATCAGTATTCTACTAAACCATTTAACTCCTAACCTTTCAATAATTAAAACATATCTAGCTACAACTATTTAAAAACATGAAATGAATCATAACATCACATGGCACATGAACAAAAAGAATTTAATGTGGAAAACCAAGAATGGGAAAAACCATGCCGAGGATTAGCTCACAATATATTATAACCGATCATAATATATTACAGGGCACATTTCTAGGACACACTATCCTTGAAAGGCTCACAACCTCAAATGATTACAAAAGAGTGTGGCTCACTGCCAAAAGCATGAACTGGTGAAATACACATTTTGTGACTTGAGTTTGGTTCCAATTAATCTCTAGAAAATAAAATCCTATAGCAGTTTGCAAGTTCATAGCAACTACCAACAAATTCCAACAATATCACATTGTTGCATATCACACATACATCTTATATCTATATCTCTCTCTCCAATACAAAAAAATGTTTCATACATATATACATACCAACTTACATCGACATACATCAATTAGGTTGGCCTAATTAGATGTAAACATACTCAATTAAAAATAGCTTGTCGACTCAAAAACAAAAACTTCTTTGGCACTCAAAACAACACGTGCAAGGCATAAATTAGGTCATCCTTGACCTAATAAAGAACTCTTTAATCACCCACAAAGCGAACACCACTTAACCATGTTGGACAAAAGAATATAAAATGCCTATATGTTGATCTTCTATCGTTTATATCTCTCAACCTATTCAACCAAAATCATTGAAAACTTTTCCATAGGTGCAATTAATAGTATTGACTAACATATTAAAATTGTATAGGTCGATCTTATAATATGAACAATTCCAAACCAGATTACTGGATTAGAGTACTCGAATCACTATTTACGAGATAGACAAAAACTATCACAAACCAATATTCGCATCAATGACAACACACCGGAGGGATTCTTCTTCATTCTTCTGACAATCTCCCCCTTTTTCATTAATGGAAACATGTGCCAAAAAAGAAGCAACAAAAATTGTCTTCACACTCCAGAAACCAAAATTGTGTGAACTCAACTCCCCCTTTTAGATATACACAAACACATAACTTCTCTAAAACCAAAAAATTATTTACAACATTATTTTCTCCCTACACAAACCCTTCTCCACATAGAACCTTCTCCCCCTTTGACATCAAGGACAAAGGGTAAGAAAAATAAATATTTAATAGGAACTAGGGGCACCTTGTAATTCCTTGAGAATGGCTTCCCAAGTAGGTTTTCCATCATCCCATATCTGCTTTGCTCTGACAAGTGCATTGTGCAACGATTCTAGTAGAATGTGTAATGATTCAAGTTCTACTAAGCATTCTTCTCCTTCTTCTGGAGTGGATGGATTAAGATTCATCTTTTCTAGTTTTTTTGCATCCACCAAGACATTTGATATAGGAATGTGTCTAGAAATTACCAAATCTCCAAGTTATCCAAAATTCCTCATAGCATCTTTTTTCTTCCTCTGTAGGGTGAAAATCTTGCTTTGCAAGTCTGCAATAGAATTTTGGGTACTATAAATTTTATCAGGTACAATCATGTAGGTTCTGAAGGCATTGGCGAGTTGAGACTCTATTGAGTCTATTAGGTCTTTAATGCCTTGAGTGGCATTAGGCCACCACATGTAATATACAAACAATATCTGGGCTTCCTCTTCACAATCCTTTACCTCTTTCATACTTTGCAACACCTTACTGTGTGTGATTGCACATTTATCCTATAGAACCAACAACCTTTTCTCTAGAAGTCTTCACTCTACCTATTTCTCAGTCTGTATCTTAAGGATAGAGGTATATTCTTTGATAGAATCAACCAAGAGCTTTAATTTTTCAATAGGCACTAAGGAATCATCAATTGTGGCATCGGGGGTTGTCTCCTACAAAGACTTAATAGCTTCATTTACCAATTTAGTCCCTCTTTGATAGGTATGTTCAATTTTTTGTGTTTCGGAGTTGAGAAAAAAACCACAAATCTTTATCCTTTCTATGGGTGACATCTTGCTTAGATCCACATAGCTTCGATGTGATGGAAGTTGAATCAACTAGGCCGGTAGCACAAGATGAATCCTTGTTTTCCTTGTCAGTAGACACTTAAGATTAATTCCATATGATTCTCTCGATGGATTTGATGGCTCAGTGGTCTTGGGGAATTCTTCTTCACTTCTTCCAATCTATGTTTCTTCCTTGTTTTCTTCTTTCTTTTCCTCTTCTTCTTCTTCTGGGGGTTTTTCTGATGATTTGTCTATTTTTTCTTCCTCCTTGTCTTTGCCATCTTTTCCATCATTACCCTTTTCATCTTTGTTTCCTTCATCTTCATTCTTATCTTCTACTCCATTGTTTCTGGTATCCTCATGTTGTTCTTTTAAATTGTTACCGGTATCATTCTTATGCTAATATTTAGTGTGTTTACTAGTTGTTTCCTTTGTATCATTTGGAGGAGCAGACGTCTTCGAAGCACCATGTATATCGCCAACATTTTCCAAAACATGATGATCCTTTACTTCTGTAACATTAGTAGGCTCTTGTTCTTGAGTTGTATGAGATGAAGAATTGGTTCTTATCTCATAATTCTTTGTCATTTCCCTTATTGTATCAAGAGTCTCTTGCCTTAACCTTTTTGTGTTGTATTTCTCTTTATTCATTAGAAGAGTGACTCTTTGCTTGACCCTGAACAACTTAGAACATTCATTTAATGGGGTAGTGACATCTTCCTCAAATAAGGAGGATCCATATGTGTTCAAAGCATCAAATATCATTTTGTCATCAACAATTATAGCTTCATGCCTTCTTTGTAGTAAAGCTTCCCATAAATGTCAGTCACCTTCTTCCTTATAGTTTCCATATTCTCATTAAATATAACCATGTATTGAATGAAAGCATCTAAATTTTTTTCTTCATCCTCTTCATTAACTTCATCAAATAACCTAGTAGTAGCTAGCAAATCCTTAGATTTTATCATATTATTTACTAAAGATTCCATCTTTAGAGATGGACGATCACTTACTGGAGGAGAGTTGGGCATCTCCTCCATAGGTTTTGATGTACCTTCTTCTCTCTTCTTCTTATGAACATGAATTTTGAAATCTTTTATTTCATCTTTTGTCTCTTCTTCATCAGATAATATTTCAACATTTTCTTTGGTTTTTGCTTCTTCATTGTTGGCAGAGGCACTGCTTCTCCTATTCCTTTTCAATTGTTTCTCTTCTTGAAATCCAAGATCACTTTCTTCTTGTATATCATCACTCAAGTTCCATTTTCTATTTTCCTTCTACTTTATTCTTCTTCTGGGGGTGACATATGGTGTGACAGGGGGTACATTTTTCTTCTTAGAACCTCTAGTGTTGGGTCTAGAGGAAGCAGTTACATCAACTGTTGTAGGGGTACTATGCTCTACCTTCTTTCCTTTTGTTGTTTTCGATGTACCTAGTGTTTTAGGTAATGCAAATGTAGTAGAGGGAGATTCTCTTCCTGATCTTCTAGGCCCAGAAGACACTTCAACTGATCTGGCCCTCTTTTCATCAGCAACTTCCTTCAACCTATCAACATCATTCTTAGAAATTGAATGCATTTGAAAGAATGCCTCAACATTTTTATTTAATCTTTTAGCCCTTTGATGTGTTGAGGTTTTCAAATGCACTTCGGTAGACTTCTCTTCATATGTATCATGAAGGGGTAGAGTGGGATCCTTATGTTGGCGTAATAACTAACACCTCTAGAGTGTAATTTTGTACGGACAACTATGCACACTACGTGATGAGTGCTCTTCAAATTAGGAGGGGAAGCTCCCTCTTTTTCTGGTATGCATTCTAAAAATAAAGTAATCTAAACGTATCTTTTTCAACTCAGCTGGAAGAGGCACAAGGTTAAGGAAACCAAGGGTGTTGCACCTAAGGGTTTTCTCTGGTTTCGCAGGTCTTAACTACAACTAAAACTTAATACTTTAATCTATCCAATTTCCTCAAGAAAACAAAGCATGAGGAAAAGGACCAGGAATGGTTTTACATGAAAAACTAGGTACAAACTCACAACGTGAAGGCAACGTGGTATAATAATTTGCTCGAATGAATAGATTTATTATCACACACATCACACGATAAGGTTTAGGTACAAACTCTCAACATGAAGGCAAGGTGGCACAACAATTTTCTCAATTTGAATAGGTTTATTGATAACAAAACATAAAGGATAGCCAACTAGGACAGTAAATTGCATAGGCGAGACAAGCGTACAATCTACGATCAAACTAGCCACTATATTTAGCTAAGGTAAGCATTCACCATAATAATTGCATGAAACCCAAGTGGAATAAAAATTCATTATCAAAATAAATGCTTGTGAACAAATACAAAATAGGCAATATTACACGCAAGGTAGGCACAACATATATTACTCTCATGCAAAAGTTATTTACAAATAAGTTAAATGCTCTTATTTATAGACATCAAAGGTGTAGGCAACCCTAAAATCACCTTGATTCAACTACAGTCTTGCAATGCATGCAAGATTTTATTGCTAAACCCTAATAAAGGAAACTATGCAGTTAACTGGAAAGCTACCATTAGTTAACCAATACAAACAATGCTAATTGGACAATGTGCAAGCATGCACGTCCTTATTGAAAGCAAGTTAACTGGAATACTACCACCAATTAACTGAAACTAACTAAAATTACATCCTCCTGTGATGATATCTACAAGAATGAAATAGGCGTGCTTGATATCAACAAGGAAAACTCAAGAAATTACATTGAGTTAACTGCTACTTCTGACTCATCCTCGTAAATAACTACAGGATCCAACTGGGCGTCTACCACAAGCACTCCCTGTTTATCACCTCGTCCAGGAATTTATCGATCATATCATCATTTGGCACTCTGACGCTATCCACGATGATGAACTGCTTGTTCAACTCCTTCTTTGCATCCTTGATCGCCCTCTAACTGTCTCTAACTTCTGTAGTTGCCTTGTTGAAACTAGCAGTCATCACTGAGAAGTTATCCAACTTGGATGCCTCAGGATCTCCACCTAGGTTATCATGAACCAGTCCCTTGAACTCAACATGCACTGCATCAAGCTCAACATATGCACCATCTTCATGAAGATAATGGCATGGGATCTGAATGACTTTGGTAGCTCTGTAAATGGAGTGATGACCTTTGTCTCTTCTACAGCTTGACGCTTTTGACACTTTTCTTGATTCTTCTCAACGAAAGAGTGTTGCATGATGAAACCATGAAGTTTGACCCTGAGCACTCTAGTTGTGAGATATGCACATGAACTCACCGCACTCACAGAATTCCAATGGTATCAACCCTCTGGATGTGCTTGATGCAAAATGATGCCAACTTTTCTTATGAAATCATGAATTAAGACCAATTTGGTCTTGAATTCAGTTTCAGTGAACTGCCTTCTGAAAAACTCACCTATTGACTATAAACACGGCTATGTTCTAACAACTTTTTCTGGAAAGCTAAAACAGCTCTCGATGAGGCTAAAAATTAGCCAGTCGAAGGAGAATTTTCACGAAAAATTATGAGATGTGGGTATTGTGCAGAAAATTATTCTAAGCAAACCCACAACATCGAAAATTTGAAAATCACCTTTTAGTAAGGTATGCAAAGGGTTTCCAGTCGAGAACTGAACTGGCAATTAGGGGTTCTAGGACATTTTTCCTCGAGAAAAATTGGCATGTGGGTTTTGTTGCAATTGGAGAATTGATCAAACCCAGATCTTTCATTTTTTTGAAAAATTGAGTGTTAGGCCCGCATGCAAAAGGTTTTTAGCTGAGATTTGAACTAGCAGTTAAGGGCACTAGGGGCAATTTTTTTCGTGAAAATTTGAGATATGGGTTTCATGTAAAACTGAATTCTAAGATGACTCAAATCGACAGATTCTAGAAAAAACATGTTTTAGGCCCACATGCAAAGAAAACTCTGAAAAAAAAACACAGTGCTCTAGAATAGAGGTAGCAGGGCAATTTTCACAAAATAATATGGCATGGGTATTGTCATTGATGCTGAACTACACAGACCAAGCTCCTTTGTTTTTGTAGATTTTGTTATTTTCTTTGACATTCGAAGAATACCTAAGACGACAATAGAGGAAAATAAGACAAAAGATAGAAGTTTTTATTTGTTTGTTTTCTCTCTTCTTCTATAGAAATTTGCCTATGCTTGAAATGGATTCGGTTAAACCTGCATGCAAACGAAAAACAAAGTCTGAAATATCCTTCCTTTGAACATTTTGAATCTGTAGCTACGAAGATCGTTGAATTCTGACACCTGTAGCACCTTCAGATTGAAATTTTCTCAAGAAAGGCGTGTTTAATCAACTTAGAATGAGAAATAATGGATGCCATATGCATAATAAACAAGAATTTATCATCAAAGGCATTTCAAATGCATGCACAGCCTTGGAAAGTGCGCTTGAACTCTAACTGAACCTTCAAAATCCATGCATGGCCTTTGATTGGCTTCAAAATCAATTAACTGCATGAAGAACAACCCTAAATACGACGCCACCTTGAGACGTTCAGTTAACGAATGCATGCAAGCTGATCTCGACCAGTTATAGACTAAAAATAGGCTCTAGAAGAAGTTGACTTGCAAAGAGATAAACTGAAGATCTATTTTCGGTTAACTGAAAACTCTTCGCATGCGCACTTCTTTTCTTGAGTTCAAAAGTCAACCTTTCACTTTAGGCATCCTTTCCAAACTTAGACATTTTTTTGAAAATTTGAATCTAAAAACCTCACCGGAGCTCACGTTTGACCACTGATTCTGATTGACTAACTGACAGTTTCGTTGAAGAGAAGGATCAAATATGACAAAAAGACTCCTTCAGGTGGCAACCCCTAATTCATCTATTGGAGGCCTCAAAATGAAGGGCGCCCCTGGCCTCCAGGGGCGCTTTTTGACCTCATAGAAAAAATTTAGGCATTTTCCATCATTTTCACTATGAATTAGAGCTCACTTTACTTTACGTTTCCCAGTGTCCGAAAAAACTTTAGAGTTATTTGACTGGCTCACTACGAAGCAGTCTGGATTATGAACAAGATCTCTTGGAGAGAACTTCTTGTAAAAACATCATTTGACAGTCTAAAAACATGGGCGCCCCTGGCCTCCAGGGGTGCTTTTCCTCCTAGACTTAGCCATTTCAAAAACTGGCTAAAATTCACTAAATCTTCAGCTGCAGGGTGTTGAGACATCCTCTGACCTAATTGAGATATGCAACTAAAAGCTGAACCTGACACGAATAGGATGAGTACTTAAAATCATCAAACAGACTCAATTGAAGGCATTAAAACCTTGGGCGCCCCTGGCCTCTAGGGGGGCTTTTGACATTTCTGGATATTTTTGATCAAGTCTGGAACCTCAAGTTTGACCTTTGATACCGGCAGCTCAGCAACTCGAATTCACCCTCTAACGGATGCATTGCGAAGCCGAATCAAAATTGAAACAAACTCCTAGGTGTCACTTGATCAGAAAACTTCAGCTGAAGCTCCAAAAAGATGGGTGCCCCTGGTTGAGGTGCGTTTTTTCACTCCGGACTTAGTTTCAGGTGATTTACTGATCTGTTGGACTAGCTGGCTGGCTCATTGCGAAGCTAACAGGATTCCAGAGAAGACATCTTGGAAGAGACAAGTCACAAAAGTTTAATCTAGGCCTCCAAAATCAAGGGTGCCCCTAGCTCAGAGTTGCGCTTTTTACTCCAGAGAGCCATTTTTACAGCATCTTCACCTTGTCGAAAAACCCCTCTAAGATGAAGTAACTTTTCAGACAAAAATCACCATAGAAACATCACCGAAGCGTTTTGAGCTTAGCTTTCAACACCTGGCACCTGGCCATCTACCATTGATGAGCTAAGAAAACCTAACTTCTCACTTGAAAAAATGAAAACTACCCACCAGGCTTAAACTGAGTTTTAACTGAATCTGACTTCACCATTGTGATCATGAAGCAAAATAAGCCAATCAAAACAAATTTCAGCCAATTATGACAAGTTTCAATTTTTAGGGTTTTTGACCTAAAAATAGGGGTCCAAAAACCTTTTTTTCAAATTTTACCAATATCTCTGTGGCATCACACTGACCCAAAACCCATACTTGATTTTCCCAAAAACTATGTTTTTGACATCATTTTTACAAGGTTTAGACCATTTTAAGCAAAATGCCTTAATGAAGCAAAAAAATTGGTTTGGGTACAACACCTTAGGACTGCTTAACAACATTTCAATGAGGCCCTCAACTATTTTCTAATCAATTTCATATCATAGAGGCTCTATCCATAGATTTATAGGTTCTACCACCTCTATGATGCACTCATCACTGGACACAAGAAAGGTTATCTCCTTTGCATATTTATTTACTAAGCTCCTTGGAACTCTATCTCTTTCATACATGTTCTAGAAAACTACAAATAATGCAATTAAAGCATCATTTTGTGTCTTGAAGTCTCCAAGGCTATGTAAGTGTTCAAAGATTTGATGTGCCACCAGTTTTTTGTGATTCCATATAATGTTTTTCCTTCCAGGTAGCTCTCTCAGAAAGTCGAATAGAAAACAAACTACCAATTTACCAAACTTGAGTGCATACTTCTTTTTTTTAGTTTGGTTCAACTTATCGATAAGTTGATGTTGGAGCAACTCACACAAAGCATAATCCCTACCATTAACCACCATGTCATATGCAACATAAATTGCAGTTGTAGACACTGAATTGCCTATGTTGGTAAAGTAGATTTTCTGATTAATCATGATTGCATCATAACTTACAATAGGGTTTGTGATGGGTTTGGTTGTCAGTGCTCTCCCATCATATGTGGCACTAGTTAGTTTCATAACCACATCATTATTCATATCTTTTAGCACTGGTACAAGTCCAGTGTTACAAAGACTAGTTACAACTTTAATCACTTCCTTGGTAATTACTCCAGCTACAGTTGTCTACACAAATTTATCGTGCACTCTGCTAAGTGCCATCCTTACAAACTTTGCATCCATTTCACCACAAAATTCTGGGAACCAATTCCATACATTCCTTACAAGATTTTCATATTCATTCTTGAATCATCTCCAACTATCTCTTTAAACCATTGATCCTTGAGCACCTGATGGTCAAATTCTTCCAATTTTGTATGAATGTAGGTTCTAGTATCCTCAGTGGGTAAAACACTACTCAAAATTTGTGAAAATGCACCCATGGGGTCCATTTCATAAAATCTTCCATGAAAATATTTTGAGTCTTCGTCGGGGTCTCTTAGAAGTCTCCATCACAATGGGAGTAGCCATTTTCCCTAAAATTTACTTGTATGTTCCTATGGAAATTGCTTCTAATTAAAGCCCACAAAGTACAAATAGTTGTAAATACCTGTTTCTAGCTTCGATGAAAACTAGGGTTTGATGTTAGATACTCTAAATCACCTTCAAATTGCTTCAGCTCACTTTGCTTTCTTCTGAATATGTAAAAGTGATTTAACTTGACTTGAATGTTTACTTTATGCCTTTACCGATTTGCCCTATTTTTTCATTTAATGCATTCCACCTTCAAAAAGTTGATAAACACCTTATGAATACACTGTAAACCCTAAAATGCTCTGCAAATCTCCAAAATTGCATATTTTCTGATGGAATCTTTTTCAACACCTTAAGAATGACATTTCACATCATGTATCCTCGTGTCATTGCTTAGCACCTCTTATATTGAGGGTTTATAAGATTTATCTATAATTGCTCCCCCTAAATCCACGACTAGGTTTATTTTTAGAAGAAGTATCTACACTAGATTTAGGTACAAATAAATTTGATTTATCTTTATTCTCAGGTTCTTACTTTTTCTTCCACATTTTCTCCATTTCCTTTTTAACTTCAATAGGATCCACTTTATTCACAGTTTTATTCCTTTGTTCTGGGTTATATTTCTTCCCATTCCTGCTTCTGTAGAATTTGGAAATATGTCCTCATATGTTGTAGGTGTAACATACAAAATTTTTCTAACCAGAATGATTTGTATTTAACCGTGATCTTTACTATTTAGCTTTATTTCCAAACCCCCCCCTCAGCGCAGGTGTAAAATCCTAGCAAATCCTATATACTTCCCGATGAAAAATATTAATTTTATTGGTGATTTTTTCATTTTTTCGGGAAAAAAAAATCCCAATTGGTGAATCTTTTATAATCCCTGGAAGTTCGTGGAAAATCTTGGCGAATTGCAAATTTTTTTAATCAAATAAAATATTTTTCATCGGCGATTAAAACCGTTTTTCAAACCAATTTTTTTTTTCCATTGGCGATTAAAACCTTTTCTCGAAGCAAAAAATATATTTTCACTGGCGAATTAAAAAGAATCTCAAAATAATAAAAAAATTCAGTGGCGAAATAAACAGATATTCCAATGAAAAATCATATGGGTCATTCGATGAATGTTCGATGGACGACTGTAGTTGCATTTCAGAAGTATATCTCTAAAGCACTAGACTTACGATTTGAAACCTCCGGAATAACACTATAATCATTAGATGCAAACATGTGGCAAGATCAAGGCTCATCTCTCATCACTCATTCTGTCTTTTCAATTCCTCGACATTGTACATTTCATTTAATTAAAATTCTCAATCTTTTTGAAGAAAGTGTGGTTGTCGTACTGCTAGTGCAGGCAGTGGCGGAAATTAATGCCATATGTGATATGAACATCCGAAGCAATTTCTTGGACAACTCATAGCTTTAATGAAATAAGATTTGTAATGATTTCATATCGTTTGAACTTTGAGTGGCGCTAGTGAATTAGTGATTTTGACCGCTTGTCAGCTTGAGGTACAGTTGGCATGTAGCCAGACGTCAATAAAATTAAACATTTTAATTATACAGGCTGGTAGCGGCACTGGTGGCCCATAAATAGGGATAGTGATTCAGTGAATAGTGGATAGTGCCATAAGGGTTTTTATTTTCTAGGGTTAATAAGGATTCACAAAGAAGATGATGCAGTATTGGGGATACTGTAAATTCTCCTACCTACAGTTATGTAGTTACAGAGTAATCAATAAAAGACAAATTTCCTTCAAGTTCAGAATGGGTGGAATTGGAAAGATGTTGATTTGGTTAACCTAACTTCTCAGACAGGTTTTGAACCAGGATGAGGAGCTCTGATGGAGGTAAGTGCTATACCAGTGCATGGAAGTTGCGTGCAAAAGATTGGAGTAGATTTGCTTCTCCTCTTGTATTCTAACAGCTCCCATTTCCCTAGCATGGATGGCCAGGCAAGCCCCATGCATTTATTTTCAAAGAGACATTTGTATTACATCTTCTGTATGACTCTGGTTCTCGAAGGGGATAAGTACATTTTGTATCTTCATGGCTCCCATTTCCCCAAGATTGATTAGAACCCCCTTTCCCCAACATGGTTGGAAAATCCACCAGCAAAAGCTTGGAATTATGAATTTATTTTCAGAGCTACATTTGTATTATGTTGTCACCAGCAGAAGCTTGGAATCATGCATTTATTTTTAGAGTTACATTTGTAGTAAGTTTTCAATAGCAGAAGCTTGGAAATTGGAATCAATTTGTAATCCATTGTAACGAGCAACAACTTGGAATAAATTATTAAATTTTGTCTATGTAAAGTACTAAAGTGACACACTGACATATGTTATTTATACAAAACATGAGCTACAGTACTACTCGTCTGTAAAAAGATATGTAATAATGTGACATTGAAATTCAGTTGCAATAAAATAAATGGTTGTGTTGTGCTATTCTTGAATCTTCGTTATTCATTTATGCTTAAGAGTAAAGAGTTGTTTTCTGAGTTCAGAACTTCAGTGTCTATTAATAATTTAATATATTCAAATCAATTTTTTTCTTTTGAGAAATTAAGTAATATACTTTATGCAATATGCTCTTGATAATTCATGGTTATATCGGGCCATCGGGGGAATGCAATCATTCGTTCCACTGTTGTTTATGTGTTACAACGATGTGCTTACTTTTGTTGACTTTATCGGTATATCAGGGAGTGCACCTTATGAGTTATGAGTCTTCGCCTTCGGGCCATCGGTGGGGCTGTGATGGAGGTTCCACCGATAAAGCATTGTTAGGCCGATGCCTATGGTATTGATTTTTGTTAGGAATGGGGGAAGAACTACGCGTACGGGATTTCAAATCTGTTTATGGATGCAATGTAATTATGTAGGCTATAATATGGATCTTGTCACACAAATTTCTATGATTTGCATTATGTAATATGTAGGCTATAATAGGTCCTTTGCAACATAAGTTACCGGTCCCTTCGCCTTGATGCCAATCCTAGAGCGCAAAAGTTAAAACAACTTTAAAACACATGTGTCATATTTATTTTTTTAAGTTAATATCATAAATTACTCAAGTTTCAACCATTGGATGAACATTTGATGTATGGTTGTAGTTGCATTCCATAATGAAATGCACAGAGAGATGGGCTTCCCAACTTAAACCTCTGGAATCACCCTATAACCGTTAGATTTAGAAATATCAATAGTTAAGAATTTGCAACTTGTAGTCTTGTAGACCTAACTCCTAAGACATGTCATTCACTTTAATGTTCCAATTATGAGAAAAGAATCATTTAAAACACTTTGCACTTTGAAATTGTACAGTGATTTTTAAAGTCTTTACTCTTCAGATTGCTCATTGTAGTGCACCACCTTGTTTTGGATTCCACAATTCCACTTCCAACAATGCCATTCCAAATTTCAAGAGTCGAGACTCATAATCTGGGTAAGTGAAAGAATTCTCGTGGCTACGTTTCATTGTTTGAAATTTCTTAAAATCTTATTTTGTCAAAGTTTGAAGTTTGGGTTTAGAGACTCAAGAATTCATTAAAATTAAGGAGGACTAATAGGTATTACTTATTAGGGAATTCAAATTTCACAACTTCACATTTGTATAAGCATGTCTACCACCAGTACCACTAGAGCAATGTCCGCTAAAAAAAATACATTATGCAAAATTGCTTAAAACCCTAGGTTTCATCAATGGGTACCATGATATTTATGATCCTGAAATCTATGGTAGGCGTACCTCAGAACTTAGATTTTCATCTCAGAATAAGGCTGCAAAGCAAATGCAAGTTGATAGTATCAGTGCACCATGGGTAACAGGATTAGGGTGCATGATGTTACATGAATTTTTCCCTTGCCCAGAATTTATCATGGTTTGTGCCGAAAATTATGATGATAAGAAAACATAAATTTTTAATAAAGATAACCAAGAAGAATTGTTATCCATTAATGGAGAAGAACTTGGAAAAGTGTTGGGGTTTACAACCGAAGAATTTGGAAACCACCACATTGACCTAGAAAAGCTTGCTAGGGATTATGAAGCAGTGGAAGAAAGGCTAAAAAATAATTTCTTAAATAAAATAGTTAAGGATAGAAACAAATTGAAAGGTGATCATAAGCCTCCTTATAATTTGGATATTTTTAAACCATGGGTTCAGGATACTATTTCCATGCTAGCATTTTGCCTCAGTCTGGATAACAATTTGGAAGTGGGTGCAAGCCTCCTTGAAATGGTATATAATATCCATTATGTTGATGAACATGTCAAATATAATTATACTCAGCACATTGTAGAATCCATGCATAAACAATTTTTAATGATTAAAGCAGTTTCCACCAAGACATTTAGGTTCACAACCTACTTGTTCTATATTTTTCTATTCAAATTTAGAGGAATGTTTCAAACCAACAAGCTTCAGATTCAGCCCTATAGTAATGCAGAGGAAAATAAAATGGCTCTAGTATATGAATGGACCACTGAGATAAGGATGCATGATTCTTAAAGGAACTACAGTCATTTTGTAGACTAATTTTTTGCTCCATTGCATCAAGTAATTACAGATACTCCAATGCCTAGATTGCCTATGTCATGTAGAAACTATATGCAACTAGGAAAATAAATACAATTGGCTGATTGGTACTTAATGGAAGAATATACTGTGCTAAGATTTTATGGATCGGGAGTACAACCATACAAACTTCCAATACATGTGACAAAAAGTGTTTTTGCATTGGAATATGTAAGGCAGGTACAAAGTGTTGATGAGCTACACTTTTTCAGTCAGCAAAAGAAGACCTTATTTTCTTCTTTACCTTTTTCATGTGGAGGGTTCACATTCGAGAGAAAAGCATTTAGTGTGGCACATAATATTTTGAATTTTTTTGACTTTGATGCTATCTGTCACTTGTAGTATGATCCATGTGACATCATTAAATCAATGATTGTGGCCAATAGGAATGCCACAAATAGAATTCAACATCAAAGTAAACCCTTGCTTGAAAACTTGAGAAACAAGGATTCTTTGGATGAGGTCAAAATAGCAATGGAGAAAAGTGCTGCTAAGAATGGTATTTATTTTGAACAATTGTCAGCAAAAATTATGGCATTGCACTGAAAGACAATCAGGACATACAACATTTTTTATGAAAAAAGTGATAAAACATCTAGTAGAGTAAAAATTCCAGGTTCTCTAGAGAAGGAATTTATAAATAAAAATTGGTCACGATAAAAAATTACTGCCTTTTGGTCTATGAGGAAGGACCTAGGTGATCCAAGAGCTCTTGCAGAGTATGGAGCTAATGAAGAAGATAAAGAGTTTATAAAATTGTGGAATATAGAGCATCTTGATCAACGTGGAAGCAAAGGAAGTGATGAATCTAATGATGATATTGATAGTGAAGAAGAAGAACAAAGCCATGCCATTTACAAACCTGGTTTAATTGAGGCCGCAAAAGAAGCATATGCTTCAACATATACTTCAAGAGTATCCATACTTGAAAAAAATGGTAATGAAGGTGGTCCTTTGGGGTCCAAAGGACAAGGCCCTTGGACAATAACATATGTTGAGCATAAAAAAACAATTGATAAATCTGGCCTTGGGCTTGGGGGTGAAAAATTAGACCAAGGGCATATAAGTCAAACTCAATTTGTTAGAGCTTCTAATCCTCATCCTCATGATCAGATACAATAAAAACTAGGACATGCCCTTGGTGGACACCTTAGTGCAACTGGGAGTTCTATTGGTGGCTATGGTATGGGTAGTAGTACTAGAAGTGGTCAACATGTGCTACAACAACAAATTACACACAATACTAACAAGAAAACAATAAAAGATACCACAAAAACACCAGGTGATCAAGGCAATCAAAAGAGGCAAAGGATTTTGACAGGTCCAAGTCACACTATCGGTGGATCCACCACAAAGGAGTTATTTCCAGGCACTCCCCCAATTCCAGTTAGTGTGAGTGCGACATCATTAGCAACTACAAGTACTCCTATTTCTTCGCCATTCAAGCATTCCATTGTTCCTGCCTCCCCAGGTTATGATTTCATAGAAGAGTTTAAAAAGAAATCAGACTTGAATAAAAAAGAAAAGAAGCAACTGATGGAGAGTGCGCCTGCTATAACTTTAGAGCATACAACAACCATGGTATTACCCACATTTGATACAAATAAAGACATCATGGAGTACACAATTTTTGTTCCCACAGTTCAAAACAAACCAACAAATCAGATGGATCGATCTGAATACCAGGTAACCAATTTTCAATTGAATTTTTCTAGCCTGAAAAATACTGACAAAATTAATGTATCAAAGAAGAACAATGAATTGGTGTACACATCATTGCTAAAGCAAGATAGAGAGAAGAAAAGGTTGCAGACCCAAATAGAAAAGTTACAGGAAGACCTAGCAAGTGAGAAAGAAAAGAGGAAAGCAACAGATAACAAGAGCAATGAATGAGAAAAAAGAATAATAAAATCTACCTCTACATCAACAAGCAAATAGGATAAATTAAATGAGAGAGAAGTGAATGACCTGAAGCAAAGGCTAGATGAGAGCAACAAAAAATATGATGACGAAAAATCCACTTCAGAAAAATTAAGACTAAGCATTGCGAATGGAAATGCACAATGGGAACAAAAATTGGAGAAACAAAGAAAAACAAATGAAAGATTGGAGACAGAGCTGACGAAAGCAAAAGAAGAAATTAAGTCTTCTCAAAATAATTTATCTGCATTTTGTAGAGATACAGTGAGGCATATGAAACAAAATATCTAGGATGAAATAATGGATAGGATTGATCATTTGTGTGACATGTTTCAATTGATTGATGCTATCAGACAACATTATAAGAAGCTCAACAAATATTTAGTGGACAACAAAAACATGTTGGAATTAGAGAAATCTGCAAATCAAGTTCTACAAACAACCTACAAATCTAGTGACAATGATCTGAAATCAAAAGGGATTAATAATCAGATTGAAACCTCAATGAAGTTGTCATCTATAATTGAAAAGTGTTCGAGAATGTGTGGAACAATGGAATATTTGCATTTGGTTGCAGACAAGATGAAGGTGGTGGATGAAAAGGTAAGGAACTTCACAGAGCTTGGTTTTCTAGAGGCTTTTGAAACAAATGAGCGATTCATTGGAAAGGATGGTTTCATAAAGAAGATGGAAGGTGCAAGGAAGATTGATTTGGGCTAGTTTCCTCAGAACCTAGATGTGAACTATTTGGATTCCATCAGAACACTGATAACCTTGAATGCAAAATTGACTGAAGAATTCAAGATAGGTTCCACTTCCGATTACAATCATGAAATGTTAACAAAACTTCAAGTCAAACAACATCAGTTAGAACAAATGGCAATTCCACCACTTGAAGAGTGTAAGTTTCTAGAAAAGGTGATACAGTGACTTGATTTATTATTTTTAATCTTTGATAATATGAGTTTCCAAGTTCCAACTCAGCTCTGTGCAGACTTGTCTTTGGGAATTGGCAAGATTTTGCATTGCCAATGCCAATATGTACTCCTTCATGTGAAATTCAATTAAAATCTCAAATTCAGACTTCAGTAATGTGATGATGTTCAATTATCTGGATTATGTATTATTTATTTTATCATTTGAACTAGTGATGAACTATTAGCTCATTATATTTACTTCTTGGTAGAGCTTCCAAGTTATGGATGTTGAACTGTTAGCTCATTATATTTACTTCTTGGTAGAGCTTCTAAGTTATGGATGTTGAACTATTAGCTTTTGTTATGTTTTGACTAAAAATCATGATCAATATTCACCAACTTAGACCTCACCCACATCCCACATACTGCAAAAATACACTACATTTGATTTTATGATTAGCACAAATTGCAGAGATTTGTGTGACAAGATCCATTTTGTGGCCCACAATGAAGTCCACATTTGTACAGGTTTAAAATCTCCATTTTCATCTGTATCTCTTATCCTTAATTCCTCACTCCAAACACCTCTGACTTGTCCCTTGTACAATAGCAAATGCATAAGCAAAGAATAGTGTTCAAAATTAATATTATCACTATTATTTTTTATCTTTTCAAGCCCTCGATGTAGGGTGTTGGCCAAGTAGCTATCATAATCAAATGTCCTGGCATCCTTGCTCTGTATGTTTGTAGCTAAGACCATTGGGGCAATCGACATGAGAGGCGGAACCTCTACTCCCAAAACTTGGCTAGCTGAATAATAGGTGTATCAAAAATACTCTTCGAACAAATCATCATGGAAAGGAGGGTTTTCACTGCTAGAGAACCTCTTGAGTTGGCCTCCTTCATCCCTAGGCCTATGCAAAGGTAATTTACATCTCTTATAGCTGGTATCCATGTGGCGATACTCTGTCAAGAGATCTTTGACCGTGAATGATAAATTCAGTGAACACTCTAACTAAAATACATTAGAAATGAGATCCCTAGAAATAACAAGCATGTCACCCCTACCATGTGACTGAATAGTTATTTTCTTGGGGTCATATATGATAGCAAGAGCTTTAATTAGCTCTGCATTTACAAACACATTGGGCACCGCAAGTCTTCCCAGGTTCAACCTCCATGGATTGCAGACTGGTTGAAACCTAAATTTTTTTCTGTAATGGTAAATGAAGAGGTCGTACCCTCGTTGCGGTGTCCAAATATCCCCTAAGCCCTTTTGTTTTTCCCATAGTTGATCCATGGAAGGATTCATTTGAGTACTCCTCTTGGGTCTTGGCCCCGACCTAGGACATTGATCTATCAGGTCTTCATTTAGGAGTCTCTTAGGCTTTTCATTTTTTATTTTTTATAGCTTTGGGTTTGTCTGTACTCTTCCATTATTTAAATCTTAAGATTTTGATGAAAATAGCTTCTCAGCTGGGTCTGAAAGTGAAGTACTTATGTGAGTCTCGTCGAGTCGCCTCCACAGTCCACCAGTCTTTGTTGCATCAGAACTCCAAGTTTTTGCCTTTCTGCTTCTTCCCTAAGCGAAATCTTCCATGATTTTGTAACAACTATGCGATTAACTTGTGATATAATTCACTTCAATTCTGGTTCATAAATGCACCGCAGCACGACTGCACGATACCCTAGGATGTCACATCAGTCTTTCACCGATAGCCACCCTCTCCACCAATGGACACATATCCTTCATTCTATCGCTGGGACGCTAGATAATGTTTCCCCGATGCACCATAGTTCCCCCTATATACTTTATGCATTCAATAATTCATGCCCATGGTTATAATTCATGGTTACTTTTGTTGACAACTTGACTCTATTGGTATATCAGGAGATCACCTTAGGATTCAAGAGTCAGCCCGATAGAGTATTGTTACATCGATACTAGGTTGTAAGCTATTTTCATTGGGCCATCGGCGGGACTGTGATGGGGGTTCCGCCGATGAAGCATTGTTAGGTCGATGGTATTGAATTTTGTTAGGAATGGGGGAAGGACTACGTCACTATGAAATTTCAAATTTGTTTAATATTTATGGATGCAATGTGAATGTAGGCTATAATATGGATCTTGTCACACAAATTTCTACAATTTGCATTGTTCATAAAATCAAAGTGTGGTATATTTTTGTGATTATTGATAAAATAAGATAGTTCATGCCCATGGTCATAAATTATAATTCATGGTTACTTTTGTTGACAAATTGACTCTATTGGTATATCAGGAGAGCACCTTAGGAGTTAGCTCGATAGAGTATTGTTACACCGATACTAGGTTGTGAGCTATTTTCATCGGGCCATCGGCGAGACTCTGATGGGGGTTCCACCGATGAAGCATTGTTAGGCCGATGGTATTGAATTTTATATAATTTATAAAATATCATCAACTACAGTTTTACTTTGGCATATGATTCATGAAGTGCAATATAATATAAAATATCATGGAGACTTGGAGTGCAATATAAAATAAAATATCCTGAACTTGAAGTGCAATGATTCACAATTTATTTGAATACAATATTAAAAAACATCAACTACAATTTGGAATATGATTCATGCAGTGCTTGAGTGCAATATAAAATAAGATATCATGAAGTGAAATGATTCACAATTTCAATGTTCATTGAATACAATATAAAATATCATCAACTATAGTTTGGACTTTGGAACAATGGAAACTATTCATGAAGTGCAGTAAAAATACCTAAAACCTGCTAATTCTCTTCCATTTCCCAAATGGAGTCAGGGTCCTCAAACTGATGCTCATCTTTAGATAAAGTAAAAGAGTCATCTTGATTCTGAGACTGCTCTGCACTTTCTTTGGCCTGTGTCTCAAATTCAACATTCATTGTTTGATTTGTGTCAATTTCAATATCATTGTCATTTGTCTGAGGCCCACTGCCACTGCCACTAGTACTACCACTAGTATCGACGACTCTTGGAATTGGAGAGCCTGTGTTGCACAACCCGGTCCTTCTTCTTTCACATGTGGACCTCCAGATTGCGAGTGCCCTTTCAAAAGGAAATTTTTTGACATTATATGCAGTTCCTTTCATCCTCAAGCAATTTTCCAAATTCTTGTCCAGTTTGTTTCTTAACTTTGATTTCAAAAACCCCAATGTACTGAAAACTCTCTCATCCTCCACCAACCCCAATATCATTGTTTGACATAAATCAGCAAGTTTGAAATATTCTGACATCGAACCACACAATATTTCACTCTGACCTAAGCTTGTCCAAACCTTTTTTATTGATCCCGGTTCAAAGGCCTTCTCCTTGCCCATGGACTTATACTGGTCCCTTATAGCTATTGCAAAAATCCCACATTTCTTTCTAAGCTTATTTTCATTTAAAATTCCTTCTATTGTCTACTCATTATATGTTACCTTTTTCGAAAATTGTTCGATCAAGATTTTTACTTGATCATGAAAATATTTTGGGTTATCTCGGTTTACCCAAAATTGAGGATACACAATACCCATGGATTCAAGTATTTCATGTTGAGGGAATCTTTCAAGAATCTCTGAGGAAAGAGATTTTGCAATTTCCTTCAAATTATCACTAACAGATTTAACAATGTCATTAAAATCTTCCTCATTAATAGATACTTCTTTTCTAGAGCGCCTGGCTGTCTTAAAATGGTACATTGGTATCTCATATCCATGTACACAAATACATAAGTGCCCGCTTGCAATAAACTATAAATAATTATCAGGATTATTCAAATCAATAATTTTTTGCCACATCAAATAATTTGCACCTTCTTGTGTTAGATCTAGATATAGATGATCGAGGGCCAAGCATGCAAGTTTACGTAGATTGGCATATTCATAAATATACATAGTTCTATCTTGGGCTTTCTTCACAAGATTTTTCATCTCATCCAGCATGGGGAGAAGACTAGCTAAAGTCAAGAGTGTCTCTATATCGCTTAACCTATGTAAGAGGTCAGGAGCTTTGTCTATTGCTCTGTGATGCTCGTACATCACTCCAATCAAGGATTGATATTTTGAAAGAACTCATTGCACTGGTCCATGCAGGGAGATCCATCTGGTATCGACATCCTTGAGAAGCTTGTTTCCAGGTGTTATTCCCTCAACAAAATGTTGAAATTCAAGGAAAAATTTGGGACTTCGGCAAAAGTATGTGTGGATCTCGCGAACTAGATTTTCAACTTTTGATACTGTAGGAAACTTGTTGACAATTTTGAATGCTAAATTCATTTTGTGGGCCATGTAGTGAATGCCAAGCATGTATAGTGCACAAGTAGTTTGTAACTTTGTGCAAAGACTGCTCCTTTGACCTTGCATCACTGCAGCTCCATCAACTCCTACACACACCAACTTTTTGGCAATTGTCAACTCATTCATACCTGCAATTTCATTCAAAGATTTCTTGACTAGTTCAAATAGATTTTGTGATGTTGAACTGTCCTTCATTTTATGAACACAAAGAAGATGAGCTTGGCGAACATGTTGTTCTACAGTATACAAATGCATACAAACCCAAGAAGTATTGTCTATCATAGTAACTTCATCTAAAGATAATGCAATGAAATTTGACTCTTTTAATTTCTCCTTTAAATCTTGTTTTTCCACTGTAGCAAGACAGTTCACCCATCCCCATCTAGCTATTACTGAACAATGTGAGAAGGGAAAGTGGGGAACACTCAAATAAGATAATAAATCAAAATAGTCTGGGTAGTCTGTCGTAGGACACCCCCTAGATAAAATATGAAAAACAACACTCATCTGAACAGTTTTCGACAGATTTGCTACTATCATGGCTTTTCCAAAATGAGCCTCAAGTGTACCTTCACATTTTTTAATCTTCGACATTCTATGGTTATGCTCTCCATAATCTACAGCATACTTAACATGAAGACATTCTTCCTTTGATTTCCATCGTACGACTGATTGTTCCTTTCTGTCTATGATTTTTTTTTCATAAACTTTGCCGATATGCTTTTCTATAGTGTCAATCTTTAGCTCCATCGTCTTGTCTCTTCCACATTTCCAACTACAAATCTTACATTTGACCTTTTTTTCCCTTTCAATATCATTTTCATTTGGTTCAAGGAATGGGTACTTCGACAACCAACCAATTTGAAAATTCCTTTTCATTTCCCACTCGCGCCCCAATTTTGCTTCACCTTTTCTTTTCTTGCTATCAACATCATCCTCATCCAAGTCAATTATCTCATTTTGGCTATCTAGGGTATCCCTTGGAACATCTTATGCGGTATTTCCATCCTCATTTGATACATTTTTATTTAACAAAATGAAAATCTCACCTTGAACTTCTTGTGGCGGAAGAGTTGATGATGTAGCTCCATCTTCAATAATATTTGGTGGAAGAGTTGATGGTGTAGCTCCACCTTGATTTGATGGATTAGAAGATTTTCCAATTCCAAAGTAAGATTGTATGGTACCTCCACCTTTTTGGCATTTTGATGGCCTCCCAGTCTCTTCATTACCCTCCTGCTCAGGAGTCTTACCTTTGTTGCTTGACATATTGATATCTCACTTCGAATAAAATCTGAAAAAAAATGTCTTCTTTTTTAAGAAGGACAGATCGATAGAGAATATAGATCCCATTCCCTACTCAAAATCATGTTTAAGATTGAAGCAAGAATGGAAAACAGATAAAGAAATCTTAATATTATAACTAATAACTAATAACAGTATGAAGAAATGAGCACTCACCTTTGAGTCTACGTTTTCGGGTTTCGCTGACTTCTTAATCGAGAAGTAGAACCTCAAAACCAAACAAAATGTGTAAGAACAAATAATAGTTTCAATTGTATTTATATCAATCCAAATTTGGCGAATTCCACGGGATTTTGAAATGGCATGTTAAAAATTTGGTGAATCTCGTGTGCTTATACAACGATACCTTGTAATTTTCAAACCAGAATAGGTCCTCATAAGCAACTATTTATAAATTTTAATTGGCGAAATGGGTCTTCACAATCAACTATTTATAAATTTTAATTGGCGAAATGGGTCCTCATATAATGTTTTTTTAATAGTATTGGTGAATATGTTGGTGTTTTATGACATGCTCCCCAGGATTCCAGGTGAAAATATTAATCGGTCCATTGGAAATGCGTAGTCTGTTACGGAAAATTTATTGCCTAAACATGCCTCATAAAAAAAACCGCTAGCGAATGGACATGCATTGGACCGATAGTTCATTAAATCTTGGCGATTGAACACCTTGTTGGATATGGTAAATTCCCCAATTTTGATTTTCTCGATTCCTATAATTCGCTAATTGGCGAAGATTCGCCACTAAAGTTATCCCTGGTCCAAATGCATTACATATGTAGCAATATCCTTGAAAATATTGAATCATTCTACCAGTATTGAATCTATTCATCATCATTATCTGACTTCTGCACTTAGTAGATCTATGTCCAAATAAAACATTGTCCAGAAAAGAATCCAACATTTTGATTCATTTTGTTTCTACATTATGTTGCTCTATGACCAAATTTATTGCATGAAAAACAAATACCATTGAAAGATAGCTACCTTTGAGCAATAGGTTCTCTGATAGGAATCCTTCTGGTATTTCTTCTTTGATTCTTGATATGTCTACCATTGCCTTGAATCTTCCTTTGATTATCAACCTTGTTAGGAGTTTGATTTTCCTTTGAGCTTTGTCCTTCTTCAAGTCCCAAACCACCTTTTTCCTTAGAGGGTTTCTAAAATGAAATCAACTCATCAAGCATTGTAGAAATTGTTTTGAATTGGTCCTCATGATCTCTTTCTTTCTCCAAGTTAGACCTTAGGGTTACCACTTCTTGTTCAAGCTTTGTATATTCATCAATCTTGCTCTGGATTTCAGATTTATGACAATCTTCAATTCTTTTCTTTTCTTCCCCTTGTACCTTTAGTTTGATGATGTCCTCATTTGCTCAGGTTCTTACTTCTCTATGCCTTTCTTTGAACTCCTTGATTTGTTCTCAAAGGTTCTTGATGCACTCATTTGCTTCTTTTAAGTTCTCCCTCGAAGTTTCTTTCTCATTTTCAATTATGTCCAAATCTTCAAGAGCAACATGGAGTTCTTCAGTTGCAGAGATATCTTATGGAGGAATAGGATACTTTTTATCATTCATGTTTTCAAACTTCAAGATATTACTTAAGTTGTTAAACTTTTCAAAAGGAACCAAACTCTGATACCAATTGTTGAACACCCAAAATACTAAGAGGAAGGGGTGGAGGTGAATCAATATTCTACTAAACCATTTAACTACCATCCATTTGATAATTAAAACATATCTAGTTGCAACCGTAAACAAAAATATGAAAGGAATCATAACATCACATGACACATGAATGCCAGGATTTTTATGTGGAAAAACCACGATGAGGATTAGCTCACAATATATTATAACCGGTCATAAGATATTATAGGGCACAATACCAAGACACACTGTCACTGAGAGGCTCACAACCTGAAATGATTGAAAAAGAGTGTAGCTCACTGCCAAAAGGACAAACTGATGAAATAAACCTTGTGTGTTGAGTTTGGTTCCAATTAAGCTCTAGAAAACAAAATCCTGCACAGATTTGCAGGTTCACAACAACTACCAACAATTTCGTACAATATCACACTATTGCATATCACACATACATCTTATATCTATATCTCTCTCTCCAATACAAAAAATGTTTCATACATATATATACCAACTTACATCAACATACATCAATTAGGTTGGCCTAATTAGATGTAAACATACTCGATTCAAAATAGTTTGTCAACTCAAAACAAAAACTTCTTTGGTGCTCTAAACAAAGTGAAAGGCATAAATTAGGTCATCCTGAACCTAATAAAGAACTCTCTAATCACCGACAAAGCAAGCACCACTTAACCATGTTGGTCATAGGAATACAATACCTATATGTTGATCTTTTGTCATTTATATCTCTCAACCTATTCAATAAAAGTCACTCAAAACTATCCATAGCTGCAATTAATAGTATTGACTAACATATTAAAACTGCATAGGTCGATCTTATAATATGAACAATTCCAAACCAGATTACTAGATTAGAGTACCTGAATCACTATTTACCGGATAGACAAAAATTGTCACAAAATAATGTTGGCGTCAATGACAACACACTAGAGGGCTTCTTCTTCATTCTTCAAACACACACTTGATCACATTACATCATAAAACACTTGCACATCTACCACACACATCTCCAATAATTAACATTGCTTATATATCCTCCACAACCTCAAAAACTTTCTCCATGTCAGCCATAATGAAATGTATGCACCTCAAACATGGAACCACTAAATATGTCAGCACCAAACAATTCCACGGAGGATATAAGTGAAGGTAGACCATACTAAGGGTTATATAGGACCTAAATCTACACCGACACACTTTTCCACATTTCCACAAACAAAAAACAACCTCCACAATTAGCGCTAGTACGCCAGGTCGGCCAAACATGTACCAACACTAAAAAGAAACCACATACACACCTTTCCAAGTCTGAAAACACCACATGGACCACATAGAAACATTCCACAACATCCAATAATATTGTAGCACCATCAAAATATATAGTAATACAATCACAACCACCTAAAACTGAGAACGACATCATCTTGTTCAACCAACAATATTGCCACAAGCATACAACTCACTAACCAACCTTGTGGAACAATTGAACACACAAAAATCCAAGGGAAGGTAGATATAGGAAATATTAGCACATTCCCAAATCAAAAAGACAGGAAACCACAATTTGGAGAAATGCAGAGCAATCTCACTTGTCTCAGACAACCTTCTTCATAGGCAACACACTGTCAAAAAGCATCTTCCACTATCGCACGATCCAAAACCTGAAACTCTGGATATAGCACCTTTGAACACCTCTAAAACTACGTCTAGATCACACAAGCATATATTCAACCACAAAGAAATATGTAGCACAAGATTGAGCACACCTTTGTTACACTGCACACTCTTTTATTCAAATTTTCTCAAAAGCACTTGGAAAAAAAGTGAACCGGCTACATCAACAACACCACAAACACATGCTCAACATACCTATAGCATTTTCAACACTTAATCAATAACACAAACACTTATCAACATGACCACACTAGAGGTTGACATCAAATCACAACACTAATGACAACATAGTGCAATACTCTCCAACAATCTCCCTAATCATACTGAAATTTGACATCAATGTGACATCAAACCACAAAAAATTCATAGTAGGGGTTGACATCAATGAAAATAATAATTACAACGCCACACTTCTCCAACAATATCCCCCTTTCATTGATGGCAACACCAGCTCTGAAAAACCATCAATTAGCAGAAGCAACTCTATAAATCCAACACTCAAATAGCACTCCCCCTTACTTTAGTCTCTCCCCCTAACTAGGACATTCCTTACACTTCTACCACTTTCTCATACTTCACTCTCTCTTTCCCTTTCCTTATTTTTTTTATAATTGAATCTCTCTCCATGTTTTTCAGACTTTATCTCTCTCCCTTTGACATCAATGGAAAAGGGAAACATCTACATACTTCACTTCAACAACACTAACAAGCAAATCTCTCACACACTTAATTTTTCTCTCTCCACAATTCTCTCTCTACTACTCTCTCCCCCTTAGGGGCACAAGATATGCTCCCCCCGACTACACCAATTAAAACACACCACTACCTGCTCCCCCTGAGAGGTAGCCTTCATCAGTTCAGAACTAAGAATGTATCTTGAAATGTTCCCATTGACAGATTCACCAACTTATGGATGTAGTCGAAATAAGGAGGGGCAGTAACCACTAACTTCTTTCAGAGATACTCAAATGTATCTTTTGGAAGATCCTTTATGAAAATATTTGCAACTTGATCCTTTGTAAGCACATACTCCAGCTTCACCTCATTCTTTGCAACTTTCTCTCTTAGAAAGTGATACCATATAGGTATATGCTTTGTCCTTGAATGCATTACCGAGCTTTTTGAAATATTGATAGCACGTGTATTATCACACAAGATAGAAATGGGTTCATCATATGACACCTTGATATCCTTCAATGTTTGCTTCATCCATAACACTTGTGTACAACATGATGATGTTGCAATATATTCTGCCTTTTCCTCTACAGTAGATAATGACACTAAATTCTTCCTCTTACTCAACCAAGAAACCAGCTTATTTCTAATAAATAAAGCACCTCCCCTTGTACTTCTTTTTTCATCTACACAACCTTCCCAATTTTCATCTGTATAAGCACTCAAAGATAATTTAGTATCTCTGGGATACCGTAGACCAAAATTCGGAGTGCCCTTCAAGCATCTTAATATCCTTTTCACTGTTGTAACATGTGATTCTTTGGGAAATAGTTGAAAACTTTCCACAAGAAAAACTACATGCATGATATCTGGTCTACTTGTAGTAAGATATAGTTGTCCACCAATCATTAATCTATACTTGCTCTAATCTGTCTTAGGAGATTCATCATTTTTTTTCAACTTGCAACTAGTAACCATGGGAGTACACACTAGTTTAGAATCCTCCATTCCAAACTTTTTCAACATTTCCTTGACATACTTTGATCGTGAAATGAAAATACCTTTTTCTGATTGATTGGTTTGTAACCCAAGGAATAAATTCATCTCCCCAAACATTGACATCTCAAACTCTTTTTGCATCTACTCTACGAATCTCTTACACATACCTTCATTTCCTCCAAATATTATTTCATTAACATACACAAGCACAAACAAGATCTAATCTCCCTCAACCTTAAAGTAAAGGTTGTTATCTATAGTACTCTTTTTGAATCCTTGTTGCAACAAGTATCTATCCAATTTTGCATACCAAGCTCTAGGAGCTTGTTTGAGTCCATATAGTACCTTTTTAAATTTGCAAACCATATTAGCATCCTTTGAGAATGAAACACCTTATGGTTGTTCAAGGTAAATATCTTATTCTAACTCACCAATCAAGAAGGTAGAATTGAGATCCATTTGGTACACCTTGAAGTCTTTATGTGCTGCAAAAGCCAAAAACATTCTTGCCTCCAAAGAAAAAGTCTCTTCAAAATCTATTCCTTACAATTGTGAGTAGCCCCTAAACACAAGTCTAACCTTATTTCTAACAACCTTTCCATCCTCATTCAGTTTCTTCCTAAAAACTCATTTATTTCCTATCACATTCTTGTTTGTTGCTCTTTGGACCAATTCCCAAGTCCGATTCTTCTCAACCTGTCTCAATTCTTCTTCCATGGATTTGATCCATTTCTCATCCTTGCATGTTTCAGTTACTATTTTAGGTTATAATTTTGAAAGTAAACAAAAGTTTACATGTTCCTTTAATGTCTTCATTTTCATAATCAATGAAAGTTGGCTATGGCATAGAAGAATGGGTCACATTTACTTTGATAGCCTAGTGAAGATCCGTTCTACTGATGATGTGAGAGATCTATCAAGGATTATAAAGCCTATCAATGCAATCTACAAAGAATTTCAATTTGGAAAGCAAACAAAGAAGAGGTTCATAACTAAAGAATATTCTACCATAATACCTTTGGAGTTAGTGAATACATACCTATGTGGACCTACCAAAATAAGAAGCTCTCGCGGTGATAGGTATTTCATGTTATTAATAGATGATTATTCTAGAATGACTTGGGTGACATTTCTCAAATAAAAATTAGCAGCTCTAGATAAGTTTAAAGAATTTAAATCTATGGTTGAGGATGAAATAGATTTGAAAATCAAGTGCTTGAGGTTTGATAGAGGTGGTGAGTTCACCTCTAATAAGTTTAACAATTTCTTGTGAAGATCATGGAATAAAGAGATATTTATCAGCTCTTAGGACTCCTCAAAAGAATGGAGTTATCGAGAGGAAGAACATGATAGTTTTAGAAGTATCAGGAACCATGATGAAGGAAGGAAATCTACCAAATGTCTATTGGAGAGAATAAATTCATAGTTCTATTGGAAAGAACCATGAGGAAGTAGGATTAATTGAGATTGAATTTTTCTTGCTTTCACTTTTGAATTTTATTTTGGATTTGTCCAATAGCTTTTTATTTTCGCTAGAGGACTTGTCTTGATCTTCTTTTATCTTTGATTTGTCCAATAGCTTTTTATTTTGGCTAGAGAACTTGTCTTGATCTTCTTTTCTTTGCATTATATCTTTTGATGTTCGATCTCCTTTCAAAGATAGCTCGCTCATTGGAGATTTGCCTTTATTCTTTTCTTGAGCTACAACTTGTTGATCCATGTCTATGATGTAGATGGACATGAGTGAGATGGAGGAAGTAGGCGAAGTGATAGGAATGTTTAGTAGATGAACAGGAGTAGCGATGCCATCAATGGAGTCTTTGGGACTATCCTTTTCAGTATTGCTAACGTCAAAGCAAGCTTGCACATCCTTAATGACTTGGCAAGGTGACTTGGTAGAGGTGACAGTAGAAGATACATATCCTAACCCAAGGCAGGTGGGATGGAAGGATGATGATTGGATATCCTCAACGAGGTCATGATAAAAAATTGGATTATCATAGATATCTTGGTCGAACATGGTGTTGTTATGGATATGAAAAGTTTGAGCGGAAGTAGATATGACAAAGGTTGATGTATCATCGGGGTCCTATAAGTTTTTAATCCAAGCATGACCATATTTTTGTGTTCCTTCTGCAATTGTCTTAACATCATTATTGGACTTCTGATCTTTCTCAACAACATTAGCATTGTTGTTCACCAGTTTATTATCCATATGGTATTCTCCACATCCATGTCATGGACTTGGACCTTGGGGTTTGATGGCACGGTAAATGGAGTGGATGACTTGGTCAATGAAGATGGATCAATGTAGTGAGATGATGAGGCCTCTTGGTTGACAGACACTTGGAATTGAGTAGTCCCTCTTAGATTGTTGTAATATTGAAAGGGGTCGGGATCTCCTACGACTATAATTTTAGTGCCTTCATGAGAAAACTTGAGGCATTGATGGTACATGCATGGTACAGCCTTCATGGCATGGATCCATGGTTGGTTGAGAAGTAGGTTGTATGGTAGTTCAAGATTCAAGACTTGGAATGTGGTATCTAGTACTGCAGGTCCAACCTTGATAGGTAGTGTGATAACGCTTTCAGAATCATCATCATAGGCTTTGGTGACAATGCTCTTAATTGTGTCCACGCATGTTTTAGAGAGGCCCAGTGCTTTCACCAGTTTTGAAGTGCAAATGTTCAATCCAGCTCCGCCATCTACTAGGACTCGTATGACCTTGTGTTTATTGATGAAGACCTCAAGGTGTAATGGGTCATTATGGTTAGACTTGGATGTAGAGTAATATTTGTCAGAGAAAGACACATGGTGGGATTTGGCCAAATATCCAATCATGGCTTCAAATTGGTTGACGTCCAGGTCAGTAGGGACAAAGGTTTCTTTTAGAGCCTTATCGAGGATAGCTTTGTGTTCAGGTGATATACGCAACAACTCAAGGATGGAAATATATGCGAGTGTCTTTCCCAGTTGGTCAAAGAGGTTGTATCGGGCTTTGGATTGTGGTTGCTTTGGAGGGGGACAGGATATGGTAATCTTTGCCCTAGGGATAGTAATGGTGCATTCATGCTGCTTCTTAATGGTGATGGTGTTAACATGATCATTAGCAGCTCGGAGGTGGTTAATAATTTTGTAGTAAAAAGAGGCATTGGTATAATTGGCACAGTTGTGTGTCCTTTGACCCGAATTGGAGGATTTTTTGAAACCATGGTCTTGCAATGGATTCTTGAAAATTGTATGATCTTTATTGGAAGTTTATTTTTGTCCCTCGACCTCTACGATACCGTTTTTTATTAAGTTTTGAATTATGTTCTTCAACTGACAGCATGACGAGGTCTTATGCCGTTTGATGCAGTGGTAATCACAAAAGGAATTGTCATCCCACCAAGAGGGTTTGAATTGTCTTGGGTTGTATGGTTTGGGCTCTTGGAGTTGTATGATGTTTGATTGTACTAGCTTCTTTAGGATAGATTCAATTGGTTATAGTAAAGGAGTGTATTGTCTCCATGGGTATTGCCTTGGTTGTCTTGGGGATCCCCACTCTTGATTATTTTATATCACATTAACTACTTGGTTGGAAACATATGGCGTGTTTTTTTTCATGTTGGCTGCTTTGAGAGTCAATGTGGGACCTGCTCTATTCACAAATTTTATGTCTACGACTCCATCATTTGTTACATTCTTGTTACGGGACCAAAACTTGTTTTTATCATTTGATGTCCCTTGGGCATTTTGTGTTTTGGTGTAAGTTTTAATTTCCCCTTTAGTGATAAGGGTTTTCTCAAGGATGGCCCCTTTTTCAACGAGGTTAGAAAATGTGGAACAACAATGGGTTTCCAATGCATATTTTAAATTTGTGTTTAGGTTTTGTACGAACGTGATAATTTTTTGTTTTTCAGGAATTTCAACAAGACAATGACTAGCTAAACTTCTCCATCTCTGGAAGAATGTTATGAAATATTTACCCTCTTCTTGTTTAGTTTGACATAGGGTAGCAATAGTGATGTAATTTTTTATGTTGAAGGCAAAGTGGGTGATAAATTTGTCAACAAGTTTGTCCCATGATCATATGCCTACTGGTAGGTGGGCGAACCAGTCTAAAGCATGTCCTAAGAGACTTCTAGGAAATAGTTTCATTGAGTATGTTTGTTCTGAAGCAATGTCAATCAAGGTCATATGAAATTCCCTCACATGCTCAATTGGGTTTCCTCTTCCTTTATATTTAGGTAAATTTGGCATGACATAATTTGGAGGAAGAGGAGGCATGTGTAGTGTCCTATCAAATGGGTAAGGACGCAACTCTTGGATAGAGTACGTCGTATTGTTTGACAGTGTCATGGTTTCTACTTGCTTTTGCAAGGCCAACATTTGATTGGCTAAGACATCGTATGGTGTGAGGGTTGTGCCTACATAATTTACAATTGCATTTTGATAAGGTGCTAAATTTGTGTTTTGTGATCCAACATTTGCATGGGATGGTATGTTATTGTTGATATGAGGTATGGATGTTTGAGTTGTGTTTGGAATTTGGATTTGTAGTGTGAATGTTTGATTTGGAATTGGGATTTGGATTTGTGGTGTAATGTATGAGGTTTTGGTATTGGACTGCATTGGGAGAGGATTGGAAATCTTTGGACCTTGTGTGTATTGACTATTTGCTTGGAAGAAACCTTGTGTATTTACTTGTTGGGGAACCTTTATGCTAAGACCTTGTGGCACATTGGTATTTGTGTTGGTTCCATGAATATAATCTCTAGTCCTTTTATTTGTGCCAAAAAGATTTGATAACGTGGTGTTCAAGGCCCTAGATGTTCCAAATGAATTTGACGATGTGGTGTTTGTGGCATTTGAGCCCCCAAATGGATTTGAAGATATGTTGATTGTGCTAAATGGATTAGGTGCAGAACCAAAGGGTTGTAATATGGATTGTGTTAGGGACTGTGTCATTGATTACGTTGTGGATTGTGTCTTTGATTGTGTTATTGGTTGTGTTCCAAACAAGGGTGCAGTAATAGAGGTGGAATTTTGAGGTGGAGCCCCTTGTGGCATAGAAGTGTTTGTTTGTGGGGTCTTGGAACCACTAGATGTAGACATGTTAAGTCCTTGGTTTTGCTGGTTTGGGGTGGGTGCTTCTTGAAGTGTGTTTATTTCGAAGCCTTGAGGTAGTTTAGCACCATTATACAAAATTTTGGCCAAGAACCTTTGGGGGTCCAATAGCACTATCTCATCTACAAGTGATGCAACCTCTGGGTCTTGGGCAGTTGCTTCGACTTCCTCTATAACTACTTGTCCATGTGGGTCTCTTATGAGGAATTTTTCAAAAGGATTGGTAGATGCCTTGGGTGGTTCACTAGACGAGGTACCAAAGTTTAAGTTGCTTGTGTGGTTATAAAGGTTATCATCATCATGAAAGAGATCCATTGCTCGACATTTCTTTTGTAATCTAGTTTCAACCATATAAGGCTTGCTCCAAATTAAGGTGGAAAGTATTAGACTAAAACTATGTTTTTGGTATTTTTAAATAAGGTATGCCTAAATATAATACAACTATTTTTTTTGTTGTTGGTATTTTTGGTATCTTAAGGATGGAAAATGTCTAATGTTTGCAACAAGAGTAAAAGTGATAATGATAATGTTGGATGTTATGAAGTCTAAAGTGTATGATAATGCTCTTTTAGGTCTAAAATGTTGTGGTAGGAAAGATGAAAATGGGTACTAGGTGATGGATACCTATAGTGAACTTGAGGGCTTAAAACACTTTTGAAAGATATAAGAACAAGATCACTAACTAACCAAGGGTAAATCGATGTTTCGACTAGGATTGTCAAATGGCCTTTTAGCTAGGACAAGTGAAAAGAGTGACAAGGTGAGTTTCCCAACTAGACTTGTGAGTAGGAAATTATCACCAAAATGACAAAGGACGAAGTTAAAAGTTACCTAGGAAAATGACAATCTTTTGTTGAAGCAATGATTTGTGCCAAGGTATAGATAGTTCCTCTATCCTAAAATCCACAAGGTGTCAAGAACTAATGTGATGTTGGGATATGCAAGTAATGAGGATGCTAAGGTACCTAAAATAGTGACCTAATAATGGAATGATGATATGCAAGGTGAATTGAGCAAGTTTTTGGTTTTAAATAAGAATCACAACAAGAAGTTGGTCTGAAAACGGATCTCAAAGGTTTGAATATGATTTTGGCAAGAGTTTGACTTGATTTTGACTATTTTGTTCAAAAATGTTGCTTGGTTTGAATTTGTAAAGTGTTGCAATTTTCAGGTGTAAGGTTTATTTGCTTGCTTTTTGAAAGACACACATAAAACACGTTGTTTTATTTTATTTTCACTTGACAATTGCAATTGAGATAAAGCACATTCAAGTACAATCCTAGGCTGGCAGAGACGATATTTTCCGAATTCCCACTTGGATTTCTCCAGTCGTACTTATTTAGAGCGGATAGCTTAGAATTTTGGTGGCACTGGCTCCCCTCCACGACACACACTTCTTGGGCACACCAAACCTCGAATTCCAAAAGACCCGAAGATCTCAAGAGATTTTCTATCTCAAGTTTGAACTATGAGAACATGCGACGGCTTTAGAGGTTTGACCTCTTGCGCTAGCAAATAGAAGGATTTTGGGCTACTAAAACAATTGGTTCTTTAGTGAATACTCAGGGACATGACTCTCTGCAAGCATCCAACAAGCCACTTAAGGCTTTAATCACTCTACTAGGGGCTCTTATACATTTTACAGTAGGTACCCTGTTTCGAGTGAAAAACTGGTTGGAGTTGTTTCCTCTTGCGAGGCAGACCCTTCTAAAAAAGAAAATGTGAGCATCGTTGGGTGATCCCATAATACTAGTTTACAATTTTTGGCCAAACTGGACACTGAACTGATTTTTTCTAACTAAATCTTCACTTTCAGACACCTATAGCGGCTAAACTGTGAGGAATTTGAAGATGATGCAAACTAGTGATTTGTGACATTTTGTTTGTGGATTATAAATATATTTTTTTCAAAAAAATTGGAATTAGATTGTACTTATTTTTCCATCTCCTTCGAAAACTAGTTTTTTCAGTAAACACCATTTTTAAGGAGTGACACTCGCCATATAACACAACTTTTTTTCCATGAAAGATAAAATTCTATTTTTTTCGAATTTATATTTGTAACTACGATATCTAGTGCTTCCAATTAGTTTCATAACACTTTATTGAATATTTTTTCCTTAATCAATTTTCGAAGTCAAACTAATTACAATTCAAACATAGGCGGACCGTATAACACAAATTTTTTTGTATGTATCGAAATTCTTTTTTTTTTTGTTGGATCAAGGACTTCAATATCTAGTGCAGTCATATTTTTCAAAAAAAATAAAAATAATAATCTTCTATTTTTCCACATGTGCAGAATAGAGAGCTTGATTTTCAGTGAAAAACCTACATTCACAAGAAATAAAAAATAAATATAATAATTAAATTAAATTTATTTAAAATTATACTTTTTGAGAAGCTTATAATAAGGACTGCATACTTACAAAAAATAAATTTTAAAGGAATTCATTCGATCCCCAAAAGGTAAATCAAAAGTGGTTTTTTATCAACGTTTTGATAGGTGTAAAGGAGACTTCATTATAGGTATGGTTTAAAACTAGCAAGGTTCTATCCAAGGGGGTTTGATTTAAGGTGGTTTGAGCAAATCCTCTTCAATTGAAATCCTTAAAATGGAACTTTTTAAGGTTAAATCATTATTATTTTTTAAATATGTGATTTCAGCAAAAATCAAAATCTCCCAAAAATTGTAAACCAGCATTGTGGGAATACCCCGCTACACTTTTCTCTTGCACCCAGGACCACGAAAGTCAAGGGAGAGGATAGTGTGTGTTAGCGGTAGGTCCACTCAACACATGCACAAGTGTGCCAAATACAAAAAACAAATGTTTTTTTTAAGCACCAAACGAAGTGTTTTCTATACTAAAAGATAGTTGGTTTGAAAATAATTAAATCTTCAAAGAACGTCCTACACCAAATGTCATTAGTGGTTTTGATTTTAAGTCTTGGACAAACGAGAGTTTATGTTTTTTTTTTGGGAATCTTGAACAAACAAACCCGCAAAACCAAATTAACAAAGTTAGCCACGAGCAACTTCATATGAAGGTTATTTTTAGGTATTGAAGAGAAAGTGAAGTTTTTGAAAATGTGCTTGGGTGGGAGAAAGAACACGTGCGCTTCTGCCCTGCAACAGTCCATTGGGAGGTCTGTGGCGGGTGTTGTGGATGTTGCGGTTGGGGGCTGCATGCATCCAACTGGGGGCATGGAAGGAGATTACTCCTCTTCTCTTGGTGGCGTTGACGGCTTTGTCCTAGCTGCCAATCTGGGTGGTGTCTCTGGTGTCGTCCCATGCACTGCTTCGGTTCCGCGCCCCTCTCTGGCTCACCCTGCTTCGGTTCTGGCCTCTTCGGCGCCCCTAGCTACTTCTGTGCCTCTCTCTCTTGTTGGGGGCTTCAGTCCTTCCCTTGCCTCGGTGCCAGTGGCTGGTCCTGTTGTTGGGATTGGGGGCTCTTCTCCTGCCTCTTGTCCCCCTGTTGTTAGGTGTTTTGCGGGGAAGGTTAAATCCTTTTCAAATGCCACTCGGGTGGGTACTAGGCCTCTTTCTCATAGATCTCTACTTTGTGCCTAGGACTCCCCTGTGGTAGTTTGTGGTCTAGAGATCGTAGAAAATGAAGAGTACTATTTGAAAATAGGGGTGGTCTGCAGATTCAATGGCTTGTGGCCATCCCTCCCGGATCTCCACGAATGGGTGGCGGCTTCTTGGAAACCCTTGGTTGCTAGGGAAATCGAACTCTACCCTAGCACCAGGGGCTTCTTTATTGCTACCTTTGGCTCCCTGCTTGAACGAAACTGTGTGCTGGACAAAGGGTGGATGTGGGGTATTCATTCTCTAGCCATCAAGCCTTGTTCTCGTTCTTTCAACCCCCTTATGGAGCTGTTGAACACTAGCCCTGTCTGTGTCCGTCTGCCTAACCTTCTTCTCCAGTTTTGGGAGGAATCATGCTTCGAGGCCATTGGCAATACCTTTGGTCGTTTCCTAATGGTCGATTCTACAACTTGGGAGTTTGGGCATACCACAATCGCTCGAATGTTAGTTGATCTTGACATCTCCAAGCCTCTTCATGGGGATGTTGTTTTGCTAGTGGAGGACAGACCGTGGAAGCAACTCCTTGACTATGAGGGTCTCCCCTTTCGGTGTCAGAGGTGTTTTTTGGTGGGTCATCTGGCCTCTGCCTGTCCTCATGTCCGTCGCAAGGGTGTCGTGACTTGGTGGAAGGGTGCTTTCTTGGATCATCTCACGTCGGGCTCTCCTTCGGATGTTTCTTCGATGGGGGTGGATGAACATTCTTTTGATCCTCTCCCGGATTTCCCTTCCGTGGATCCTCTTTTGGAGCGTTCTGCTGACACTGGTAAGTCTGTGCTTGTTTGTTCCACTGACGCTGGTATGACTATGCCTATTCGTTTTGCTGACGCTGTTGTCTCTACCTGCCCTCTGTTGGACGCCTCTCTTGTTCCTTTGGATGATTCGTTATTTGCTGCTCCGCTTCCTTTGTTTGGTGGTTCCTCTCCTATGGTGCCTGGGGTGGAGCCGCTCCTCTCTCCTTCCTCGGTAGTTCTTGACTCCGGGCCTCCTTGGTCGGTTGTCCTTCAGAAGAAGAAGGGACCCCCCCTTTCTGTTGTTGCTTATCGGCCCAAGTCTCGTGGTGTCAGCCTGGACCCCTCTAGTTTTGGGGTTGTTTAATTTCTTTGTTTTTCGACAACTGTCTGTTAGTTGTTTCTGGTTGTGCCTCTAGTTTAAGATCTGTTTGAACTATGTTTTCTTTTGACATTTTCGACCCTTTGTGAAGGGTACAGCACCTTGTAAATGCTGCTTAACTTTTCAAAAACAGAGTTAGCCATGAAGCTAAAACTAAACTAAAAGAAAAACTAACATTAAAAAAATCTAAAATCTAGGTGTAAAATAAATTTAAAAAATTTAAAGCTAGACTAAATTAAAAATTTGAATCAAACTAAGATTAAAAATCTAATTAATCTAAAATTTAATTAAAAATCTAATTTAAAAAAAAAACTAAAATCTAATTAAAAATCTTTTAAAAATCCAATTAATAGCTAATTAAAAATCTAAGAATCTAATTAAAGATCTACTTAAAAATCTACAAAATCTAATTAAAAGCTAATTAAAAATCTAAAAAATCTAATTAAAATTTTAAAAAAACCAAATTAAAATCTAAGAATCTAATTAAAGATCTAATTTAAAAAAAAAAAAAAACCTAAACTTAATTTAAACTCAAATCCAAACTAAATTTTAATCTATATTAACATAACTGATCTAAAACAAAAATCAATTAAAGCAGGGCTTCTCCCCAAATGCCCCAAATGCAATGATTGTAGATTGACTATACCTCTGAAAATATGTTTGTATTTGCGTAATCTTTCCCAAACTTTCATAAAATATTACCAATAAATATGCCAAATCGAAAGAATCTAGTTACAAAACCAAATTATCCAGTGAACAAGAGGAGTCTCTTGCTCGAAACAGTGATCTGGAGGAAAGAAATGCGGCAGCAACAGTAATTGCGACAATGGAGGCTGAGAATACTACATTCTCCAATCAAGTCGGCAGTAGCAGTAATGGCGACAATGGAAGATGAGAATACTACACTCTCCAATCAGATACTTGTCTTCGATACAAAGATTTCGAAAGGTTTTTGGAGGACGACAACAGTCGACAGTGGATGAGGCAACACCAAGTTAAAATCAGAATTAAGATTATTAAACACAAACAAAACATATTCACGTTGGGTTCACCATATGTAGTTTAGGAAAATCAGAATTAAAATTATTAAACACAATAAATAAAATTGAAATTCCTAATCATAATGGAGGGGCTTACATCCCATATACAAGAAAAAGTAGAATTTTTGAAAAGTGAAGGCCAACTCTAAAAATGATTAAAAAAAGCCTCTAAAAAGGGCCAGACCAATCCAACGTATTCCTTAGCCATGACCAACATTCATAAGAAAAATTGCACGAGAGGAGTAGATGATTTGTGCTCTCATATGCCTTACCACATAAAACACACGGGAACATAGGATTTATTCCCAATCTATCTAATCTTGTGTTGGTTAAAATTTAAATGTTGCCTTTCAAAGCAAGCCATGCAAAAGCACCAATTTTGGTTAACAAAGCTGCCCCCAACAAAAAGTGAAGGGCCAAAGATCCTTTTGCTGCGAAGTAGTGAGAGAGTTGTAGCCATCTTTCACATTGTAATTCTCAGATTTTGTTTTCTTTCATATTATCTCATCTTCCTTTTTGGAGGAAAGGACCTGTCTTTTCTGTAATTATTTCTTAAAGGATACTTTCACAGTTACCTCATGTCTCCATGCGGCTGCTTAACTCCATTTTCTACTTAAAATTTAAAAAAAAGGGGGCTGGCAATAAGCAGCAACTGCATATTGTTAAAAATCTACGTGGCTCTACAAAAAAATTGAACAGTGGCTGCTAGCCAAAATAAGCTAAGCAGCCGCATGGGGACATGAGGTTAGTGGAGAATTTTGTAAATCAATTACCATATAATTTGTTACCTTGTTCCCCCATAAATCCTTTAAAATTACTTCAATTTGTTCTCAATTGCCAACATCCCTAATAGACTTATGCCCATTCTATGCATCCTCCCAAAACAAAGCCTTCTCCCCATTATTTATGACCTAGAAGAGATGAGGGAGAAGCATAGATCCGCAAAAAGAGAGGAAGTTCCATATTTTGGATCTAAATGGAAGTGTTTTTTGAGTAAATATTTTTTCCCTATCAAGAGAGTCCAAATACTTATGTCTCATTATTGACACCATTTTGTGTTTGGGTTTGAAAATATCTTCCAAATCAATTTGACTCCTAAATCCTTATTTTGGAGAAACGGATCTCTCATACCACACCAGCCCATTTTCCCAAACCATGGCAATTCTTTTTTTCCTTCACATTTTCTACCCATAGGAAATCCCTTTTGAAGATCAGACCCCTTTCCCTTTCAAAATTTTAACACATACATCAAATAGAATGCAAAATTGCTTTAAGCATAACTAACGTACCAACAAAGGAAAGCCATTTTGATCTCCATAATAGAATTTTGTTTGAAGAAGAAGCAATAATCTTATCCCAAAAGTTATGCTTTTTTTATCAAAGAAGAAAGGTATACCAAGATATTTACAAGGAAGCAAGTCACATTGAAAACCCCAAAACTTTAACAGTTGATCCTTCACTATGTATTATTATTTTAATACAATGGGTCTAATGTAATATTTTATTAAAAAGTGTTTTTAACACTTTTGGGGCAATTTTAGGTGGAAAAAGGAAATTAAAAATTAAAAAGATGATTGTATACAGAAGACGGCATCCATTGTTATTATTGTCAAATTTATTTTTAGAGATTGAGCGTTTTGTTCATCTCCACATCTGAGGACAAAAATACTTGATGGAGAAATTTGGAGAATGAAAATCCTCTTGATTTCCAACTGAAGTGGTTCCATTAGGAATCACATGTGTTCAACATTTGTAATATTATAATTTTAGATGTGGTTGGGATTTACAATGCTGCAAATTTTATTTTCATATAATTATATCAATTCAAAATTTATTTTTTTTATATTTCACTGTGACAAATTTGTGAATTATTGTAACCACACCATATTGTCTATCCAAACATTAGAATGCATATTTAACTATATTTACTAATTAATTAAAAATCAAAAAATATATTTTATTTTAAATTAATTAAATACAATTAAATTTGCATCCTAATGTCTAAATAGATGTTACCCAACTATAAGTGATCATATCCCTTTTATTTCTAACTCTATTACTTGTTATAGACGTACTTTTATATTCCCATCAAAGCAAAGTTATTGGCATATTTTAATGTTTTGAAAATAAAGTTAGCATTGAATAGTCAAAGATGGGAAGTATTTGAATAGTGTTAAATAAAAATATTTTGGTGGTTGCATATTCCAAGCTAGTTGATTACCTTGAGGCATAATGAATATATTATTATTTGTTATTTGTTATTTGATGTTTGGTAGTTGTACATTACGTGAAGTCATACTTATTTAATAATATTATATGTTCATTTCAACTTTCATACATTACTTATGGCTAGTGGTAGGCCAAACTCATACCTTGTATGTTTAGTTGGTTATGAGATGTGTACATGATTTTCTAGTATAAATTGATGAATCAAACTGCCCAGAAATTTACACAACTCTGCTATACTAGTATCCAGAGGTTTATAAGGAGGTTAGGATTTAACAAACACTACAAGAGGGAAATAAATATTCCACAATTAGCTCCTGCAAACAAATTTAACACAAGCATGTGAAACATAGAAAACAATCATACTAATATGAAATGAGAGAAGGTAAGGTAGCCAGTTCATTCATCCAAAGTCATGGGGCTTGTTTACAGTTGCAGAAAATGCAAAATACATGTCTCTGCTAGAGAAACTAGAGAAGAACCCTTACAAAATGAGCCTCAAGCAAGTTCTATTCTAAGATAGACACCAAAACCCTAGAAACCCTAACCACTTGCAAAACCAATAAAGAGCAGACACCTATCTAGCTCAATTCGATCTAAAGGCATGGGTACAACATTCCTAACACCTAGAACGTCTCAACATTGATGATCTTGAGAAGTGCATGAAAACCCACGGAGAATCCGCTCCAAAATGCGGCTAAGGATGGCCTTCTAACAAAAAAGGGTTGCAATTGTTGAAAGGGGCTTGGGTGCCACAAAACCTAATTTAGAAACACTCAAGATGACATTGAAGGTGGCTCTAGAGGTCAAAATTGCAATTTTTGATTAAGGAAAAAACAGGTTTTGAAGGGACCTGAAACCTTTTACAAACAGATTTTGAATGGATTTGGAACCCTCAACCAGACAGTTGTCCTAACAAAAGGCGGATGAAAGCATAGACAACCAAGGGGAAAGCGGCCAAAGCCAAAGAGCAAAAGGCTCCCTCAACCAAAAACAAAGTTGGAAGAAGAACAACCTACAACCAGCCAAAAAACAACCCCCAACCAAGAACCATCAAGATTTACATTTAGAGCTACTCTTATGGGAACGTAGCGTCATATCAAAATAAGGCTTAGAAAATTTAACTTTCTTGCCCTTTACAGTAATCTAGCTCTCTTCCACTTGCGCTGCCTTATCATGCTAATCTAACACACCATTATCCTGAAAGTGAATGCCTGCAGCCACTGTCATAGAGCTTTCTTCAATATTCCTCCTTGCAAGCGTGGTTTTATCATAAGAGCCACCAGAATTGATAGCCGAAATGCTATCACCAGAAATGGTAGCCTAAGATCCATTCACCATCTCTTTAGGGGTTTCAACATGATCTTGCATAGCATCAACAACCCCACCATTTGTGATATCCGAAGAGGAAACCCCCAGACCCTATGAATCCATCACAACCACCTCAGAAAAACTCCTATGTTGCTTAGTTTTCTTCTCAACTGTATAGTGTTGTTGAGAAGCACCTTTCCACCAAGTAGCCGCCATAGTTTTTTTCTCAAATCCACATTGTGTTGCAGCATGACTTGTTTTAAAACATCTTCTACATCAGAAGGGAATCCCTTCATAGTCCAAAGATTGGACCTAAGAACCCTTAGAAGATTTAAGTAAAATCTCAACAGACAGCCCTTTTGAAACATCCATTTCAACCAATATACGGGCAAAGGTGGAATGAAAAATATCAAAAGATTCATCATCCACCAACAAAAAATCTCCAAGGGCTTCACCCACTTCCTCCAAAAGAGGATCAACCCGTAAATGGAGAGGGGAGGGGGGGGTTAGGAAGCCTCACCCAAACCAGGATTTTATTGAATGTTTTAGAAGAAGGGTTGAAATCAAAGTGCCAAGGCTTAATCATCAGCAAAAATTTGCCCTCTCAACTAAAAAAATGATCACATAATATTTTGTTTCTATCCAAAGCATTGTCAAATTTAGCAACAAAAAACCCCTTAACCATGGGGAAAATGTGACTTTACCTATAATTAAAGGCTCCCACTTATCAAAGATCCAAGAGTGCAACTGAGGGAGGCTAGGCCAAAATCCCCTAAACCAACAAATCACCCCATGATTTGAAAGAACAGATACATTATTATCACTTTCTTCAACTGTCTCTGCACTCAGATTATTAGAGATGGTAGAAGCAACAGGGATGAAACTCCCTTTCGGCATACTCCCCAGTCACGGTCTTGGTGTTGTCGTCAAAGCTCTACCCTTAACGCCAACCCCCGCCACATTAAAACCACCTTTCTCCTTCGCAATTCCACCACCATGGAGAATGTCGTCACTCTCACACTCAGCTCAGGCCGCCATTTTGCGTGGGCAGCCATCGCTCAGGGTTCTGCCTTCGTCCACCGCTGCAACCATCCTAAAAAAAATGTGTACTTTTAATTGAGGTCAAAATTGCAGTTGAGAGTCTTGTTGAGCATTCCATTTGTCATCCCTACAAACCAGTGGCGTTCGCATGAAAGTTTGAATCTTTTGCTAGCCATTTTCTAAAGTTTAAACACTAATTGTTGATCCAAATCAAACAGCTTGTGTGTGAGCACAAGAAACTTTGAAGAGTCGTGGGCAAATTCGCAGTATGAAGCAATAGCACACTCTAATAGAATTAAGACACCTAGATAAGTGGCCCTAAATCATGTGGTGAGATCCATAGAAGTTGTCAAGCCTATGAACACTATAGATACCTTGGTTGTCATGGTTGCCAAGTGCGAGCAAAGTGCAATAGTGCAACTTTGAAGAAATCTACCTTTTAGAGCCTAGACTATGAAGGTCTAGTGTGCTACTATGAACAATCACCACTTGAAAGGCCTTCATTGATTTGAATCTTTGATTCATTGAGGAACAAGCCCACCACAAACAACACAAGCTTCATGAAGAAGAGGCCACGTCAAACCACGTCACCCCAAGGGTGACACGCAATGACCAAGCGCATGATCACAACTTCGAGAGGATGAGCACAAACAAAGTTGCATTGTGTAGTTGTAAGATGCAATAAAACCATGACATTTTTAAAGTTACCTTTGAGTCACGAGGTTGGCCCCACACTTATTATCAAGCCTTTAGAATGAAGAATGCCATGTTGTTTTGCCTTTACATCATGGAGGACACGTATCAATAGAGTGCACAAACATGATTTTGAATGGCTCTTGCTTTTAAAACTCGCACGAGGAAAAAAACTTGCACTGCAATGAGAACACAACATATGGTGATTCATCACTCTTGTCAATATTCAATAATGCTTAAAAAATTTACCCAAGCCCACACTTAGTAGATGACACATGTCGCTACAACGCATTACTACATGTTTATCTTTTGACCTCCTCAAGAAGTTGTCTTGAACTAAATGAATGTGCTACCAATAAGAATTTGACATTTCAACATTTCATAGGGCCCACAAGCATGATACGACCGAAACTACAACTAATAATGGAATCCACGTGTCACCAAAGCATGAGAGTACAACTTTGAGGCTAGTATGCATCAAGATAAACATGTAGCAATGAGCCATCCCTAACCACATTTTGTAGAAAGTTATGTGGGGTTTTTCTTGTCGGATTCTACATAGGATTCTATACTCTTGCTAGAAGATTAAAACTTTCGCATGAATTTCATTGGCTTGTAGGGACAAAAAATTGAATGCTCAACGACTCTCCCAATTGTAATTTTGACCTCTAGAGCCACCTTTAATGTTGTCTTGAGTGTTTCCAGATCAAGTTTTGCAACGCCCATGCCCCTTTCAGCAATTGCAACCCTTTTTGCCAAAGGGTTATCCCTAACCGCATTCCACTGCTTATTTTTAAGGAGTCATCTTAAAAATATGCAATAGCTGCTTATTTCCATGTATGAATAAATAATATTAATAATAATTTTTGTAGGTAAATTTTGGAAGGAAAAATTGGAGGCAAATGAAAAAGAGGGAAAGAAATTTATGGAGCCACCTAACATTTTCTCAATATGCAGTTGCTGCTTATTTCCAGCCCCCCCTTTTTTCCACAGCCTATTTTCAATCCCTAACCACTAGCTGCTCTATTAAAATAGGAAAAGATTAGAAATTTTCTTTTTCCCACAATTTTAAATTGCATGGGAACACCCCAACTGCTTAAATTTAAGCAGCAAATGCACTTAAGCAGCCGCATGGGGACATGGGGTAAGGTTTATAATTATACTGGCCACAATAATTAAGTAAATATTTACAAAACCAGAATAAACTCTTTTGAAAGGATTACTTTTCTTCTAGAACCTACTTGGTCTCTTCAGCACATTTCTCATTCAAGCAATAAGATAAATTCAACATAAATGGAAAAACCCAGACGAGTATTATTTCTCAGATTGTTTCAGTCTTCATATTGTTGCTACCACATTCTAGCTGAAAATGTAGATCATGATAAAAAAGCTTCTGAATATTGAAGCTCGTTAATCATGTATCAAGAACTTAGAAAATTTAGTAATTGGAGCTTCAAGTAGATTCTACATGGAAGTAAGACTTCGCCAAATAAATCTCCCATCCAATACCTACCTGCAAGCATTGAGAGTCCATTTATGTTAAGAAAGAAGTATGAATATATTATGATTCAAGACCAAGCACACATAGAAATAGGCATCGTATAACATCATAAATTCAATCTCTCTAAATAGCTTTAAAAGGCCCATTTGAAAAGACAAGATCCACAAATACACTATGCTTCAAGACCAAGCACATGAAGAAATAGGCTTAATATATCATATATTGAAACTCTAAACAACTTTACAACCCCATTTGGAAAGGCAAGATCCACAAACAAGTAAACCATGAAGTCTTACAATCATTCTGGGAAAGCCCAACTGATGTTCAAATTTCACTGAGTGGTCAGAAAAGTCCTCACAAGATACCATCTTAAGTTTCCTGCAAAAAATGATATACAAGTTAGATGTAAGTATTATGTTTTATATACTTGCATTTTACTCATTCGAAGGGCTGAGATTACAACAGATGCTAAACACTAATTAACCATCTGGTATAAATAATTTGTTATTTGCCTCTGTATAGTGTCAATTCTCTGTTTTCTAAACATAGTCTTCTTTTTCTCTTATCTAATAATATCCCATCCAGCTTTACAAACTTAATACCCATTCATATGCAACATATCTCCTACAAAAATCAGTGTGTACCTGATTATTAGTAATGGCTGAAACTATTGATGTGTGGCCCCTTTTGGATTGTAAAATTTGGGATCGCTGAAAGGCGACCACTCTTTCGGCTATTTTCTTTGCTTTTTTTGTAGACTTTCCCTTTAAAGATTTTTTAAATTGTTCCCGACGCCTACTCTTTTGTTCAATCATTCTTTCACCATCCGATTCACTTTCACACTTTGCAATGTTCAAGGGTGTCTGATTCACTTCTTTGGAGGAGTTATCTGTCCTATTATTCTTGGCTTCGTTTTCCTTTTTTGGCACAGCCAATCCATCATACAGTCCTGAACGAAGCATTTTTTGTGTCTGCAGTCGCTTTGCAGATTCAACCAAAGCTTTTTCTAAGAAGCGTTTCTTTCCAAAGACAGAAAATTTCATTTTTGATTGATTATTTGTAATATTTCCTTCTGTATGATCAACCATGGCAGTTCCCCTGGACTCACCACCACCTTTCTGACTCGAGCAAATATGATCTACCGAGGCAGAATTCACACAAGAAGACCGTCTGCGAGCTAGAATTCCTTCCCGCATGCTGGAAATCCTGGCCAGATTGTTCATATACCTAAATTTCCTAAAAAATGTTGGCTTCTTGTAATCATTCTTGAACATTGAATTAACTCTTTTTCCTTTGGCTTCTGACTGTACCAAAGGATTTGAGAATTTTGTTTTAATCTCTGCTTCGATCTTAAAATCTCTGGATGAAAAAGAAAATTTCAATGAACTATATCAATGAAAAGCAAAATATATGAACATATAAAATCCAAATATTAAAAGAGTGGTTTAATCAATTTGACCTCTGGATGCCTTTCTCGTCAACATGCTGAACCTGCATAAAGTACAACAATATATCAGCCTCTTGTAAACATGATTCATCTATAAATTTACGATACTTAACCAAAAACATGCAGAAATACATTCCACTCCATTTGTTTGAAATACTAATTAGTAATTACAACATTCCTAAGTTAAATTTTTTAAATCATATCGCATTTCTATTACATCTCAAATCCATACTTATAAAAGCCAAACTCCAACATGCCGTTAAACTGAAGACAGTCAATGGATAACATACACCTATAATATTCTTCATTAGATTATTTTAAAAGCTTTTAAACTAAGATCATTCCATCATCAATGTGCTTTCATTAGTTAAGGAATTAGATCAACTATAATTATATGATATCTATGTATGAAACAAGTACAAGAACCCTTGGAAGGATAGATGTTAAATAGCCTAATGTTGCCAAATTATTCTGTCAGGAGATGTTTCTCCTTAGGTCATATGAGAGGTGACATGTCATTGTCTGGAGATGTTAATTTAAGCAAGGGAAGATTAGATGATGATCTTGTGAACAAAGATCAGTGAGTTATCGTGTCAACAAGGAAGCCCTCAGGTATGACAGCAAAAGATTGGACAAAATTTAATAGTAAGGCAAAGAGTTCAATTCGGTTGTGCCTTTTAGATTTAATATTTTTGAATGTTCTTCAAAGAAGCCAGTGCTAAGGAACTATGGTAAAAGATAGGGTATTTGTCTCAAAATGCCAATTGAACAAACTTCTTAAAAAAAGGTATTATCTGACAATGAACGATGGTAACTCTATGACAAAGCGTTTGCATGCTTTCAACATTGTGGTAACCCAATCAGCCCCAATCGATGATAATAGATGAAGAAGATAAATATATAACTTTGTTATGTTCTTTGCCAGATTAATGAGATAATCTTGTTATGGCTATTAGTAGTATATTATCTAAATTAAAGCTTGAGAAGGTAGTCCTATGCCTGTTATAAAAAGAGATGAAGCAAAAATTCAAGGACTATCTAACAAAGCATGCCTTGTTTGTGAGAGGTTGTTTCTAAGGTAGAAACAAAAATAAGGTAAGGCACCTAACCATGCCCCTTCCACAAAGACAAAGACCTCCACTGAAGAAGCAAGGGGTACATACTTGGCACATCTTCAAGTACACATTGTGTCATGATGCATGGTTATTTAATCTGGGTGCTTCTTTTCATAAATGACTCCTCACAAAAAGTGGTTTTGTGAATATAAAAGTTATAATGGAGGTGATGTCTTCTTCAGGGACAACTCACCATATAAAGAAGGGTTAAAATCCTCCCTAGGGTTTTATATATACCAAGATTGGCTAGAAATCTGCTATAAGTAAAATGAGTGATGTAGGTGTGCAAATAATATTTAAAAAAGAAAGTTGCAAGATGGTTCATGGATCAATGGTATTGACAAGAGGAATCCGCACTGGACCCCTATTTAAGCTTGAGGCAAACACTGTGAATGACGGAAGTAATAGCTCTATTGTTTCTAAGATTGGAACATATGTGTTGTTTGCAAAGAAGACAATGCTTGGGTATGAGAGAATGGGACATATTGGTAAACAATGTGTGGACGGTAAATAGAATTGGTTAAAGTCCCCACTAGTGCTAAGAGAGCATGTAGGATTTGCAGATGATACATAACGATGTGTTTGAACCTGTCCCTATTCCATCACTAGGAAAATCTTTGTTTTATGTTTCTTCTATAAACGATTTCTCTATATTTCCTCAAATAGAAATATGAGGTTTTCAATAAGTTCAAGGAATTCAAAGCTTTCGTAAGAAATCAAACAAAGAAGAAAATAAAGGTGTCAAGGATAGATAATTGTGCAGAGTTTCTATCAAGTGAATTTGAACAATTTTATAAGCAGTGTGGAATAGCAAGACAAAAGACAACTCAATACACAACAAATTGGAGTTGCAAAAAGAATGAATAGGGCGTTGATTCAAAAATTGAGTATGATAAATGGTGTAGATTTAGAACACAAATCTTGGGTAGAGCAATAAAGACTAAATGTTATCTGATCAATCAATTGCCTACATCAACTCTTCATGGTAAGACTCTACATGAGGAATGGATCGGTATTAAACCCTCTCTTCAACATCTTAAAGTTTTGACTGAGTCTAGTAATGGTATAATATGTTACAAGTTTTAGAACCCAGCAACAAATAAGATTGTTTACAGATTCAATGTAATCTTTGGAGAGGTTAAAAAGCCTCCATGATGTGGTCAAGAATAAGGAGGAAAATCAATGATGACCTTGTTGCAACCAAAACTCTAATTTGATAGACATATTACTAATACACTACAAAAACACAAAATTTTCAGGTTTTAGTTTAGAATTTAAAACACAAAGGAACCATGAGGAGAATGAATTTGAAAATTTATGGCAGGCTCTCAAAAACGTCTCACTTGATCTCTCTTTAAAAATCCAAACTAAGTTTTTTAACCCCTCTATCTGAGTTTTCAGTTCATTTCATAATGGTAATTAGAATAACAATGAATTGAATTTTCGAAAAATCAAAAAATAAGAAAAAAAAATGTTGTGGATGTTAATTGCCCTACACCTAGGATACTATTGCATCAAATGTCTCGAATAACTGAAAATCACTATGAGCCCCTTCTCATTGATTTGATTAAAATTCTTCAACAATGTTCAAAATGACTGTTTTTTTTGCCTCTAGTCTTTTTGTCAAATTTTTAATACAAAATGGTCTCAGTTTACTCATTATAATTCTTAGGCACTTAATGTTTCCAATCAAGAACCTACAAACTTGATTCTCTGAAATATACTCTCTCAACTTTTTTGATTTCTAGATGAACATTTACAAAGTAACCAAGCACCCGTTAAGGTTAGCATAACTCAAAACGTGCATGAAAGAACTCTAACCAAGAATGCGCCCTAAAACCACTTAAGGAGGAGGGGTGGGCATATGGTCAAAGGATCCCTAGGATCTACTAAATCAAATATTACAATGATTACACTAAAAGAGAGAGATTAAACTCGAGACCAAGAATGTGCACTCAAGATCCTTTGACAGGCGAGGTGCTAACATATGGTGGAGTACTAATGCTGAAATTGAATGTAACAAAGGCGGATAACCAACCAAAGGAACTTTCCACGCTACCACCAAATAGTGGGGGGAAAAGTTACAATTAAAATACTTCTTCTGCTGCGGCAGGCATCCACTGAAGAGTGGGAATTCACCACTTGAAAGTGGATATGAAAAGATATTACAATTCAATTTATCCTCACTGGCGGTATACCATCCAGGGGTGCTTAATGTGAAGTTAAATAAAAAATGCAGCAATGTTAAAACTGAAACAGTACTATTCTTAACAGTTTGTACAAATAGGAAAGCTGCAAATTACAATGTTTTTCACCATTTTTCAAAGCACCAAGTCTTACAATGTTTCCATGTTAGAACATAATGAGAAATGAAGGAAGAAGATCGAAACAACAAATGAATTAACTATGTTTCAGAAATCTGCAATTCTGGAAATGATAATCAACTACAAAAAATCATCAAATGCTCATAACTCAACCAAAATACCTCTGAATTGCGTGAAACCAAAGGCAATGATCAGCTAGAAGATAGGCGCCCCTGTTGAGATGTAGGAACAACTCCAAAATACCAGCAATAATTAATGGCACGAATCCCAATGCAAATAGAAAGGTACGGCCTCCTTGCAAGGGCGATTTTAGTAAATAAAATCATCAACTTCAAAATTAAATTTCAAAATCTCCAAGAATGGTCGCCTCTAGTCTAGGAATGGAAAGAGAAAACACCCATAAAAAAATAAAAATCACTCTCCAAGCTGTAAATAGAAATGTCCTTCAGCCATGAAAGGACTAGCAAACACAAATTCTGGAAATAACATCAATTTCTCCAACACTAAAGCTCAATATGTACTTCTAAATGAAACACACTCTCAATCCATCATCTAGGGAACCATAGTTTTAGGCCCGAAGAGTGGAATAGAATTGCTAAGTTTTCCCTTAGCCGGATTCTAGATTTCAAACCAGCAGCATAACTTTGTTTTCCAAAACATAACATGCTCAGCTCTTCATAATGCAGCAATATATAAGTTTCAATGGGCAAATGAAACACTCTGAATTCCAAGAAGTCGAATCACTTCAACTTCCCAAGGGACGCCACCTTCAACCATTCACTTTATTGTGAAAATATAAAACATTACTCCCCTTTCCTTTAGGCATCCATTTTACTTTGCAACAATAAAGCATTTAATAAATCATTAAATGCTCAACATGACCCCTTAATGTCCCCTCTTTAAAACAACATGAAGTTATCACTCCTAGGCGTGGGAGTACAACTTAAAAACATGAAATTGACTAAGTATAAAACTTAGTCCAAGGAGATAACCAAAACCAATGCCAATACTGAAACTGAAGGATTACCACAAATAGCATGATGACCTAAGCTGAACTGCAGATGATGATACTGCCAAAATTAGACTTACTAAAAATAGCCACTGCCAAAAATAGTAAATTCACTTCAACTCAACAGAAAGCCAAACTGATCGGCCACACTGAACTGCAAAAGATTGAGTTGCTGCTAGAGTGATACTGCTATAAATATACTTACCAAAAATAGCATATTGCTATAAATAGTAAGTTTGCCAAAACCACATATGTATGCCAACTGAGCAGTATCACAACTTACTATAAATAGTAAGTGTTTCCAAATATCTTTTAAGCACAAACCGGGCAACCATCATGACTTACTATAAATAGTAAGTGCCCAGAAAGGATGTCAGATTCAGATGCATGTCACATCACCTTGGAGATCTCTGAAAACCCAAAAAACTCCACTAGACATGCGTCAGAAAAACACACATGCAAGCCCTCAAAACTGCATTTGAAACCTCCTATAAAACAGGAAATCCTAATTTCCCATTCTGCTTAGCCTACGAGTTTCTGGAAATAGGCTAAATCCAATTGTAGAGCGTAGGGCTAAATCGGGGACATTACAGTCTGCCCTTCCCAAAATTCCTTGTCCTCAAGCAATGCCACCACACTCCAAGAAAACTATTTGATCCATACTATGCCAAGTAGGATCCCGAGGTCCCAAATCCATCTCTGAGAGGACCCACCCTGCTGATGTTGCATCACTCTGATCACATAAGAATAACCAACACTCCAAATTTGCACCAACCCTCCTTGTAACCCCAAAGAGTCACCATATCTGAGACCCAAATTGATAGACCTGGAAGAACTGATGTAAAAAAAAACTTGCAGCATCTCATGTCCTGAAAACTCTGAGGAGTCAAAAACAACAATACCACAATCTAACACATTCCTGAGCAATAAGGCAAATAATTTTCTCAATTCAAAAGCATGCTCCATATCATAACTCCTCATAGCACTAAGCAGAGTCACGACAACATATGTGACTCTTCCAACACTTCTTGCAAAGGAAAGAGCAACTCCTTGCAAGAGATCCCCCATCACATCCTCAAAATTTTGTGAAGATGTATAATGCCTTCTTTGAAAAAGACTGATATAACTGAGATGACTCCATGAAAAACTTACAAATTTCACCTCATGAGTCTCCAATTGGTGGACCAAATCAGTTTCTAACTTACTGCCCCAAATACTAGTATAGGAGAAAACATAGAGAAGGCCACTGTTAAACATTAGAGATAATCCCATACATAAATTTTGGCTGCACTGTAACAATCCTCTTCTCATTCGAGGCTCAAAATCAATCCTAGTAGTAGACTGGAAGGTCAGAAAATGGAAACACCAACCAACTAACAGGTCTGATTTAGACAATTTGAAATCTGAGTTATGAAAAATCAGCATCCCCAACAATAAGCAGCAACTGCAACAAAAAAATTTCTCATTAAAATTGGCATAGCTGCTCCTGAACCAGGCTGGTGGCTTCTTCAATAAAGGTCCCAATCCCACCACAAACCATCTTCCAATCATATTTCCATCCAAGAACACCAATTTACGATCAGAAATAAAAAACCAATAACAGGATAAAAAGGTAGCAGCAATCATAGAACTGAAATTTTTACACTTATCTCTCCAACCAACCTTCTTTTTATGCTTACCATTCTTCATTAGAAAATACTTGGGATCCCAAATACTAACTTTCAATTGGAGACAAGTCCCAACACAAGAGCTGATGATCTCAACAACATTTTGAAAACAATGTGCTAGTTTATCCCTTTTAGAATTTTCAATATTATCTTTTTGCCAAGTAATGCCAGGATCCCATATTATCAACAATGAAGTACCATTTCTCAGACGGAGAACTGTTCTCACATAAATCCTCTGATTCTCTCGTTCCATTTGGATAAACACTTCTTGAAACACTAAGAAGTATTCAACAAACCTATGTTCGTTGAAGAGATTGAAGCCAAAATCTTTTGTCATATATTGCCGGAAAGATTCCATGAACCCTTCATCAAATACAATTCTGAAATCTATCACTCTAAGAGAAGATGGTGATGAACTAAAATCTGACAAGAGTCTCACAAGCATCCTCATCAAAAAATAAATAAAACCTTCATCATCATGACCATCAACTCTTTGCTGATGAACAATAAGAATGTCTTCATTTCTTTGTGTTCCAAGAGTTACCAATTCTTGCTAAGTGGGTGCACTAGGAGCAGCAGTAGATTCAACTTCATGCAACTCTCGTATCAACTCTCCAACGTTGAAAGGCAAACTCAAATTTTCTCCTTCAGTAATCTCTGAAGCAATTCCTTCATCAATATCAAAAAGAGGATTTGCATAAACCTTATTAGCACCTTCTTCATACAACAAATTGTCAAAAGCCTGAAAAACTTCTCGATGATAATTTGAATACTTCAGTTTCTCAGGGCAGCATTCCAAATCATATGTTTCTTGTATGAGATCAAGCTCATCAAGAATTACCTGAAGCTCCTCAACTCTTCTTTTGTTTTCTTGCTCCCATGAATAATGAACAGCAGAAATCTGATTCTCTGCTTTAATTAGAGTCTCATGCACTTCTTGCAACTTGGCTTTAGTGAGCTCGTTACACTCCAATGCCTTGTTGGCAATTTTGGCCACTTTGTCTTTAACACGAATGATGTGCAAAAGACTTGATTTTATTTCCTCCAAGGCAAACTTAATGAACTTCATATCAACAATGGAAATGCAACATACATCCTCTCCTCTAGACACAACATAAATCAAATTTTCATCAAGCTGTGACAAAACTTGAATTCCATTTTCAGCAGTTTGTGAGCTTGAACTGCAATCTTCATATGCTGGCTGAGATGATATAGAACAGCTTTGATGGACAAAGATTTCAAAAATCGTTTGAGCTGCACTCCCCAACTTGTCTCGCATGTGATGGACACTTTTCATCATTCCATCCATAGTGCCTTCCAATTCCTTAAATTTTTGCCTTAGCTTGTTTTCAAGTGAAAAGAAATCTGCCTTATGACTACTAGAAACATCTCTTTCCTCATTATTTTCTACACATGATTCAAGGGAGTCGGTCAAATCAACTTTGTAGTGGGAAGAGACTTCAACTTCCTCTTTCTCTTGGCTTTCAAACCAACATTCTCCCAAATTGTGAAAAGGCAATTCGCTGGTTGAACACATATCTTCTACCAACCGAACTTCTCCTTCATTTGGATCTGTACTTATGATTTCATCATATAACTCCATGTCAACTCTTGTTTCTAGAAGTTCTTCTCTTGGATTTTCAACTTGAGGCTCCTTAACACCCGTTGACTCATTGTTCTCTACTGCAGGATAAATGGAAACTCCTTGAACATTTTCTATGAATTCGAAGGGATTCCAACTTTCCTCCTCCTTTTCAACTTTAGAAATCTCCTCTTTGTTTTCAACAATCTTCTTCATGAGAGGTTTCAACTTATCTTCACATTGACTGAAAAGTTCTTTGACTAACAAATCAGCAATAGGAGAAATCTACTCTTCACGTTCATAGGCATTCTTAAGAAGGGATTGAACACTTCCAGGAAGAGTATCAGCTTCTTTGATGGTGTCAATTAGAAAAATTTTAACAGCTGCAAACACCCCCTCTTCCTGCTCACTCCAAGTCGAAGAGAAGAGATAATCAAACAAATGGTAAATCTGATTTTCCATCCCCAATTCTATCAGAAGGATGCAAGTTCTTATTTCTGAAAATGTCTTCAAGACAACAACTCTTCTTGGAAACAAAACACTCCCAGTTTCATCTATATCTTGAAAACTCTCCACAATCATACTTAATATGGTCTTCATAGTTTCTTCATCATAGGGCAATTGTGGCTCCACAATTCTTATCACTTCCATGAAACAAGAAAAAATCAGCAGCTTAGTTTCTTCATTTGGATGCCTCAACCAATAGGGCTGATTCAAAACATTAACTGCAGGAGTTAATGCCAACTGCATTTCCTTTGAAAGTGATGGCTTCACTTGTCTCAAACATTGTTCTAACAAATGAAGAATATTCTCTTCATTTCCCCTTGACTGAAATTATTTGCCAAGTCTCTTTCCAACCAAAACGAGTCTCTGCCAACTTCCTCTTTTCTTCGTTAGTCATACCTTAATCTAACAAGACAAGGTTTCGCAAAACCTCTGGAAAGTGTCAACTTCAAAAACTTTTGAAACTGAAACTAAACTCTTTTGCTTTTTGATGTAGTACCGGTTTTCTCTAACTCTCATCTGATAACTAAAGCGCTGGAACTCATAGGATGGCAAGAAAATAGGCTCTAATACCACTGAAATATACTCTCTCAATTTTTTTGATTTTTACATGAACATTTACAAAGTAACCAAGCACCTGTTAAGGTTAGCATAACTCAAAACTTGCATGAAAGAACTCTAACCAAGAATGCGCCCTAAAACCACTTAAGGAGGAGGGGCGGGCATATGGTCAGAGGATCCTTAGGATCTACTAAATCAAATATTACAATGATTACACTGAAAGAGAGAAATTAAACTCGAGACCAAGAATGTGCACTCAAGATCCTTTGACAGGCGAGGTGCTAACATATGGTGGAGTACTAATGCTGAAATTGAATGTAACAAAGGCGGATAACCAGCCAAAGGAACTTTCCACGCTACCACCAAACAGTGGGGGGAAAAGTTACAATTAAAATACTTCTTCTGCTGCGGCAAGCATCCACTGAAGAGTGGGAATTCACCACTTGAAAGTGGGTATGAAAAGAGATTACAATTCAACTTATCCTCACTGGCGGTATACCATTCAGGGGTGCTTAATGTGAAGTTAAATAAAGAATGCAGCAATGTTAAAACTGAAACAGTACTACTATTAACAGTTTGTACAAATAGTAAAGCTGCAAATTACAATGTTTTTCACCATTTTTCAAAGCACCAAGTCTTACAATGTTTCCATGTTAAAACGTAATGAGAAATGAAGGAAGAAGATGGAAACAGCAAATGAATTAACTCTGTTTCAGAAATCTGCAATTCTGGAAATGATAATCAGCAACTACAAAAAATCATCAAATGCTCATAACTCAACCAAAATACCTCCGAATTGCGTGAAACCAAAGGCAATGATCAACTAGAAGATAGGCGCCCCTGCTGAGATGTAGAAACAACTCCAAAATACTAGCAATAATTAATGGCACGAATCCCAGTGCAAACAGAAAGGTATGGCCTCCTTGCAAGGGCGATTTTAGTAAATAAAATCATCAACTTCAAATTTAAATCTGCAAATCTCCAAGAATGGTCGCCTCTAGTCTAGGAATGGACAGAGAAAGCACCCATAACAAAATGAAAATCACTCTCCAAGCTGTAAATAGAAATGTCCTTCAACCATGAAAGGACCAACAAACACAAATTCTGGAAATAACATCAATTTCTCCAACACTGAAGCTCAATATGTACTTTTGAATGAAGCACACTCTCAATCCATCATCTAGGGAACCATAGTTTCAGGCCTGAAGAGTGGAATAGAATTGCTATGCTTTCCCTTAACTGGATTCTAGATTTCAAACCAGCAACATGACTTTGCTTTCCAAAACATAACATGCTCAACTCTTCATAATACAGCAATATATAAGTTTCAATGGGCAAATGAAACACTCTGAATTCCAAGAAGTCGAATCACTTCAACTTCCCAAGGGACGCCACCTTCAACCATTCACTTTATTGTGAAAATATAAAACATTACTCCCGTTCTTTTTAGGAGTCCATTTTACTTTGCAACAATAAAGCATTTAATAAATCATCAAAAGCTCAATATGACCCCTTAATGTCCCCTCTTTAAAACAACATGAAGTTATCACTCCTAAGCGTGGGGTTACAACTTAAAAACATGAAATTGACTAAGAACACTTAGTCCAAGGAGATAACCAAAACCAATGCCAATACTGAAACTGAAGGATTACCACAAATAGCATGATGACCTGAGCTAAACTGCAGATGATGATACTGCCAAAATTAGACTTACTAAAAATAGCCACCACCAAAAATAGTAAGTTCACTTCAACTCAACAGAAATCCAACCTGATCGGCCACACTAAACTGCAAAAGATTGAGTTGCTGCTAGAGTGATGCTGCTATAAATATACTTACCAAAAATAGCATATTGCTATAAATAGTAAGTTTGCCAAAACCACATTTGTATGCCAACTGAGCAATATCATGACTTACTATAAATAGTAAGTGTTTCCAAATATCTTTTAAGCACAAACCGGAAAACCATCATGACTTACTATAAATAGTAAGTGCCCAGAAAGGATGTCAAATTCAAATGCATGTCACATCACCTTGGAGATCTCTGAAAACCCAAAAAACTCCACTAGACATGCGTCAGAAAAACACACATGCAAGCCCTCAAAACTACATCTGAAACCTCCTATAAAATAGGAAATCCTGATTTCCCATTCTGCTTAGCCTACGAGTTTCTGGAAATAGGCTAAATCCAATTGTAGAGCGTAGGGCTAAATCGGGGACATTACATTCTCTTCCCAAGAATTTGCCGCTCATTAAAATCATATAGGTCCACTATATTAGAAATTAGAGAAATATACATTCCCTCAAATAGCTCAAATTCATATGCCCTTGTCATAAGAGATTTAAAATCTTGCGCAATCCATTTCTTTTAAATTTCAGTTTATTATGTGTTCCCTTCGGAAATCTCTCTTTCCTAAAATGAGCCATTAATAGATATCCAATTTCATACACACGCTCTTTCTTGCAAAATGCATGTTGTTTGTAGTTCTAATTGCTCTATTCCAACTTCTTCATTTGTTAATGTATTTCCTGGAAAATCATCTGCTTCAGCACTTTTTCCCTCAAATCAATGATGTCTCTCAACTCCATAACACCCCATACACCATCAGAAGAGGGGTTTCTGTCATGGTTCTATTGGCCGAGTAATTATTTGCAAACTCGGTTTTTCCCAATATCAAATCTCATTATTTGCATTTCCATCCTACCAAACACCTCAACAAATTTTGGGGCTCCAATGACTACCTTAGTTTGAGCATCATTTATAGAAGGTAGGCTAAAACTAGAAAACTCAGTTGAGTACCCAATTTCTTCCACAAGGTTTTCCAAAAGTGCCAAATAAGCTTTATCTCTATGTACAACAATACTCTAAGGCAACCAACACAACCTCACACTAGCTCTCTAAATAACAAACGTGCAATATCATGGCATCACTTGTCTTCTTACAAGCAATAAAGTGTGCCATCTTCAAAAATATGTCAACAAAAATGAAGATAAAATGATTACCCTTTTGGATCCTTGGCAATCCAAGTACAAAATTCATGCTAATGTCATCCCATGTTTTGTAAGACATTGGCAATGGTGGATACCATAGTTTAAAAAATTGGCAAGTACTTGCTAGAATTTTCCTCTAGTGAGTAATCGTAGCAATAACTTGCCAATAAGTTTCTGCTGTGGATTTTTTTCAAGAACTCGTAATAAAATGCATAAAAATTGCCAACTTGTGCCCTCAAACTCCCAATGAGTAATCTCAGCCCTATAGCACTTTTAGTAGCAACCACAATTGGAGTGTTTTTTAAGCCATTCACACAAAAAAGTGCAAAACATTGACTCATAACCACTTGAGTGACCTTGTGTTTGTGCAGTACAACCTTTGACTACATAAAAAAGGTACAAGGGTAGGATTCACATCATGCACTTAACCTCAATGAAATTGATCTATATTCAAATTGGGTTGCTAAGGATGTGAATATACTGTTCACTACTAATGAGATCGCTGATTTGGAGAGGGATGAAGTTGAATGGCAAGCAAATATGGCAACATATGAGGCTTCAAAAGATGATTTTGGTGAATCATCATGGATGGGTTTGCCACATACACAACTTGATCCCACATCTGAGGCTCCTATTGCAGCTCTTGCTGAGGATACTACAGTTATACCATCCACTTCCACAACACCCACAAAGTGGCAACAAACTTTTCTAAGCTTTAGTCATAAAGTAATTTATGATTCGTAGATTTTATTATGTTGAGACTAGAAGTTTATATGTATTGAAACTTTGAACTCCATTTTTTGTCTATGAAGTGTTATGTTTAATTTTGATCTTTATACAAAGGAAATCAGTAATATAGTTCACAAATTCAGTAATATGTATGTTTTTTTTTTTTAAAAAAAAATTAATGTATTTTTTTGAAGTTCAATAAATTTGCCAAGTTTTTGCCAAGAATCAAATTTTTAAATCTTGTGTCAACTAGGTAATTGCGAAGTCCTTCCTAGTTTTTAAACTATGGTTGGTACAGTTTTGTTCTTTGATTTCTTCCCTTGGCATCTTGGTAAATTCAACGTCCCTACACAAGCCTCTTTGCCTCCGCTCCCATCTTTGTCCAATAAAATATTTCACTCAATTGTGCAAGTGTATTATCTATGCCAAAACAGCTTGCCAATTTTTCACTAAATTGGTTTCAGGCTGCAAACGATGATGGAGGAATGCTAGTGTCTCAACGCTATTGGAATTATTGGTCCCACTCCTGGTTTTCATATAAGGAGTTTGATGGTGTCCGCTTGGCGAAAAGCCAAGATTCGGGTATCCAACCTTCCTACCTTGCCCGGGGGACCTCGGCCCGTTCAATATGGTAAGGGAAGGATCCCTGCAGAGAGTCCTCTATGTCTCGACCTCCGCGGCCTCCTACTGCTCTCCCTCCTAGCACAGACCTACTTTATCGAAACTACATTAAGTACAAAACCGGGGGCAAAGGACAGTCAAAAGTGACTCACCCGATAGTGCAGCGGCAAGCTGCCTCTTCCTCTCAGAAGGGGAAGGAGAAGCCTTCCCATGCTTAGGGCACTGCCCCCGTCTCCCTCCCTGAAGAAGAACTTTGGGTTACTACTCTTGGTTTTCATTTAAGAAGTTTGATGGTGCCCGCTTAGCGAAAAGCCAATGTTCGAGTATTCAACCTTCCTACCTTGCCCACGGGACCTCAGCCTATTTGATATGGTAAGGGGAAGGATCCCCGCAAGGAGGCCTCTATATCTCGGCCTCCTATTGCTCCTGAGGCGTTAGAGCCGGCTCCCCCCACTGTCATTCCATCATCCTCTCAACCTCTCCCTCTTGTTCCCGTCTAGGAAACCCTCCCTCCGCTAGAAACAACCATGATGGATACCCCAATGGTCGAATAGGATTCTTTTGTTCCCTCTCAACCTGCTCTCTAGCTCTCAGAGTCATAGAAACTGCCTTGCACATGAGCACAAGCGTCAAAGAAAGGCTCTGGCCGCTAAGCAAACCACCCTACAAAAAATGGAAAAGGAGCCGATAGTTCCTCCTTCGGCGTCTACTGTTAGGTCCTCTCCCATCCACTTTGCTTCAGTTCCTTCAGCTTCAGTCCTGCTTCCGGCTCCCACCACAAGCGTAAGCGGTCCTCACCCGAAAAGGGTGCAAGTGTTTATTGCTCCTTCAGTTGAGCTGCGCCTTTTGATGTCCCTTCCTGACATCCTGCCGTTCTCAAAGCCCGTGGACATGTCGAACACCTCAATGGTGTCCACCGCGGTTTTCTCCTCTTCCTCTACACCTTCTGCTTTGTCCGTGGGGATCACGCGTCCTCCAACGAAGCGGAAGATGGAGGACGACCCCGCTAGCAATGGGGGTCGAGAGAATGGTTCACCTTCTTTAGAGGGTGGTTCTACATTAGCTTGTGTCGTCCTAGTGATAGAGGAAGCCCCAACATCCCCGAAGTTTGACATTGCTCCCGATTCACTTGGTGAGCCTAGCAGTGGATCTCGGGCACCACCTGGCTTGCCCGTTGAGTTAAGACATGGCACTCATGTGAAGTGCATGTTTAATTCTGTGGATGAGGTCTCGGCCCTATCAGCGATCTTCGCGAAGTCGCTGACGTTCACCCCACAAGAATTGAGCGGAGAAGACCTCAAGGGGCCTTCTTCCTTGGCTCTTGTCGCAAGAGAGTTGGAGGGTTCCCCCTTTGATATTCCGCCCTTGCAAGCTCGTCCGCCTTCCCCTTATGATGATCTAGACTGGGAGAACAACGACCTCTTGGTTGATGAGGACTAGGGGGGCGCCTCTTCTTTATATGTAGATTAGATTGTGTGTGTGTGTGTGTGGAATGTGTTCCCTTATACTTGCGTTATGTGTTCCTGGATGACCCTTGTCACCCTCATAGGTGCTTGGATACAGGAGTGCTTTTTGTGTCGTAAAACGTCCTTTATTTGTTACATCATTCTTCCTCTGTTGTGTATTAATTTTCGGCAATTGGGGACAATGCAAACTGTTGGGGACATTTAGGCTTCCCTTCCATGTTGACCCAATTTTTTTATTTTTACTTTGTCTTCACGTGCCTTTCTTCATATGGTCTGATATAGTAGGGGGTTGATGACAGTTCATTTATATACTATTATATTTATGAGCAGCTCTGACCCCGAAATATCATATCACCCATGTGTCCCTTTTTCGTAATGTTATTGTCTCTTGCATTTTTGCTCTCTTATCTTTCGTACTTGTTTCGCGATGTTGTGGTGCTCATGTTTTGTCCCTCATGTGTGTGACAACATTACCACAGTTACATCTCGTTATGTTTCGCAGGCCACAACATCACTTTTTCATTCTTGTTTTCTCTCCTTAGGATGTCACATGCCTTGTGTTCAGCACGCACCATCTTAATGAGGGGCTATCATGTCACTTCAATTTTTCAGAAAATGCATTCGGCGGCCAACTAATCTTTTCTTGAAAATTTGTTTTAAATATTTTTCAAAAATCGCATTCCTCAACAAGGACCCCTAGTGGAATATTTTTTCTTCATCATAGGTGCGTAAAGGAAGAATTTGAAAAACTTTCTTCTGAGGAGGGAGCACCTTCTCCCGCAGGCAAAGTTCTGACCTTCCCCTTGCGAGGGGACCTTCTTCCTTTTGAATTCCTTGATGAAGTGAACATCTTTCAAAAGGATTCCTTGATGTTGAATTGATTTGGGAAAAATACTCTTACACTTTCAAACTGAGCGTCCCTTAAGTGTACCCCTTTTCTTTTGAAGGGTTCTTGAGGGACCCCTTTGAAAGCTTTTCTTCAATTTTCGACTGTCTCCGTGACTATCTACTTGTCTGCCTACGTGGCATTTTGTTTTCTAACACATTTTGTCTGTGAATTAACATGTTGCTTTGTAGGTGCGCCTATGAAGATGCTTTCCAATCCGACTATGCGAAGTCCCCTTACACTGGCTTCCTTTAGGAGAGAGCACCTTGGGGCGCCTTCTTTGTAGGTCTAAGAACCTGTGAAGCGCTTGCATCCTGCAGGACTTGTCCATCGTTGGTCTACAAGCCTTCGGTGTACTCTATTCAAACCTCCTCAGGAGAAAGTCCCTGTGGAGCCATTTGCTTGCCCTGCACTTTTGAGTTTGCCAGATTGCAGTTTGCTTCCTCGATGGTTCAAGTATACCTCTCTAAATTCTCTTATCTACTTTACCGAACACTCATCGACACTAATGCTCGACAAAATGTATAGGAGCGAATTTGCACCCCCCCTTACAAATTCCCCTTTTACGCCCTCCACCTTAGAAAATCAAATCCGACCAAGTAATTCCACATCACCTATCTGCAATCCATCCACTTGGCACTTGTTTTTAGTGTTGGTGGGGAAATTTTTGTCGAGGGCACACGCGGCATGCTGCCGTCCTGACAGGATTCCTGCCTTTGGAATTTGCAAAGGCATTACGTTCTCTAGTGGCGACGAAACTTAAAGCCCCCGCACCTTCATGCCGACCTTTGAACGGCTCTTTCTGTTACACCCCGAACTATAAGCTACTACGTATTAGTACTACATAGGACAAAATGATTGTAATGAGAATTATGTGATTGAATAAAACATGTTGTTCCTTGTTAGCAATATGAGTGTTTTTACATTTGATGATTGTCTCATTTAATGTAGTTCTATTGATGTCATTCTTGGTGAATTATTGCATACAAAGTTATTGAGTTGCTAATATTCTAACTTATGAGATGTTATGTATATTGCTTATGTTGTGAACATTTGGCTTTCGTGAGAGTATGTCAGTGGATGCAGGTATATGTACCATTTCTCCAAGCAGAGGGGAAATATTACTCGGGAGAGGAGCTTGGTCGGTTAACCGGTAATGTGGACTATCTGAGCATACACACACATCACTGTAGAGTGAGTAAACTGAGTTAGTTCTAGATAAGTCATCCGTAGCTCGTATATTGGCATTAGGAGTCGTGTCTACTTCTTTCCGCTTTATGAGTGATGTTTATGTGTTTATCTGTCTCGTTGTATTATGATCATTATGATGGTAACGTGAATGAATGTAAGTGAATAGATAGTGGACATATATACATGTATATAGTATATACACGTATCCATATGTATATACATATCAATACAGGCGTATGATTGGCAAATGGATATGCTCATATGGTTGCATCGATATGTTATACTTACACATACGTGTACATTGAAATATATATACATGTATATATGCACACAACCTATTGTAAGTGGATATTAATAATATTACATTATTATTGCCTGACAATTTACATATACATTTATATGTGTATATATATGCATATGTAAATATATATACATATATTAATATTATATATAAATATATATATTATGGTAAGATAATATACATAAATATATATATATATATATATTACATAAGGTAATCAAATATATATATATATATATATATATATATTTATATATATTATTTATTACCTTAATACATATAAAATATAATATATATATTTAATATTTAATGAAAATCAAATCATTGATTTAAATATCATCTCACAATTTGAAAAATCAAATTATTTTTCAAATATTGATTTCAACATAGAAAATCGACTTGTTTCCTATTTAATCAAAATATTGCAATTAACTTTGAAAATCGAATGGAATATTTACCCAGCCGGCTAATGTTTTATAACTAAAAAAAATTGAATGAAATAATTGCAAGTCGACTATGTGAAAAGTATGAATCGGAATTTTATCTTTGGCTTTGGAAAATATACGGCAACTCTGGGAAAAGAGAAATCTTTCGATGAAACTATAGTTTTGAACTTTTGAAAATAAAATAAATTGAAGCGTTGAAATGAAACATGCACATGCGCGCGGGACTGTGACCAAGTCATAGAGGATGCAGACTCATTTGGTTAATGTCGCTTGAAGCCTAAATTATAGGCTATGTGTTTATAAATAACTACGGACTTTTTCTTGTAATTAAATACCCGCCAAATTTCATGATTGGCATCATATTTGGGAGACGCCTGTAGGTGTACATCCTTCTCTTTTCATCATATGCAAGTTTGAAACATTCTCCAATCTGTTGTCAATAACATGAGTCGACTCACCTCTAGAAGTGCTGAGTATGGAATTGTAAACCCGCCACTTGCTAGGTAGACCTTTGCAAAACACAGTTTTGTCAATCAACATGCCTTTGCAAGTGGAATTCGATGGGCAAAGGGGCTTTATAAATAGCCGCCCATTCTTATTGTTTACTTACTTATCATTGTTCTCACTCATCTTTAATTGAGAATTTACTCAGACACATTATTCTGTTCAATAACGAATTTCTTAACTATGCATTCATTCTGTTTAAGAGTAATTCCATCATTTCATGAGAGCCGAATTTAATCTGGAAGTTGAGTCTGTGCATCAATTTCAATATAGAGTCACCTGAGAGTTGTCATATTTCTATCAAACTGAAATCATTACCAGTTTGGTTCATCATTTTCTAAAAGATAAATTATGAGAGAGTCTTGGAAGGAAGTTGACGATTGTTGGCAATGCTGAGAAATAGATTGAGTCTTCACTAGTTGGAGAAAAGTTGAAAACCAAGCATGGGATATTCTTCTACCCATAGTTGAACCACTCGCCAAAAACTCGCGAGTTTTTTTTAAAAACGAGTTTTTCCAGGTTTTACTCGCCAAAAACACTCGCCCGTACATTTCTCAAAAACTTGCCGATTGTTTGTAAAAACTCGGCGAGTTTTTAAAAAAAACTCACACGACCTGTGCTTTAAGCCCGCGGCCGGCCAAAATGCCTTTTTCATTTTGTTTTTTCACTTGTTTTGACTCTTCACAAAGCAAAAACCCAGTCCAAAGCATTTTGCACCATTTTTTAGTGATTTTGCATTGAGAAGACGAGATTTGAAGGAGATTCTCATCGGATTTCGAAGGCAAATTGGATTTCCAGGTAGGTTTTCTAATTTTTCTTGTCCTTTTTTTTTTTTTTGTTGATTGTATGTTTAAAAGACATCATGAATGAACTATAAAATAGATTTAAATACATTTATATGTTGAAAAGAAGATTTAGATTCATCAAAACAAGAATTTGTGACACTTTTTTCTGATTTCTTTACATATTTTGCTAATTTTTTCATTTTTTTTAAATTTTCTTCAAACCCTAGTTATTTTTTTAATTTTGATTATTCTTGTTTGTTGAAAACATGTTTAAAATTATATATTAGCTTAATTTGTTACTAATTTAAAGTAGTTTTCTTATTTTTACATTTTTTTGTAACCCTACTAGTTTATTATTATTTTTTTTAATCCATTTTTTTTTATGAAAATGTTTAGAATCTTAGATTAGTTTAGAATCTATTTTCAATTTTGATTTAATCTAATTTAGCTTGTTTTTAAATTTTCTATCAAAAAACTAACAAGTTGTGCTTTCACTTTGTGTGTGTAGGTTAATTGATAATGGCTTCTGAATCCGCTTCTACCCCTAGCTCAGCCCCATCCGTGCTTGGGAGTGGGGAATATGTAGGCACTCGTTCAAAAGGAGCTAGAGATCCTGCTTGGAGATATGCATATGAAGGACCAGAACCTGGATCAATGTATTGCATTAGATGTAAAAAAGTATACTGTGGAGGCATCAATCGCCTCAAATACCACCTTGCAGGCATCCCTAGACGTGATGCTAAGGCTTGCGTAAACACCACTAAGGAAATAAAAAGACAAATGAATGCAATACTTTCCACTACAGAAGAAAAAAAGGTGCAAAAAGCGAAGCGAAGCCAAAAGCAGCAATGCAAGCTGCCATAGCTTCTTCTCAAGGTGCTACAAGTGCAATCAACCTTGAGTCACTGTCAGATGATGATGATGTAGCAGCCGACATAGTGGGCTCTCTTCGTGGTCCACGTGTGCGAAGGCAACCCACCACCACCTCCATGCCTTCATCTTCCTCTACTAGAGTACCAAGGGCAGGATCAACACGGACACCTACAACCACGAGTTCACGCATCAGTGATTTTTTTGTGCCTAGAAACACACCTGGTGCACAACCTTCTTTAGAGGCAACTGGGTGGAATAAGGAGGTGCATGAGCATGCCGATGTTGCTTGTGTCGATTTTTGATACTTCAACAACATCCCTTTCAATGTGGCAAACTCACCTTACTGGGAAAATTTGGTGACCGCATTGACAGTTGCAAGGAAAGGCTACAAGGCGCCTTCGCGCAAAGACCTGAGTGGAAGATTCGTTTATGTTCTTTAATTTATGTTTTTAAAGTTTAATTTATGATTAATTTAAGTTATTTTTTTGTTTACAAATTAAAATTGTGTACTTAATTTCACTTTGTACTTGTAGGTTGCTTTCTAATGCAACTGAAAGGGCAAAGGCAATGATAGAAGAACAAAAAGAAGAATGGCAAAAATATGGCTGCACTATTCTTTCTGATGGGTGGACGGATGGAAAAAACCGTACCATCATTAATTTTTTGGTTTCTTGCAAAAATGAGGTGGTGTTCTTGAAATACGTAGATGCCTCTAGCATAGTAAAAAATGCAGAAAATTTGGCTAGTATGTTGGAGCAAGTGTGCATGGAGGTTGGGCTTGAAAATGTCGTGCAAATTGTAACTGACAATGCAGCGGCATATGTGGCAGCAGGAAGAATCCTCCAAGATAGACACCACACAATTTTTTGGACACCATGTTCTGCCCATGTCCTTGACCTTCTTTTGGAGGACATAGGCAAATTAGATTGGGTTACACTGATTGTAGAGGATGGAAGGAGGATCACTAAATACATCTACAATCACCCTTGGGTTCTTAGCTTGATGAGGGAGCACACCAAAGGGAGAGACTTGGTGAGACCTGGTGTGAAAAGGTTTGCAACGGTTTTCTTAACGTTGCAAAGCATTCTTGGTGCATTGACGGCTTTGAAACAAATGTTTGTGAATCAAGCATGGATAGACTCACCTTATTCAAAGAAGTCAAAAGGAGAAAGAATTGCAAACATTGTCTTCGAGCCCCTCTTTGCACAAAGACCAACAGAGATTGTGAAGGTAACTTCAAAACTTTGTGTTTGAATCTAAATTCAAATTGAACATTTTTCTTAAAGTTAATGTCTTCCATTGTAAATTTGTAAAATTTGTAAATTACTAAATTGTAACTCTAATTTTTTTTTGCATTTTTAAATTTATATTGTAGGTGTCAGAGCCCTTGGTTAGAGTGCTCCGTTTGGTGGATGGGGATCAAACCCCAATGGGTTATCTTTATGAGGCCATGGATAGGGCCAAGGAGGCTATTAGAAATTATTATAAGGGGAACAGCCTCAAGTTTGATCCCATTTGGGAGATTATTGACAGGAGGTGGAACAATCAACTCCACCAACCTATCCATGCAGCAGGGTACTTCTTGAACCCTCGTTTCATCCATTCAGGCACCTATGCAGATCCTACTGGAGAGGTTATGGAGGGCCTCACTACTTGCATTCAGCGAATGACATCCACGCCTGACGAGGCAGACAACATTGTTAATGAATTGCAAAGTTACAAGGAAAAAAGGGGTGCACTCTTCTCTTCAAACTTGGCAAAAAGAGCAATAACTAGGCAGCCACAAGGTATAAAATTTGAAATTTGCAAGTTACAAAAATGAAAAATTGATAATTACAATTTACAATTTACAAGTTACAATTTTCTAACTTTCTCTTTGTTTTTGTAGATGTTTGGTGGACAAATTGGGGTGGAAAAACCCCAAATCTTCAAAAATTTGCCCTCCGTGTTTTGAGCCAGCCTTTTAGTTCGTCCAATTGTGAGCGCAATTGGAGTTTGTTTGAGGCCATCCACACAAAGAAGAGGAACAAACTCGCTCAAAAACACCTCAATGACCTTGTTTATGTGCAATATAATCTTCGATTACGCATAAGAAAGGTAGAGGAGATATCATATGATGATCCAATTGATTTGGATGAGATAGATCCATACAGTGATTGGATAGGGCGAGGGGAGCAACCTCCATTGTTTACCGAGGATGAGATTTATGATTTAGAGCGACAGGCAATGGAGGAGGGTGAATTTACATTCTCTTGGATGACCCTGAGGAGGAGTCATTGCTAGTGCCACCACCAACAACTGCAAGAGGATCTACATCTAGGATGGAGGTTGACGAGCCACAGGCACAATACGAGCAGAGTCCTATGATTATGTTGGCGTAATAACTAACACCTCTGGAGTATAACTTAGTACGAACAGATATGCACATTGCGTAATGAGTGCTCTTCAAATTAGGAGGGGAAGCTCCCACGTTTGCTGATATGCGTGAAAAAGTAAACTACTCCAAATCCTATCTTTTTGACTCAGCTAGAAGAGGCACAAGGTTAAGAAAACCAAGGACGTTGTAGCTAAGGATTTTCTCTGGTTTTGTAGGTCTTAACTACAACTAAAAACTAAAGCTTTAAACTATCTGATCTCTTCAAGAAAACAAAGCATGGGGAAACGGAGCAAGAATGTGATTATACGATAAACTTCAGGTACAGATTCACAACGTGAAGGCAAGGTGGCACAACTATTTGCTTGGCTGGGAAGAAGTTTATTAGAAACAAACAAATATACGATAAACTAAGCACAGATTCACAACATGAAGGCAAGGCGGCACAACTATTTGCTTGGCTGAATAAGTTTATTAACACACACATCACACGATAAGCTTTAGGTACAGATTCTCAACGTGAAGGCAAGGTGGCACAACGATTTGCTCAATCTGAATAGGCTTATTAAACACAAAACGTAAGGTAAGCAACTAGGACAATGTATTGCATAGACGAAACACACATACAATAACGATCAAACCAACAACCCCATTTAACTAAGATAAGCATTCACCATAATAACTACATGAAACCCGAGTGGCATAACAATTCATCATCATAATAAATACTCGTGAATAGATACAAAATAGGCAATATTACAGGCAAGGTGGCACAACATATATTACAAATGAGCTGAAAGCTCTTATTTATAGACATCAAAGGTGTAGGCAACCCTAAAATCACCTTGAGTCAACTACAGTCTTGCAATGCATGCAAGATTTTATTGCTAAACCCTAATAAAGGAAACTATACAATTAACCGGAAAACAACCATTAGTTAACCGATACATCTAATCTAAATGGACAATGTGCAAGCATGCACGTCCTTATTGAAAGCAAGTTAATTGGAATACTATTGACAGTTAACGTAAATCCTAAATGCAACTCCAAGTGAACATAGATACTTCCAAGATAGACATGCGTGAGATGTGAGACAGCGAGCTTACTCGGAAGAAGCGTCGAGTTAACTGTCGTGACTGAAGTCTATCCTGAAAGGTGGGAGTTGAAGTCTACTAGCGCTAATCTCGAGCAATCAACCCATCCACGAGGTTGTTGACCGCGTCACCATCTGGGGTACTGAAGGTCCGCTAAAGTATACCGTGCCTGTGCAGCATGTCTTCTCGGCCTGTGATCTAACACTAAAACTCACCTTTACTCCTAGTTGCCTCATCAAACAATGCTGACATGACTGTAACTTGATTCATCTTACAACCAATGGTCCCCCCACTAAAAATACCGTGAATGAGTGCCTGAAGCTTTGACTGAATGTCAGCAAGCTCAACATAGTCACCACCTACATGCTGATACTGGCATGGTAGTTGAGACACGAAAGTTCTCACGTAACGGAGTGCACTAGTGACGTGCTCTCTGCTCTTAGCCAACTTTGATGCTATTATTCTATCTTTGCCTTGAAGATCAACTATGTCCTACAAGTGTAGATAGCCTCTTTATCTTTTGCATCTGTCACTGATTCATATGACATCCCCAGGTTAGCAATCAAGATCTCATCTTTGGGTCTACTAATAGCCAAGTCACGCTCCTCATCTTGAAGTTGTAGACAAAGTTCAAGTGCATTGTACCGCAACTGGTATAACTCTGAAAGCATAAAGCGGCCTCTAGTGACAAACTCCTCCCAATCATCCAAACGCTTGCCATATGCAACCAAGTGATCAAGCTGACCCTAAACTGCTAGTGGTTCTAACATCGGTGGGAGTGAGGTGACAGCATTTCCTGTTATGCGTACAAGGCTAGAAATGTATTGACGAAGCTGCTGGATTTCAGCCTTGAGGGTTGTCTTATCTTCTCCATCTCTCATTATCCTATCCCTTGCGCTATCTGCTACAACCTGTAAGAGATCAATCTCTGTCTGGCGAGTACTTCTATCAAAGTTGACTGTGATCACTTGGAAGTCCTGAACTTCAATCTCGTTCAAACTCTTATTCTCTGGAGGTACGGCAGTCTCAATGATGATTTCCTTACTTGCATTCCTCTCCATGTGGATCTGTTTCTTGATCCTTTTGTCAGGCAAATCTTGATAAGCATGATCGAAATCTGAATGATCAAGCACATAAGATGGCCATCTCCTCTTTCTTCCCAGCTGACTCTCAAGCCAAGATGAATCCCGACTAATTCCACCGGAATGATCTGTACTAGTAGGGGGGTTCTGACGAGAGTGAACGTGTAGAGGTGTTACTACGAGATGGCGAGTCCAAGTCCAAATCGATGTGAATTGGAACTGGAGGCTGCTCCGGTGTTGGTGACGGCATGTGCGGTTGAACCTCAGGCTGTGGCAAACTCTGAACTGTTTCTTTAACAGGCTCCATGTGTGTCTCAGTAACAAGTGCCTTTCCCTTTGAGTTATCAGGTATTGAATTCTTCTTAGGAGGGTTACTCCTTTTCTTTTGTTTGGGTTTAGACGAGGAAGGTAGTGTAACTCCCACTGGTGGCGGCTCTGTTCTAGGCATAGTTACCCTCCCGGTCCTCTTGCGAGAAGAACGTACTATTCTGAATGACTCTGCTCGACCTCTCCTTCACTGATGAGTATTCTTTGGCGTACCAATCAACAGTCGGCAATTGTTGTCCATCAACCTGTTCTCTGAAAAATTGAGGAAGTGCATCTCCCTCATCTTCTAACAAACCTCCCACCTCTTCTGCCAAAAAGACAGATATTTGTGGAAGAGAGAACCTGCTATAGCTACATCTGCGTACCTCAAAATCATCCTCGCAGTTCACCTAGTAATCCTCCATTGTAGGCTTATGATAAGAGCGACTACCAAGGCATGTTGCGTAATGACCCCAAGAATCATAGGTACGTGTGTCGACAAGGTACTTGAGTTTGCAATTTTCTAACTCCTGTCTTGCAGCCTTAGCATCAACTGTTGTCTTGCACCAATAGATTCCGAACTGCATTGGAAAGTTGGCAGCCTGTTTATGCTTGTAGCGCAAACGTTTGTGAATATCATATAGTTGCCTCAGGAACTCCATGAACACTATCTTATCCGAAGGATAGCGTGGAAGCATAGCTGGATTCCCTATGTATCCATAGACACGGATGTACGTGTATGTAGGGAACTGAATGAACCAGTCCACCCAATCTACCATCGCTGCTCTAGCAACTGTTGAGATAAGAATGTGCAACTCTCGGTCCAAGTTTCTCACTATATATGTCAAGAATGCCTCATGCACACGTTTGAAATGTCTTTCAGCCTTCGTGAACTCAAGCTGGTCATAGTAACGATAGAATTTTTGTACACTAAGCATGCCCACCATGTTCAACCCTCTAAACTGAACCTGATAGGCAATCAAGTACACGAGGTAGGAACACATGTGAAATTGGTGCGCAACTAGAAAATCGGTGATTTGCTCGTGAAGAGCATCGTTGATGAAGGATGCCCAGTCATAAAGTTCTTGCCCAGAGATGATTCGACCAATGATATAGTACATCCAAGGGTGGAACTTATTTGCATCTGCATGACCTGAGACACAATTGAGAAGTGTAATTAGAATTGCATACCCATCCTTGTATTCACCATGACCTACATTGTTCGGCAACTTGGTCTTCTTTTGTTTTAACCATCTCTTTGTTATCTTACTCTGACACTTATCCATCTCAACATTGAATGCTTGTTGATAGGGAGGTTGGATGAGTCACTCATTGATTCATGCTCTAGGTCTTTCTTGGAAGACCTCTAGGGTGTCTTTCTCCACCACTTGCAACCTATAGGATCTATTTCTTCTTAGGATCCCCTGGCTCTCCTTGCCAACCCAACTATCAACAAAGTTCCTTCTTCCAAGTCAAAACTTGGTGCAAACTTGTAGCACTAGCCCTTTAGCCCTCAAACAACCTTAAAGGCTTCTAACCTCCAAATTCTTGAAAAGGTTTTACAGAGGTGTGGAGGTGCTTCCAAATGCTTCAATCCATCCTACTAGGCATATTAGGGATCCACCTAGCTCCATCTGCAGGTCGCTTTCACCAAACCCTTCTATTAGGCCTAGAAGGCTACTAGCCCTATTAGGTCTCCTTCTCCGAGAAATCAGGGTTTTTCCCAAAGTCTTTCCAAAGAAAACCCCAATCTTTTCTTGGGATTCCTGGTTCATATGCCCACCTCTCAATGACTTTTGGGGTCTTGGGTCACAACTGGCCGTACAATGCCCTAACCTGAAAATCGGCAAAATTAAGGCTTTTTAAGCCCTTTTTTGGCTTCTCTGCAACTTGCTAAGTTCTTCCTTCACCAAATGGATTGGTAGAGTCTTTTCCTTTTTACCATAGCTTGGTAAGACTCATATCTTCCTTCTCCAAAAGGAAATTTGTCACAAAGTTAACACCTCTGCAAATTAAGTGCTCTACACTGTGGTCTTTCCTAACCGGGCTCTTCTCTGGCTCGCCTAGGATAAGACTCCATCAAACGCTCCTGTGCATTCAAAGGCTCTAGCTCCTACTATATGTACACCCATGGAGTCTAGTCGCTAATCCCAAAGGGTCGTACGATGTGTACGGTGGGAAAGTGAACTAACACTCCATTCTTTACAAACTACCTAGTTCAGACCAGCAACAGTGTAGAAACCAAACTAATAAAAAAAACAATGCTTAAAGCTAAACTAACAAGCTATCTAATGCCACACAGAATTCAAAGAACAACTACCCTACATCATACTCGAATTACAGTGCCAAAATCAATCCATTAAAACATCACTACAATGCAAAAACCAGAAATTCCAAACAGATTTCACATATGCTTTCTTTAATTTCAAAAACTTAAACAGTATGAAAGGGTTCCCACCTCACTCCAATGCCAAGGTATCCCATAAATAGGGTCACCAATCAGTTATTCTCCCCCTTGGGCTCTTCTTGGTCGCTTGTAGCTCCAATTGAGCAACATTTCAAAAGTTTGCACAGTTGCAAACCAATTTCCTAGCCTTATTTGCACCTTGCAAAAGTCCTAAACCTCCTATTGATCTCAAACCTTATTACACCTACTCTGTGGTCAACATGACCTTCATCTAATCAATTCACAACAAAAACGCCACTAAGATGGATTGCTTAGGTTTCCTAGACAAGGTTTTCCTAGACAACCTATGGGTGCTCCTGCACCATTCTCCCCCTTCTGCACAAACATTAAGGAATGTGGGGAGAGTTCAGAGACAGGTCAAGGCCATACTTCTTGAAATGAGCTTCTTCCACCCATGTAGCCTCAGACTCTGGTTTGTCTTTCTACTGTATGAGGTGTTCCATGTACACCTTGTGCCGAGTAGACTTCTTCACTCTGGATTCCAAGGTCCTCTCTGCTTGCAGCTTGTCCTGAGGAGGTAAGACTACAGTACTCACATCCTCCAAGACATCCATACTGTTCAGAGTCATATCAGTGACTGGTCCTTTATACTTGATCAAGTCAGCTACATTAAACACTGGTGAAATACTTAAATCTGCAGGAAGCTCCACCTTGTAAGCATTCTTTCCATACTTAGCTAATACTTTACATGGTCCCACTCTCTTCATTTGCAACTTTGTTGGTACTCCTTTCTGCAATCTGGGTTTGTTGAGATGGACCATGACATAGTCACCTACTGTAAATTGGATATCTTTCCTAGACATATCCACCTTAGTTTTCAACTTGTGAGTAGCCTCTGTGATTGTTTTCTTCACTTGCTCTTGAATCTCCTTAATGGTCTGAGAGAAATCCTCTGCATGGCCACCCCTATGCTCCATAGCTCCTAGATCTCTGAGCTCACACACACCTCTTGGGTGCATACCATATACTATCTCAAAAGGACTCCTACCTGTGGTCCTGTTCACACTGTCATTGCAGGCATATTCAGCTTGTGATATGACCAAGTCCCATGTCTAACCATGCTCCTTGGTTAGGCATCTTAGAAGGTTACCTAACACTCTATTTATCACCTCAGTTTGTCCATCTGTCTGAGGATGGTAAGTTGAACCAAAAGATAAGTTAGTACCCAGTCTGCTCCATAGAGTTTTCCAAAAATGACTGATAAACTTCACATCTCTGTCTGATACTATGCTCAATGGTAATCCATGAATCCTCACAATCTCTTTGAAGAAAAGATGAGCAATATAACTAGCATCGTGGGTGGTCTTGCAAGGAACAAAGTGACTCATTTTACTGAACCTATCTACCACCGCATAAACACTATCAAACCCTGTCTTAGTTTTAGAGAGTCCTACAACAAAATCCATACTAATGCTTTCCCATGGTCTGTTGGGAATAGGTAGAGGTTGATACAAACCTGCATTGCTAGCTCCCCCCTTGGCTTTCATACAAACTACACACTGCTCCACATACCTTCTGACATCCCTTGGCAACTTGGGCCAATAATAGAACCTCTGCACCAACTCCATTGGCTTGTTGATACCAAAATGGCCACTAAGACTACCATTGTGCTTCTCTTGAATGAGATTCTCTCTCATTGAACCTTTGGGAACACACAACTGATTCCCCTTGAACAAAAGTCCACTCTGCAATGTATACTCTGAGAATTGACTATGAAAATGATTCTCAAAATCAGAACATACCTTATATGCTTCAGAGAAGTCTTCATCCTCTCCATAGAGATCCTTGAAACTCTCTATCCCAATGCTTTGGATTTGAATCTCTTGCACTATCAACAACCTACTACTTAGTGCATCTGCCACCTTGTTCAACTGTCTCTTCTTGTGTTTGATAGTAAAGGTGAAGGCTTGGAGGTACTCCATCCATTTCAAGTGCCTATTACTTAACTTTTCTTGTGTGTTGATGTAGCTAAGTGCCTGGTTATCCATGAACACTACAAACTCCTTAGGTAGGAGATAATGCCTCCACTTTCTAAGAGATTGCACTAGAGCATATAGCTCTAAGTCATAAGTAGAATACTTCTTTTTAGCCTCATTGAGCTTCTCACTAAAGAAAGCTATAGGCCTACCTTCTTGGCTTAGTACTCCTCCTACTGCAATTCCACTAGCATCACATTCCACTGTGAATAGCTTATCAAAGCTAGGTAGTAAAAGGATGGGTTGAGTTGCCACTTCTTGCTTCAACTTCTCAAAACCCTTCTCTGCTTCAAGAGTCCACTGAAGTTTAGTCTTTAGACCACCCTTGATAGTATCAAGCACTGGTGCACAAATGCCACTAAAGTTTCTTATGAATTTTCTGTAAAACTGAGCTAACCCATGAAAACTCCTTACCTCAGTCCCGGTGGTTGGTGTAGGCCAATGTAGAATAGTTTCCACCTTGCTTGGGTCCATCTTCAATGACCCTTGGGATACTACAAACCCCAAATACACAAGCTCTTGCTTGAAGAACTCACACTTTTCTAGATTGATGGCTAACCTCTCCTCTTGCAACCTGTTAAGTACCATCTCCACATGCTTCAAATGTTCCTCTGCCGTCTTACTAAAGATGAGTATATCATCTAGATACACTAACACAAATATCCCTGTGAAATCCTTAAGCACTTCATTCATGAGCCTCATGAATGTGCTAGGGGCATTTGAGAGGCCAAATGGCATAACTCTCCACTCATACAACCCATCCGCTGTCTTAAAAGTTGTCTTCTATTCATCCCCATCTTTGATTCTAATCTGGTGGTATCCACTCTCGAGATCCAAGCGAAAGGTTATACTTTTCCCCTCCAAGACAGTCCATCAAATCCTCTATCCTAGGAATAGGAAATCTATATCTGATTGTAATCCTATTGATAGCCCTAAAGTCAGTGCAAAGTCTCCACTTACCACCTTTCTTGGTTGCTAAGACCACTGGTACTGCACATGGACTGATGCTCTTCCTGATTAGTCCTTGGTCTAATAACTCCTACACTTGCCTAGCCACTTCTAGGTTCTGATCTGGTGTGAGTTTATAGGCTGCTTTGTTCGGCAATGAAGCCCCTGGTATGAAGTCAATCTGATGACTGATAGCTCTCTTTGGAGGTAATGTTGTTGGTGTCCCATCACTGACTATGTCCTTGAACTGCTCAAGTAACTTCTGGACTTCTTCTGGCATAGCTGTCTTCTTAGTCTTGTTTTCTTCCTTGGGTTGCACCATAATAACATATCCTTCACCTCCTTCCTGAAGAGTGTTGATAAACTCCTTGCCACTGCTTAACAAGACACTAGAGATCTTTGACTGTACTCCTTCTTCATCCAACAGTGACTATAACTTAAATGTTTTACCATCCTTCTTGAATGAGATGGTGTTCTCCTTTCCATCATAGATGTCTCCTCTGTCATATTGCCATGGCCTGCCCAATAGAAGATGGCATGCATCCATAGGCAACACATCACAAACCAATTTGTCTTTGTATCCTCCAATGGAGAATTCCACTGATGTCTGCTCATTCACAAGGACACTCTGCCCTTTATTCAGCCATGTCACCTTGTAAGGATTAGTATGGGGCATCTTCTCCAATTTTAGCTTCTTTACTGCTTCCTCTGAGATGATGTTATCAGTGGACCCTGAATCCACTATAACTTTGCACACCTTCCCAAGTATTTTGCATCTCACTCTGAATAAGGCTCTCCTTTGCTTTGGCTCCTCTCTGAGTGGTTGTCTGATTAGGACCCTTCTAAACATCAAGTTCTCCCCCATTTCTGACTCAATATGGCTAACCTTTGGTGATTTGACACTCATAGTGTCTTCTTGGGCATATGCTATTCTCTTTTATGTGTTAGAAGTAGTTGCTTTCTCCAGGCACCTATAAGCAGGATGTCCCACTTGGCCACAGTTATAACATTTCATGCTAGCAAAGTAAGAGTTACTTCTGCCTGTACCTCTTCCTCTGTTAGAACCTCCTTGAGATCCTCCACCTCTTCTATAACCTCCTCTAAAAGTTGTTTCACTCCCATGCTCTGTGAGTTTAGACTCCCCTTGACTTCTTTGTTCAGTCCCTCTACCTTGGTATCCACCTCTATGTCCTCTTTGATCTCTGCCTTTTCCTCTGCTTTTGGAAGCTTGATCTTGTTTCCTCTTACTTTTCTCTTCAATCTTTATAACCAACTGATAACATTGGTGTACAGTTTTGGGACTTAGAAGAGTCATCTCCTCTTGTATGTTCCACTTCAAACCGTTAAGGTATCTAGCCACCTTAAAGCTTTCATCCTCAGATACATTAGACCTCATGCAAAGTTTTTGAAACTCCTCTGTATAGGAATTTACATCTTGGTCTCTTTGTCTCAAGCTCTGTCTTTTCTTATGCAATTGAATTTCATAGTCAGCTGGCATGTATGCCTCTCTCACTTTGGCAACCATTCCCTTCCAAGTGGAAATAGGTTTCTTGCCTTCCTTTTCTCTCTCTGTCTGGATGAACTTCCAACATGTCAAAGCATAACCTCTCAATCTTGATTTTGCCACTTTGACCTTCTGTGCTTCAATGACTCCATCACACTCAAAATAGTTTTCCATTCCCTCTATCCAGTCCATGACTAGATCTGCTTCCAATTTTCCACTCATAGCCTTCAATGCCTTCAAGAAAGGCTCTTCTTGCAAAACAGGGTCAGGTTCAGGGATCTTGTCTTCCTCTGCAACCTCTTCACTCTTGGGTACTCTTCCTTCCAATTTATCACTGACCTCATCAGTCTTGGTCTGTACATTATCCAATGCTTGTTCAAGTTGGGCTATTCTTTCCCTCAATAGCCTATTGTCTTCCTCTTGGTCATCGACCCTCTTGGCCAATTCTATATTTGTCACCATGATTGTAGAACCACTAGACTCAATCTCTGACATACAATAATCAATCCCAAATCTTTTTGGGGCTCTGATACCAATCTGATAGGGAGGTTGGATGAATCACTCATTGATTCATGCTCTAGGTCTTTCTTGGAAGACCTCTAGGGTGTCTTTCTCCACCACTTGCAACCTATAGGATCTATTTCTTCTTAGGATCCCCTGGCTCTCCTTGCCAACCCAACTATCAACAAAGTTCCTTCTTCCAAGTCAAAACTTGGTGCAAACTTGTAGCACTAGCCCTTTAGCCCTCAAACTACCTTAAAGGCTTCTAACCTCCAAATTCTTGAAAAGGTTTTACAGAGGTGTGGAGGTGCTTCCAAATGCTTCAATCCATCCTACTAGGGGTATTAGGGATCCACCTAGCTCCATCTGCATGTCGATTTCACCAAACCCTTCTATTAGGCCTAGAAGGCTACTAGCCCTATTTGGTCTCCTTCTCCGAGAAATCAGGGTTTTTCCCAAAGTCTTTCCAAAGAAAACCCCAATCTTTTCTTGGGATTCCTGGTTCATATGCCCACCTCTCAAGAACTTTTGGGGTCTTGGGTCACAACTGGCCGTACAATGCCCTAACCTGAAAATGAGCAAAATTAAGGCTTTTTAAGCCCTTTTCTGGCTTCTCTGCAACTTGCTAAGTTCTTCCTTCACCAAATGGATTGGTAGAGTCTTTTCCTTTTTACCATAGCTTGGTAAGACTCATATCTTCCTTCTCCAAAAGGAAATTTGTCACAAAGTTAACACCTCTGCAAATTAAGTGCTCTGCACTATGGTCTTTCCTAACCGGGCTCTTCTTTGGCTCGCCTAGGATAAGACTCCATCAAACGCTCTTGTGCATTCAAAGGCTCTAGCTCCTACTATATGTACACCCATGGAGTCTAGTCACTAATCCCAAAGGGTCATACGATGTGTACAGTGGGAAAGTGAACTAACACTCCATTCTTTACAAACTGCCTGGTTCAAACTAGCAACAGTGTAGAAACCAAACTAATAAAAAAAACAATGCTTAAAGCTAAACTAACAAGCTATCTAATGCCACACAGAATTCAAAGAACAACTACCCTACATCATACTCGAATTATAGTGCCAAAATCAATCCATTAAAACATCACTACAATGCAAAAACCAGAAATTCCAAACAGATTTCACATATGCTTTCTTTAATTTCAAAAACTTAAACAGTATGAAAGGGTTCCCACCTCACTCCAATGTCGAGGTATCCCATAAATAGGGTCACCAATTAGTTATTCTCTCCCTTGGGCTCTTCTTGGTCGCTTGTAGCTCCAATTGAGCAACATTTCAAATGTTTGCACAGTTGCAAACCAATTTCCTAGCCCTATTTGCACCTTGCAAAAGTCCTAAACCTCCTATTGATCTCAAACCTTATTACACCTACTCTGTGGTCAACATGACCTTCATCTAATCAATTCACAACAAAAATGCAACTAAGATATATTGCTTAGGTTTCCTAGACAAGGTTTTCCTAGACAACCTATGGGTGCTCCTGCACCACTCGCTCACTCTGATTCATAGAAATGACTATAGACTATTTGGATTTTGAGGAATACCAAGACTTCTCTCGATATCAAGGGGTTTGAAACTGCAAATAACGCACCCATCTACTGACTGTATCTCACGTGCAGTAGAATTGTAATGCTTAACACAAGACATTACAGATTCTACGCAATGAACTAAGATAGGTATGGAAGCGGCCTCAAGTAACCCGGACTGCTAAATGTTCTGAATTATCGAATCTCTTATCTTGAGTGGATCTAAAACTACTTCTGGAAGCACCTTATGTAGATTCATATCAATCATCCCAATGAAGTCATGAGTCAAAACTAACTTGGTCTTGAATTCGAGCTGAGTGTACTGCATTCTGAAAAACTCGCATGTTGACTGTGAACACGGCTATATTCTGACAACTTTTCTGGAAAGCTAAAAATAGCCTGCTGAGGCTAAAAATAGCTTGTCGGAGGGCATTTTTCATAGAAATTTCTGAGATATGGGTTTTGCTTAAAAAATGATTCTAAGACAACCTAGAATGTCAGAAATGTGAAAATTTAACTTCTACTCAACCATGCAAAGGAATTTCAATTAAGAAAATTAGAGCCTCAAGAACTGATGCTCTGGAACAAATTTTCCTGAAAAATTCTAGCACATGGGTTTTACTGAGGAAGCTGTTCTGAAACAACCCAGATGATTTGTTTTGCCAAAAATCACCAATTCTTCAAACATGCGAGAGAATTTAAGACGAGAAAATGGAAGAATTTAGAGAAGAAGAAAGACATTTTTTATGTTTTTTACGATTTTATTATCTTCTTTTGTCAAAATCGCCACTCTTCCTTGAATTTTGCTAATGAATCTGTACTTGTACCTGCAAAAGAATATTTTTGATGTCTTTGAACTTGATTGCTGATGAAAATTTGCCCAACTCTGAAGGAAATTCACTTCTGCTAAGTTGGATTTATAAAAATAGACACCATGCATAAATAGAGCAAAATCGAATCATAAAAGCATGATTGAAGATCTAAAACCTTCATTTTGAAAGAAAGAATTCGATTGGACCTCCTCTAGCTGAACTAACACTAACTCGGAGTCTCGAAGATTAAAATAATAATAAAATATTAACTTGTTCTAGCATGCAAATTTAAGATTTAGTATTAAAAAGCCGCCAATAATAAATTATTGAAGAAAATCGCCATTAATACTTTGCATGCAAAAACATATATTAAATATTATTTTAATCAGTTAAAAAAAAGAAACACGGCATTTGGATGCACTCGGCCAACTTCACTGATTGTGAAGTCCTTATTTGACCTTCTAGGCGTCCATTTAAAAGAGTTATTGATTTTTTTACTATCTCTTATTTTATAGTTGACTGCAAAGTTACAGTTGGCCATGTTCAACTCCAATTTCCGGATGACTGAGTGAACTTGTGACTGAGCTGAGATATCCACTGCGAAGCCTGTGTAGCAAGGATGAAATGTTTGTTGGGAGTTGCAACTGCTAAAATCAACGTTTGACACCTTGTAATGAATCGGACCAAATTTTTTTTTGATTTTTCACAATTTGATTACAATGCAACACACACCCGTTAAGGTTAGCACAAACCAAAACGTTGCGGAAAGTAACTCTAACCAGAATGTACACCAGGATCCCGATGTGGGCAAGGTGTGAGCATTGGTCAGAGGATCTATGCAATGCAAACTGAAGGAACTCTAACCAAGAATGGCGTCGAGTGATGGCGAGCATTTGGTCAGAGGATCAATGCAATGCAAACTGAAGGAACTTTAACCAAGAATGGCGCCGAGTGATGGCGAGCATATGGTCAGAGGATCAATGCATGATGACAGAATGTAACCCTAACCAAGAATGGCGCCGATGGATGGCGAGCATATGGTCAGAGGGTCCCTAAACTACTCAACTGAAAGCAAATAGGCGGCAAGCCAGCCTCTTCCACTTATTCAGTGGGGATTACATGTAAATTCAAAATGAAGGGAATGAATTGCTGACAGTACTGCTGTTCAGCTTACAGCAAATTAGAGAGCTTGCCAAATATCATAAGAGTAAGACCTTCCAAAGCTATAACAAGATAAGATCCCTCTTCTACGATCACAAACTCTTTGAATATCAACCCCTCGCCCAACTAATGAACTTCCTTAAATCTGGTATGACTGATTTGACAGATTTAATGTAGAACAGCAACATAATAACTCACGAAAATGCACATAACTCACTCTAAACACATCCTATTGACGAGAAATCAAATGCAGATTACTATACTGATATAAGCGCCCAAGATGCAATTCCTAAACCACCCAAAACAAGCCTTATTTATTTTTGCACAAACTTCTATGCACTTCAAGATGGTACGGCCCAGCTGCAAGGGCGAATTTCCTCTATAAAATCAAAGAGACCCACATAAAATCTGGAAATTGGCAGGAATGGTCGCCCCTCATAAACAGATTGATAGATCCAATACCCAGAATGATAGCATTTTTATTTCATGAGCGGTGAGCAAATCTTACATTCCTCAATGACATTCAGCAACATCAAAATATGACAGAAAATGAAAACTAGAACTCCCAAAATGCAATGACTCAATTGGAAAATGCATTTCAAACCTATTACAAGATAACCTCTCAACTAGTTGCTATCTTTCAAGCAAGAAGATGAGCCCATGCTAGGAGGGATGCTTTCCTCGAAGCGAGTGCCTGAAGACAATTCAGCAGCATAACGGTGTAGTAGACAAAAGATACCAAATGAAGAGCTGAGGCCTGATTAAATAGACAAGAGAGAAACATCTAGAAGCTTCCAGAAGGCACCCAAATCCTAATTTCAAATTCACCTTTTCCCTCCAAAGAATGGCGTCCTTTTTCACCCATGAAATATTTCACTTTGTATTTTCTTTTAAAATAAAATCAATTCTCTCAATAGGCGTCCCTTTCTTCATCTCAATATTTGACATTTAAAAGATATAACTTATCTCTCCATGACGCCTAGACCCTCAAAGTTCCCCTTTTTTAAAACAACTTAAAGTTGTACTGCTAGGCAAGGGGTATAATATTAAAATATAATATTATAATGAAAATACTTATCTCTCCAAGAAATATGCGCCCAAAGCCAAGAATTGAAGTTCCAGCTGAACCAACTGAAGAAGAGGACCAACTGAACTGAACCCAAACTGTCCACTGCCAAAAATAGAATTTACTAAAAATAGTAAATTCGCGAAGTTGCCCTGAATGCCAAACTGAACACATCACTGCAAAGCTCTCTGAAAACCCAGAAAGAATCCGCAAACAGAATCTCGGACCTCAAGCAACAACCTCCTCAAAACCAGGAAACCCTAATTTCACCATCCGCGTAGCCTACGGGTCTCCGGAATAGGCCAACGGTCAACTGAAACGGTCACAGCTAGGAAGGGGACATTACACACCTCAAAAAATTAGGCGTCTTTGATTAAATTGATGCAATGATTCTAGACTTGGCCATTTCTCTGTTTTGCCATCTGACGCTTCAAACTGCCGCTGACAATGAACGATGAACCCCATTGACTGGATGATAGATTCATTGTGTGATTGGAAGTATTTTGCATCCAATGACTGTATATAAGGCATCTAAAAGCTACATTAGGAACCCCAAAAACAAGGGCACCCCTAGCCTGTGAAGGTGCAAATACCATTTTGACAAAAGTGTAACTTTCATCTGGACACCATACTTTGACCCCTGACACTGGGAGCTAGAGTCTCCGATTCGCGCACCGTCTGTCTCTCTGCGTAGCTAGATCAACTTACAAGAGATAGCTCTGGAGGTGACGAAGCAAGAAAACTGCTTCTAAGACCTCAACAAGAAGGGCGCCTTTTCCAAGGAGATGCGTATTTTCCATACTTAAGTCATTTTCTGGTTGCTTTCACTTTTCAGCATTTCACACTGACCTCACACGTACGAGCGTTTGCCAAATCCCGGAGGCTGGCGGCTAGACTCATTGGATAGCTAGAGTAATTGTGCACAAGTCTTGTTAAGACAATTAATTCTAAAAACCCCATCTTGCAGGCCTAAAGGCTAGGCGCCCCTGGCCTATAGAGGTACAGGTGTGTATTGCTACGTTTCTCCACCATTTGGTTCACATGTTCGATAGAACCTCTGCCACGATCACTCAGAATGTTGGATCACCTCACGGACTGATGCGTTGCAAAGCTAAACAAGATTAGAAAAGATCTCAAGAAGACCACATCTGCAAATTCATTCATCTGGAGAGGCAAATTCAAGGGTGCAGAAACTGCAATTTGGCAGTCCTCTGTGACATGCATCCTCCTCGTATCCTCAATTTTTGATTTCGATTGTCGGAGTTTTACAATTCAAACGTCTTCGGTTGATAGCTCGTTGGAAAGATGGGCTAATTCTGAAGAGATTGAACCTATTTGCAAGCACATGCAACAAGATCTGAGCCTTCAAAAAGAAGGGCGCCCCTGGGCTACAGGGGCACAGATCTGCTTTCTGCTTAAAACTTCATTTGTTTCTGTCTCCGTAAACACCTTTCCCGCCACTGAAATAACTTTGTAGGAGTATAATACTATCGTGAAATGCTTTTCCATCATCACATGTTTTGCTCTGGGTCCCAGATTCAGGTTCTGACCTCCATGTACTGACCAACTGCTGCTGTCGACTGACATGACACTGACTAAAGTCCATGTTTGACTTGCCCAAAACTTGTATTTTGACATCATTTCAACAAGGTTTAAACTCTGTTACACCCCAAATTGTAAGCTACTACGTAATAGTATTGCATAGGGCCGAAAAATTGTAATGTGAACTCAATGCTTGAATTAAATGTGTATCTTGTCCTCAAAATCCAAGTATTGTTATGATTAATGATTGTCTCATTTCAATGTATTTCAATGGATGTTATTCTTGATGAAATAATGCATATTAAGTTATAGAATTGTTTATATTCTAACTTGTGAAATGTTGTAGCTATACTGTTATGTTGTGAGCATTTGACTTCCGTGGACATTTGTCAGTGGATGCAGGTATAGGTACCATTCCTCCGGTAGAGGGGAAATATCACTTGGGAGAGGGGCTTGGTCGGTTAACCGGTAATGTGAACTATCTGAGTATACACACACTTCATCTTAGAGTGAGTATCAAAGTCAGTTGAATTAGATAAGTCATCCTTAGACGTAGACCGGCATTAGGAGTCATGTCTTCTTCTGTACTTTTTAAGTGATGTTTGTTTGTTAACTGTCTCATGGTATTAAATTCATTACAATGGATTGTATTGGAATGCAAGTAAATAGGCTATGTATGTATAGGTATATATATCACCTATAGCATGAAGGATATTAATAATATTATCTTATTATTGCCTGTTAATATAAATGCATATTAATATTATATAATAAATATATAAATATTAAAGTGTACTTAATGTAATAACATATATATATATTTATATAAATTATTATAACTTTAATATATTATTTATATATAATATTAATAAATTAATATATGTATATTATTTAATAAATTAATATATATATTATTTGACAAACAAAGATTATTGTTACTCTTTTCTCATCATTTATATTTGGAAATCGAACATTGCCAAGTATAAGGAAATCGACTTTAAATATTTCCACCCTTGAATAAATTTGAAATAACTGAAGGCTTCTCTAATGTTTAAAAAGGAAATATTCAATGCATCACTTGTGACTTTATAAAGTCAGTTTGAAAATATTTATGAGTTTTTCCCGTGAATGAAAAATGGCGAAAGAAGCTGAGCCGCACAACTGTGCAAGAGCGCTTCACCAGGAAGAACGCATCTTCAGGGGGTGACGCAGCCATGAGTTAATTGGTGTAGCTTGTTTAAACCATGAATTTTTCCAATAAGGCAAGTCATCTTCTTTGCTAGCGCCATTTTTCCTGGAATCACCTGTAAGTGGCGAATTTCATTGAATGGTTGAAAAATTCTGTAATTGCTGTCAATAACTCAAGTCGAATCATTATCAAAATTGCTTAGTTAGGGCTTGGAGACCCGCCAAGTGCCTTTTGAATAAGTCTTAGTTAATGTGTTGTCAATTGCATAATGAAATGCATTGTTTTCCTGAGTCTATATAAAGACTTTCATTTGCTGCGAATTCTCACCAATTTTCCCAACAGTTCACACGAGTTTTATATTCTAACAAGTATCAATTTGTCTTTGAGAGCCCAATATTCTGTGAAGCTTCATACTGCTGTGAATGACCAATATTCTGTGAAGCTTCATACTGCTATGAATGACCAATATTCTGTGAAGCATTATACTGTTGTGAATGACCAATATTCTGTGTAGTATCATATTACTGAGTGATCTATGTTCTGTGTAGAATTCATAATACTATGAGTAACCATCATTTTTAGTGGAATCATCAATTATCTTGTGAGAGTTAATTCTGGAAATAGTGTTCTACGGTGTGGAAGAACTACGAAACTCTGCATTCGGAGTTACTGCAGGAAAGACCATCAACATCATCTGGAAAAGCATAATCTACAGGCATGTTTATCTTGTTGTCAATTCTTGATTTTTATAGAAGTCGTGTTGATCTTTGAAGTGTCATTCTGTTTTCATAGAAAGAACCTGAAAAGACATGTTAGGCAAACATAATATGTTGCTGTTATATAAAGCTTGCATTTTGTTTATCTAAAGGATACATTAAGTATATATGATACATCTATGTGTTAAAAAGCAGCATTCCTTAAAAAGATATACATTGCATCTAGATATTGTTTGTTGTACTTGTATGATCTCTGTTTAATGGAGAGTAATTATTGCCTTCGTTACTACATATAGGACTGTGATGAGAGCGTGAATTCAAGTACCTTATAGCTCAACTAAGTTATTAGGTTAACTCAGTAAGCTAGCTACACTCCTAGGAAATGTTCATTCCCGAGTAGGAGAAAGTGTTAAGAGTACTTGCGATGCAGATTCATCCCAGTAGGTTAAATTGATGTAGGATGTCTGGGGTACGGACTACCCAATGAAGGACAAAGACCTACGCGTAGTGTAAGATAGCCCTAAGTAAAATCAACCCTGAATAGTGTATATGATAGATAACCTTCATTCGAAGTACTGAATGAGAACACTTTGGCCAAAGTAGTGAAATGTACGACATCCACTTAGATGTGAGATAGTTGAGACTACACTGTCAGTTCATCGTGATCCTTAAAGCAAGCTAGTTCAGGATTGTGAAATAGCAAGTTCTAGTTTTGTAGGACACACCACTATGCTCAGTCGGTAAACAGTTTCGGTTACCTTACCAATCTCTTTTAAACGAGCTATGTATGTGCACGTATGTATATTTTCTCTTATGTTCATTTGAAAAGAATAGTTTCGTCTTTTGAAATATGTTGTCTTGTTTAAATGAAAGGAAAAAGATTTCATTTTATTAGTTAGCATGAATCATATTTATTGTTAATGAAAAGGAAAGAGTTGTTTAAATACTCTCATATACATGTTATCTATGCTTTAAGTTGTTAAGAAATTTTTTTTTTACATAGAACCGGGTCGTTACAAACTCTTTTAAGCAAAATGCCATAATGAAGCAAAAAATTTGGTTTGGGTACAACAGATTCCACCCTCTTCCGGTCCCTTACTAAGATATAGACATGGGAAGACGAAGATGTGATTCATGTGAATTTGTAAAAACTGAAATATATTAATGTTTATATAGTATTTACTTTTAGTTTTACAAAAACAATTTGCTATTTTCATTTTGTTTCAGACTATTATCATATCAGCGCATTGAGCATTTCACATGAGGATGCCATTTTGTATCCAATTTTCTTTCAAATCAATCAAATACAGCTTGTTTCTTATATGTACTCATTTATTGACTCATTGGATGCATCTTATCTTTGAATTTTGCAAAAAAAAAGCATTTTTAGTGAAGTTTAAGCAATTTTTTAAGTTCCCGAGTTTTTTGCCAAGTTTTTTCCGAGTTTTTGCCGAGCCGAGTTTTTCGAGCTTGTCGAGTACTTGCAAATGGCAAGTAGTTCAACTATGGTTCTACCATCAATCTCATTTAAGAATCTTTAAATTGTTCTAGAATTGTGTTTACTATATGTGCTTAGATAGGGACCTGTTTTATAAATTGTTGATGTTTGTTGAAAAAGGTATTGTTCAATAATTTGTACATTAGCTTGCACATAGGGAATATGTTGTTTAAAGCATGAAAGATGCATACATATTGTGAAAGTATAATAGGCATATACTTGTTATGAAAGGTTAAAAGATGCATACTTGTGTGATTGCATTAATTGTATGATCTCCATATAAGGAGAGTACTCGTTACCATAGTTATTAAATACTAGGATTAAAATGAAGGCTTGTGTCAAGTACAATTCAGCCAGCTAAGTTATTAGGTTAACTCAGAAGAGCTAGCTAAACTCCTAGGATAATCATTCCAATGTAGGAGGTGTTGACGTGTTTTTTATGACAACACCAACACAGAATAAAATGTCCAACGGTCACTCTATTCTCTCTTGATCAAAATATTCTACATGCTAAGATTGCGTGAAAATTCATGCATTCAACTCCAAGGTTCCTCTTATTGCGAATAGACTCAATTGGTTAATGTGAATATGCTGGTTATTCCAAGGGGACTTACGTGAGTTGCTCATTCAGAAGAGAGGATTCCCAAATTTCGGGAGATTTATCAATGACGCTCGGGTTCTTAAACTAACCAAATAATGCTGAATGTAAAAGGATGTAAGGACTAGAGACTCTATCATCTACTCCTAAAGGCGGGACACAACAATCAATTCCAGCAAGCTTCAAACCAGACTTTACTTTGCCTCCCTTCGGACAACTTCGACAAAGTTGGTGCAATCTTCAAAGGATGAGAAAGATGTTCAAATTATGACACAACATGAACATACCATCACAACGATGCATATGGACACATGAGTCACAATCGAAATTAAGCGCAAATACTCCAGTTGACCACGCAAGGCAAACTCACCATCAGCAAGTCCGCTAGTGGTATGGAGGAAAGAAGACTTGCTCAAATCAAACGTTGCATTCCACAATTACCAACTAATTGCATAAATTAAAATCTACTTTACTCTATCAACTAGAATTGGAAAGACGAAAAGGCCTTGCTAGCTACTCACAATAAAAGATAAAACCACCATGCAATGATAAACCTTTGTATTATGAGAGTTTTCCACAACAACCTCTTACAAAACTTTCAAAAGGAAAGCTTTCTTTCCTTTTCAAGCTAAGCTAACTTCTAAGCTAACTCTCTATCTATTCTAACTTCTATCTTCTCTACTCTCTGACTTCTTGATCTAATCTAATTGATTACAAATGAGGGGGGGATACCCCTTTTATAGTTGGCCCAGTCCAACGGACGACTTAGATTCAATTACAATGAAGGGCTCAGATCGAGCCACATATGCCCTAATTAGGGTTTTTGCCCTAAAAACCGCCACAAAGAGGAGTGGGTAATAAATGCGCAAAAGATTCTCCACTCCCCTGCAGGAACCATAATGAGCAATTAATGCCCACTATCCTCTTTTAGAAGATTCTCGTCCAGAAACGTGTTCCCACTATTCTTCTCCGCCAATTTTTGAATTATATAGAGAAAAAATCATCTCCATTATCCATCCTCGATAATTTAATTTTCTTTCTAGTTTGATTCTCTACCAAAGTTTAAAATTCTTTGAACCGACTGAACACTTCTGATTTAATCTTAAGAATGTATATAAATTCCCTTCTCGAATACTCATCAATAATTCATTAGATGCATAAGTTAAACTAATACAATATACAATGAGTAGGCATATGATCAACACAAAAGAAATACAGAGCACAATACCGGAGCACACTCAAAACACACTTCAACACTTCTTTCATTATTTCTCAAATTTTCTCAAAAGCACTTGGCAAAAACATAACTACAACTTCATAAATATAGCTCCATGTACTCTAAGCACTTCTACAGTATCTCAAATACAAAATAGCATCTGTTTCTCCTTTTAAATTAATCAAATCCTGATTAATATTAATCCTATCTTCCAAATCTTATCAACAAATCTTCTACAAGTGTGCGATGGAATCTTACCTTCCATGTGTTGCAAAATATCCTCATCAATATTAATCAAATACTTTGTATTTCTAAACAAAATTCTAGGTGGTGTTCTCCTAGGTACATACTCCTCAACAATAGGAATTTCATCAATATTAAAGTTAGGTGGGCTAGATTGCGTGCCTTCGATCAAGGGTGGGATAGATCAAGTATTTATATTTATTTGATCAAGTATTTATATTTATTTATTTATTAAATAAATATTAAATAAATAATATTTATTTAATTAAATTCATCATATTTCATCTCTTAATTAAATAAATCAAATTTATCTAATTAAGTCATCATCTTCTATAAATAATTAGATTAAAATAAAAAATAATATGATGATTAAAATAAATATTAAATAAATAATATTTATTTAATTAAATTCATCATATTTCATCTATTAAGAGATGAAATATGATGAATTTAATTAAATAAATATTATTTATTTAATATTTATTTAAATTCATCATATTATTTTTTATTTTAATCTAATTATTTATAGAAGATGATGACTTAATTAGATAAATTTGATTTAGAGTCTCCAATATTGTTTCCACAGATAAAATTTTGATATGATCCAGAGTTCGACTGCTTAGTTGTTCGCGTTCAGCCCTCTTGTTGCTTTAATTCCTGGACGCATTTGTAGCTTTCATATTTCTTCAGCTCACTGCTTTGGGCGCACTTAGCCTCCTTTGTATCACGTTCTTAATGCCTTAGCCAAATCTTCACTGCCATTTCTCTTTCCTTGGGAACCTTTTCAACTTTGTCCCAACGCTTAGCCATTTCTTTCAACATTTTCTTCCTGCAAAATGAACAAAAAGAAGAGCATCAGAACATTATAATATAAACTCACTTCACTTACCTAGTTCTCATGTTCTGACTAATTGATTTCCGGATCTTGATAGAGTTCATCATTTCCAGCAAACTTTTATAACTTTTCAACACCTGAATGCTTGATGTTCTAGCTTCATTCCATCCTCAAATTCTTCTATGCCTTGGACAAATTTCATCTCTACCCTGTGAGTGTATTTGACCTCTTGAGCTTTATTTTACCATGCCTTAGAAAATTTATCCCTCAGAGCCTTAGGAAATTTGCTAAACGAGTGCCAGGCTGAAATCTTTGTCGAAACAACACGAGCAAGGTGTGGAAGAACTTTAAATCATCTCCCAGTGGGAAATGTCCAATACCCAGAAGAAATTTCCCCTCGGAAATCATCGTTTTCATGTGTATCCAAACGAAGGGGTAAGTTTAATTTTTATTATTTTTTTGAAAAATAATAAAAATTGCTAAGGTTTATTCGACTTTTGATTTTGGACGTACTTCACACCTGCAGTCTTCATTTTCCTGTCTTGGCACTTTTCCCTAACTCCTTGAAGAATTTCCCCTCCTGTTCATGGGCATATCTCATCTTGCCTCTGGAAATTTTAACATCACCTCCTAGGCATATTTTTCATTTTCTCCTTAGAAAATGCCTTAGAAAAATTTAAATTTAACTATCTTACCCTTGAAGAGCGCATTTGAGCATGTCAACTTCCACTCAAGCCTCACGCCTTGGCAACCTTTACCTCACACTTAGCGAATTTTCATGTGTTAATTTCCACCTTAGGGCGCATATGAGGTGGTGTGAAGGAAATCCACCAACACTTTAGTATCCTCTTGAAACCACGCCCTCCTCTTGCCTTGGGCGCATTTCACATGTGCTAGAGGAACTTTTGGGCGCATCTAGCATGTGGTGAGGAAATCCACGCCTTAGCATTTGTCTCATCTTGTCTTTACACCTTAGGCGCATATGAGGGGTCAAGCTTCCATTTTGACACTTAGAATATTATTACACCATCACCTTGACCTTGAGGGCGCATTTCTCATAGGGAGGAGGAACCTTTTGCCTTAGAAACCTTTCTCCCATCCCCCCTTGCAGCCTTGGGCGCATTTGAGGTAGGGTAGAGGAATTTCAAATACTTAAAATATTTTCTCAAGTCTTCTTTCCATGAGGACGCATTTAGGGGTGTGAGGAGGAATTTCTCCACACTTAGAAAATTCTCAAACATCCTCCCTCTTGCTGGGCGCATTTAGCATGGGCTACCTCCATTCTTCATCACTTAGAAACTTTCTTGGTCACCACCTCAACCTTGGGCGCATTTAGGGGGGTGTGTAGGAATTTCCCTACACTTAGAATATTTTCAAGCTCCTTTAAGTCATGCTCCTTCCTTGGGCGCATTTTCACCCTTGAGCTTCCATTTCTTTGACTTAGAAAACTTTCTTACCTCTACTCATAGCTTGGGCGCATTTCACTTGCCAAGCTTCCATTTCCATGCCTTAGAATTTTTTATGACCCTCCTCTATGACTTGGGCGCATTTCCTATGTGCTCATGCCAAGGGCGCATATAGAGGTGGGAGGAGGAAATTTTAAACACTTAGAATTATTTTCAACTTCCTCCACATGCATGCTCACACCTTGGGCACATTTGAGGTAGGGAGGAGGAACTTTCTTATAACTTATACGTTTTCCTTCAATCTCCTTCAAGTTGGGTGCATTTTGCCCCCTCTCATGCCAATTTTCAACACTTGGGTAAATTTCCATATCACCTCCACAAGCTTGGGCGCATTTGGAGGGTGGAGGAGGAATTTTCAATGCCTTAGATTTTTCTTTCACTTCCCTTGTAGCCTTGGGCGCATTTCACCTAGGGAGGAGGAAATTTCATCAACCTTAGAAATTTTCTTGCCATGTCTTATCCCAAGGTGGGCGCATTTGAGGGTATGAGGAGGAATTTCATACTCTGAAACTTTTTCATGCTGGCCTTCATGCCTTGGGCGCATTTCCTACTACCTCTTGCCAGTTTCCACTTGTGGACTTAGAAGTTTCTCCAACGCCTCAGCTACCTTTGCCGTCTATTTTTAGTAAATTCTGGAGGTGTGTGCCTTTCCATGGTTTTTCACTCGTTCTGACTCTGGTGTTGGCATGATACATTCCTTGTGGCCTTGCTACCTTGTTTATACCTGTTGCCCAAGCTCACCTGCTATTTTTAGCCCTCCTGCTATTTTTAGCAAACCCTAAAATTGCTTGACCTTTGCTGTTTCGTTTGACTTGAATTTTTTCACCACGTGGTCCTCATCACTTGATGAACCCGTTCACACCTGCCTTTCATGTTGACCTACTATTTATAGCCCTATTCTGTAGACGACTTACTATAGATAGTAAGTGCTCGGATTGCACCCAAATTTTACCAGTAGATTGCCTGAAAGATGTTGATCACAGTGGGATACCTTCGTTTTCGAAGATTTTGGCTTTTTACCCTACTTTTTAGGCATCGAAGTTGGAAACCCTAATATGACTTGCATGTGCCTTGAACGGTCTCCGTTTGACTTTGTTTCTGCTGTATATCGTTCTGCTTGTTGAACTGAAGTGTCGGGCGGCTGCCGGAGTGAACCTACTATTTATAGTAAGTGCTTGAAAAGTGATCAACCGACTGCCAGATGAATTTGCATGTCACATTGCCCATGGGATCTCAAAAAACCCAGAAAAACCCAAAAAACTGGTCTGCATGCGGGCACTGGCTAAAAATAGTAAGTCCTTGAAACTTGATCCCTTCTGCTTGCATGTCACACCGCTGCGAAGCTCTCGAAAAACCCATGAGGAATCTCCGGACATGCGTTGAAAAACTCTGAATGCAATCCCTAGAAATAGCCTCTAAAGGCTAAACTCTGAAAGCGATTGTCTCGGTTTGCATGTTATACCATCGTGAGGGTCTTGAAAAACCCAAATCCATTCTCCAGTCATGTATTGGAAAATCATGTGTTTAAACCCTGAAAATAGCCTCTGAAGGTTGAACTACTAAAAATAGCCAGTTGTCTGAATCTATTCAAATTTCATGTGTAGGCACCTTGAACCTGCCTGGATGTGCTGAAGTGGTTGGAATCCCGAAATCCTGAGGAAAAGGCCTCCACATCAGGTGCTTACTAAAAATAGTAAGTTGTCAGATTTCAGTGAAAATTCAGTGGGATCCTGCCTTGAGCCTTCTGATAGCAATGTTAAGCTCAAATGTTAATTAGCCAACTCAATCTAACTTCAAACTAGCCTGCAGAATAAAAACCCTAATTTCACAGACAGCCAAAATTTCCAATTAGGTCAAATGATAGGACATCTCGGGAAGGACAAAAAAATCAAAAGATCAGAGAGACGCAAAATTAAAGCCAAAAGACCAAAATGGAGCAAAAATTAGGGGGTCCCCATCTGGCATGGGGTGATGTGTGAAAAGGTCACAACAGAAGGGAACTTGAGAAGTTCTTGTGATGTTGATTCATTCCAATAGAATTTTATGATGGAGGATGTTTGAGGTACGGGTTACCCATTAGAAGACAAAGACCTACGCGTAGTGTAAGATAGCCTTAAGTCAAATCAACCCTGAATAGTGTACGTGACAGTTGACCCTCAATAGAAATAATATATGAACACATTGGCCAAGTAATGTAATGTACAAACATCCTCTTAAACTAGGCAATGATTACACTATCAATTCACCGTGATCCCGTATTACATACTAGATCGAGAGTTTGCCGGATTGCACGGGTTCTAATTATGTAGGAAACACCACTATGCTCAGTTGGTAAATAGTATCGATTACCCTACCAATCTCTTCATCGAAGGGAGGGCCATCTATTGAATGATAGATGTGCGGGGGACCGCATTATAAGTCCGTAGTTGGCAGAAAAGCGCCCTAGTGATGTTTCTCCTCCTTACCAAGCTACTGAAGCACTGAGATTCGAAAGGCGGATTCCTAGACCTTCTTACTACTATTTGTTCAAAAGCTCTACGAGCTATGTATGTATTCTTACTCTGATGTTCATTTGGAAAGAAGTATTCTTGTTGAAAAATATTGTCTTGTTCATTTGAAAAGGAAAAGATTTCTTGTTGATATATATAATGTATCTTGTTTTGATTTATCAATGAAAGAAAAGAAATGTTTTATAGTACATTCTTTATTACTCGTTATCTATATTTAATGCTGTAAATTAAAAAAAGAAAAATTATGTAAGGGTCAAGTTGTTACATGTGGTATCAGAGTTACCAAATTTAACACTGAAACCTATGAGCTCAGCAACTTTCCTTTCCAACATTATCTAATGCTGTGAAAAAAAAATTCTTGTGTCAGGATGGTGCGTATTAGATTGACGGCTCACAAGTCCGTAATCGGAAATGAACCTTACCTCAGGGCCAAGAAGGAAAAAGAGGCCATCATTAGGACCATCGAAGGAACCAACTATGATAATGCAATTTGGTTGAGTGATACTGAGACTTTTAGCCATGCACTTTCTCGGATCAGCGATGTGAAGAGGAAAATGAGAATGGAGGCCATGTACAATTACTTACCCGCCATCTCACCTGAAAGTCAGAATCATTACCACTATCCAGGGACATGCCATTTGAAGAAAGCGCAAATCCTTCATTCATATTTAGGGATCCTAGAGTTCAACCGTTGGCCGAAATAATATCAATCTTGTCAAGTAAAGAATCTGAAGGTTATACAGCAAGGACACCACTGGTCGATAAATGGTCTCATGAACAAATGTCTGTGAAAAATGTAGACCAATTTGTTAATTAACACTATTGATAATACTCCCCACAACTATGTATCGGACAATAAATCTGAGGGTTACTATCCATTTTGGGATAGATATGAACAAATGAGGGACGAACAGAAAGATTGGGAGCAACAATTTTCTCAGTCTGTAGGTTACACCCCATTAAGCTATGTGTCTGAGAGTGAATCCAATGGATACTCTCCCCTTGACTACTTGAACAGTCGATCAATGTAAAGAAAAGGATTTTGAATCCTCATTTATGAATAAAACTATGTGTTATGAGAAAATACTTTGTCTATTATAAAATACTTGTGTTCATGTGAATGTGTTTTTCATGAAGTTACTTGATAAATAATTAGGCTAACATGAATAAAATATTCAAGTTAAAACAATAATATAAGCATGTTAAGAACGTATGAGAGAACGTGAAATATACCCGCAACCAGCCAAGACGGAGGACAAGGAGCTACTAGAATGGAAGCTCGGCTTGATCAAATCCTTGCAAGACTAACCAACCTCGAACAAGCAAAAGCTAAGGGTAGGGTGGAGGAAAAAATACCTGACAACAACCCTGAAGGAGAAAGTTCTTCTCACAAACAAGATGTAAACCGAAACCAGGATAAAAAGAAATCCCCCACACCGTCCTTCGAGAGGAGAAAGAAGATAATATCTACCGAACTATCTAGGGATATGAAGAAAATATTCCCACCAAAGTTTGATGGAAGCGCAAGAGGAGATGAAGTAGAAGTTTGGCTAGCACAAAAGGAAAAAATACTTCGAAATAAGAAATTATGATGAAGTAACCAAGGCAGCATGGGGAGCATACCAGTTAGCAAGTGAAGCCTCTAACTGGTGGATGAATAAAAAGCTTGAACTCAATATAAGTTCATGGAAACTGTCTTGGGATGAATTTGTGGAAATTTTCTGCAAAAGATGGTTACCCCAACTCTTTAATGATCAAAAACTAACGGATTTCCAAGAATTAAAGCAAGGAACCATGACAGTGCATGAATACTGAGAGAAGTTTACTCGACTTCACTATGTTCCTATATACCATAAGGATGAACGTTTCTGCATCAAGAAATTCATCTTAGGACTCAATGGCAAAATTAGTGGAGAAGTAGATATGCACGGTCCAACCACCATGGATCATGTATATGAAAAAGCCATCAAACAGGAACAAAAGCTAAAGGCAAATTCTACCCGGCAGAAAAGGAAGGAGCAAAGAAGGAAACTAAAGTTCCCATTAAGACAACTCCTAAGAAAGAAGAACTTGTTCAGAATGTTGCCAAGTCAAAAGGAAAGAGATCTTTTTACAATGGAAAAGACTTCAAAAGAGATCGCAAGAGAAATAACCCAAGTTCTGGTAATACTGGCAGAACTAGTGACAATACTAGTAAGTCTGGAGAAGTCATCGGGAAAAGAGGACCACCATCAGGTTGTTTTATATGTAAAGGGTATCATTATGCAAGGGAATGCCCCAACAAGACCTCTGGATCCCAACCATTCGGCAATTCATTAACCAGCCAGCAGGCTATGTTTCAACAAAGGATACATGCTACGGTAGATGATCGACAAGCTGACTACCAGGTGATGCCAATTGAAACACCATGTACTTTATTTGGTTTTCCTATTTCTATTCTAATTGATACGGGTGCCACTGAAAATTTTTATTTCACCTAAAATAGCAAATAAATTATCTAGGAAGGCAGGGCACATGGCAAAGACATGGAATGTTGAATATGCAAACAATACAAGGGCAAAGGTGGATAAATGTCTATTCGAGGCTAGGATAGAATTTTCCAATTTTGTTACCGAAGTCAACCTATATGTCACACCACTAGGATCATATGATGTTATCCTAGGAATGAACTGGTTATGGAGGCATAGAGCCATAGTTGACTGCAATGCCAAAACAGTTGAGTGTTTAGATGACCAAGGAAACCAAGTTAAAATCCAAGGAATACCTAGAGAGGTAAAAGTTCGACAAATTACAGCAATGCAACTTAAGAAAGCTAAGAAGAAAGGGTGTAAACTCTTGGCTGTGAAGATTGAAGAACCTGATTATGGAAGTGAAGAATTAGAATACCAGAGTCAACAAGAGTTAGAAGATAGAGAAATTGTAGAAACTAGAGAATCAGATTTAGAGAAGTATCCAGTTTTGAGAGCATTTTTTGATGTATTTCAGTTTTGAGAGCATTTTTTGATGTATTTCCTGAGGAGTTACCAGGATTACCACCTAAAAGAGTCTTTGACTTTTCAATTGATATAGTTCCCGGATGGGAACCTATATCCAAGGTACCTTATAGGATGACCACTACGGAACTTATGGAACTCAAGACTCAATTAGATGAATTGTTGTCCAAAGGACTAATAAGAGAAGTGTCTCACCTTGGGGAGCACCTGTTATATTTGTCAAAAAGAAAGATGGAACATTGCAATTGTGCATCGACTATCATATGCTTAACAAAGCCACGGTTAAGAATAAATATATGTTGCTCCGCATAGATGATCTGTTTGATCAAATGAGAGATGGGGCTGTATTTTCAAAGATAGATTTGAGGTATGGATATTACCAATTGAGGGTTAAAGATGAAGATATCTTTAAGACTGCATTCAGAACTCGCTATGGACACTATGAGTTTACTATTTTAGCATTTGATTTAACAAATGCACCAGCAGCATTCATGAATCTTATGAATAGTGTGTTCAGAGATTATCTTGATAAGTTTGTATTAGTATTTCTAGATGACATCCTAATTTATTCTAGAAATGAGGAAGAACATTGTAAACACTTAGAAATGGTACTACAACGGTGAAGAGAGCACAAGTTGTATGGAAAGCTTTCCAAGAAATAGCACATTATTTGGGACATGTGATATCAACAGAAGGAATTGCAGTTGATCCAGCAAAAATTGAAGCAGTAATTCAATGGCCTATACCCAAAAATGTGTCTGAAATGAGAAGCTTTATGGGATTGGTAGGTTATTACAGAAAGTTTGTTGCAAACTTTTCTAAGATTGTTTTTCCTATAACTTATTTGCAGAAAAAAGGAAAGAGGTTTGAATGGAATGAGAAGTGTCAAGAAGCATTTGACCTACTCAAAGAGAAGCTAACCACCGCACCAATCCTAAAAGTACCCGATCCCGAAGGAAGTTTCATGGTTATCACCGATGCACGCGGAGAAGGGTTAGGAGGAGTACTAATGCAAGATGGACAAGTAATTGCATATGAAACAAGGAAGTTGAAACCATATGAAACGAATTATGCCTCGCATGATTTAGAATTGGCAGCCGTAGTCCATGCTTTGCAAATGTGGAGACATTATTTATTGGGAAAGCCTTTTGAGCTAAAAACTGACCATAATGGGTTGAAGTATCTTTTTACTCAGCCTAATCTAAATGCCAGACAAAGAAGATGGTTGGAGTTGATAGCAGATTATGATTTTAGCATCAATTATATCAAAGGAAAAGAAAATCGGGTTGCTGATGCACTAAGTCGGAGACGTCACATTGCTTCGATAGTAGCAATTCAAACCGATTTTAAAGAGCAAGTACTCTAGAAATACAAAGAGGATGAGTACTATCTACAAGTTAAGCAAGCACTTATGAGTAATCCTCAAGATTATAAGTATGAAGGTTTTCAAATAGAACCAAGTGGATTGCTTAGGTACAAGGGAAGAATGTATGTAGCTGATGTGAAGGAGTTAAGAAATTTGGTATGGAAAGAGACTCACAAAGCATCTTATTCCAGACATCCAGGAGTGACAAAAATGATGGCTGATGTGAAACCATTATACTTCTGGAAGGGAATGAAAGGAGACGCTGCTAGTTATGTGGCTAAGTGTCTTGAATGCCAAAGGGTAAAAGTTGAGCATCATCATCCTATAGGTTTGTTATACCCACACGACATACCTGAAAGGAAGTGACAAGTTATAAGTATGGATTTTGTGCAAGGAACTACCTATGTCAAGGAATAAGCATAATGCCATACTAGTGGTAGTGGATAAACTTACAAAAGTGGCACATTTTATACCAGGAAATCTAACTAATGGAGCGCCAATCATAGCAAGAAAGTTTGTGCAAGAAGTGTTTAGATTGCATGGAATCCCTAAAAAGATTATTTCTGATAGAGATGCAAGAATTACTTCTAGGTTTTGGCAAGCCTTGTTTGTTGCACTAAGGACTCAATTGAATTTTCGCTCAGCATATCATCCGGAAACGGATGGGCAAACTGAAAGGGTAAATCAAGTATTGGAAGACCTACTTAGAGTGTATTGTATGGATCAACAATACAAGTGGGAAGATTATTTACCTTTGATCGAATTTTCTTACAACTCATATCATTCTACTATGAAGATGGCTCCTTTTGAAGCCTTGTATGGTCGAAAGTGTCGAACCCCGATTAGTTGGGATAAACTTGAGGATCGAGTAAGTCTTGGACCAGAAATGTTAGCGGAAATGGATGAACAAGTGAACGTTATTAAGCAAAGGTTAGCAGAAGCTAACGGTCGACAGAAAAGTTATGCGGATGCCAAGAGAGTTCCCCAAAATTTTGTTATACGTGACAAAGTACTTTTGAGAGTTAAGCCTCATAAGAGTTTCATCAAGTTTGGAAAAACTTCTAAGTTAGCTCCGCGTTATGTAGGACCCTTTGAAGTTCTTGAGAAAGTAAATCTCGTAGCCTACCACATTGCTTTGCCACCAGCTCTTGCCAAAATGCATAATGTGTGTCCTGTCTTAAGAAATATATTCCAGGAGATCATCATTTGATTGATTGCACTGCCTTATAGGTAAGGGACCCTAGAGTAATAACTCTCGAGCCCATAAAGGTGTTGGAAATGTGTAAGCTTCACTTACACAACAGAAATGTCTCTCAATGTAAAGTTCAATGGGATCAGTACACAAGCGACTCGGCAACTTGGGAGGATTATGCGGAAATTCAGTAGAAGTTTCCAAACATTCTCAAAGCTTTTGAGAATGGTGAATGAATGTAGAATTAGATTTATGTTTTGAATAATACCTTGGGTCATCAAGGACAATGAATCATAAGGGGGGGAGTATGTTACACCCCGAATTATGAGCTACTACGTATTAGTACTGCATAGGATGAAATGATTGTAATGAAAATTTTGTGATTGAATAAAACATGTTCCTTGTTATCAATATGAGTGCTTTTACACTTGATGATTGTCTCATTTAATGTAGTTCTATTGATGTCATTCTTGGTGAATTATTGCATACAAATTTATTGAATTGTTAATATTCTAACTTATGAGATGTTATGTATACTGCTTATGTTGTGAACATTTGACTTCCGTGAGCATATGTCAATGGATGCAAGTATATGTACCATTCCTCCAAGCAGAGGGGAAATATCACTCAGGAGAGGAGCTTGGTCGGTTAACCGGTAATGTGAACTATCTGAGCATACACACACATCACTATAAAGTGAGTAAAATGAGTCGGTTATGTTAGTTCTAGATAAGTCATTTGTAGCTCGTATATTAGCATTAGGAGTCGTGTCTACTTCTTTATGCTTTACGAATGATGTTTATCCGTTTATCTATCTCGTTGTATTACGATCATTATGATGGTAACGTGAATGAATGTAAGTGAATAGGTAGTGGACATATATACATGTATATAGTATATACATGTATCCATATGTTACAGCCCGAATTGTAAGCTACTACGTAATAGTATGCATAGGACCGAAAGATTGTAATGTGAACTCAATGCTTGAATAAAATGTGTATCTTGTTGTCAAATCTGAGTATTGTTACATTTAATGATTGTCTCATTTTAATGTATTTCAATGGATGTTATTCTTGATAAAATAATGCATATTAAGTCAAAGAATTGTTAATATTCGAACTTGTGAAATTGTTTATCTATACTATTATGTTGTGAGCATTTGACTTCCGTGGACGTATGTCAGTGGATGCAGGTATAGGTACCATTCCTCCAGGCGGAGGGGAAATATCACTTGGGAGAGAGGCTTGGTCGGTTAACCGGTAATGTGAACTATCTGAGTATACACACACTTCACCTTAGAGTGAGTAACTGAGTCAGTTGAGTTAGATAAGTCATCCATAGTCGTAGACTGGCATTAGGAGTCGTGTCTTCTTTTGTACCTTTTGTAGGAGATGTTTGTCTGTTAACTGTCTCATGATATGTAGTTCATTTCAATGGATCATATTTGAATGCAAGTAATTATGCGGGGGGATATGTTGTTGTGAGCATTTGACTTCTGTGGACGTATGTCAGTGGATGCAAGTATAGGTATCATTCCTCCAGGCGAAGGGGAAATATCACTTGGGAGAGGGGCTTGGTCAGTTAACCGGTAATGTGAACTATCCGAGTATACACACACTTCACCTTAGAGTGAGAAACTGAGTCAGTTGAGTTAGACAAGTCATCCATAGTCGTAGACTGGCATTAGGAGTCGTGTCTTCTTTTGTACCTTTTGTAGGAGATGTTTGTCTGTTAACTGTCTCATGATATGTAGTTCATTTCAATGGATCGTATTTGAATGCAAGTAATTATGCGGGGTGATATATATATATACACATATTATATACACGCATCCATATGTATAGACATATCGATACAAGTGTGTGATTGGCAAATGGATATGCTCGCACAGTTGCATCGATATGGTATACATACACATGCGTGTATATCGAAATATATATGGACGTATGTATATGTATGTATATGTATATACACCACCTATTACATACTGGATATTAATAAATTATATTATTATTGCCTGTTGATTTACATCTACACGTATATGTATATATGTATAAATACATATATAAACATATCGGAAATAACAAACTGGCTTACGATATGTTTTGTAGGAGTTATATATGCATATATATATATATACGTATACGTGTACATATAAATATATATATATATATATATATATATACGTATTAATACTATATAATAAATATACATATTAAAGTAAAAATAATAAACATAAATATATATATATATTACTTAAGGTAATAAAATATATATATATTTATATAATTATTTATTACTTCAATACGTATATAAATAAATATAATATTAATAAATTTATATATATATTATTTATTAATGGAGATCATTGTTTATTCAATTCTGATCATATAGTTGGAAATCGAATGTTGCCAAGTATAATGGAAATAAACTTCACCTATTTTCATCATGGAATAAATTCGAAAATAAGTAAAGGCTTCTCTAATGTTTAAAAGGAAATATTCAATGCATAACTTTGGACTTACTAAAGTCAGTTTTGAAAATATTAAAGAGTTTTCCCGTGAAATGAAAATGGTGGATGAACCGCGCGACTGTGTAAGAGCACTTCAACGGGGAGAACGCATCAACAGGGGCAATGCAGCTCATAAGTATGTTGTTGTTGGAAACTAGAATAAGATTTTTTCCCAACAAGGTGAATCGCCTCCTTGCTGGCGCCAAATTTTAGGAATTACTTGTAAATGGCAAATTTTGTTGAACAGTTGAAAAATTCTGGTTTTGCTGTCAATAATGCAAGTCAAATCATTATCAAAATTGCTGAGTGAGGGCTTGGAAACCCGCCAAGTGCCTTTGAACAAGTCTAGCTGAGTGAGTTGCCAGTTTACATGCATTCTCGTAAGGAAATGCGTTATTTTTCATAAGTCTATATAAAGGCTTTCAACTGCGATCAATTCATTACAAATTCACACTTTCATTTTGTTCTTGAGCAATCTCTTTGTCATCCTGTGCGCCATTATTCTGAGAAGAATCATTTTGCTGTGAGTAACCATTATTCTGAGAAGAATCATTTTACTGTGAGTAGCCATATTCTGAGAAGTAATTTGCTGTGAGTAACCATTATTCTGAAAAGAACCATCATTTTACTGTGTGAGAGCCAAGTTTGGAATGAGTGTTCTACTGTGAGAAAGAACAGAGAAACTCTACAATCTGAGTACTGCAGAAAAGGACCATCATCATCATTTGTGGAAGCTTAAATTACAGGCATGATTATCCTATTCTCATCTCTTCTTGATTTTTAAAGAAATCATGCTAAACCTTTTAAGTATTATTCTGCTTTGTTAACTTCGAACCTGTGAAGACATGTTAGGCAAATATAATATGATGCTGTTGTATAAAGCGTGCATTTCGAATGTCTAAAAGATACATTAAGTAAATAAGGTATAAGTAGTGCATGTTTGTATTAAAAAGCAGCATTCCTTTTCTAAAATATTCAATGCATCTAGTTACTGGATTGATTTACTTGTATGATCTTTGTATAATGGAGAGTATTCATTACCTTAGATATTACTACTAGGACTGTGATGAGAACGTGATTCAAGTACATTATAGCTCAACTAAGTTATTAGATTAACTCAGTAAGCTAGTTACACTCCTAGGAAATGTTCACTCCCGTGTAGGAGAAAGTATTGGTAGTACTTGCGATGCAGATTCATCCCAGTAGGTTAAATTGATGTAGGATGTCTTGGTACGGATTACCACGATAGGACAAAAGACCTACGCATAGTGTAAGATAGCCCCAAGTCAAATCAACCATGAATAGTGTATGTGGCAGTTGACCCTTAGTAGAGATACTGATTAAACACTTTGGCCAAAGTAGTGTAGATGAACAACATCCTCTTGACTGAGTGATGAATACACTGTCATGTCCATCGTGATCCCGTATTGCATACTAGATCGAGAGTTTACCGGATGTATTGGTTCTAGCTATGTAGGACACATCACTATACTCAGTCGGTTTACAGTATCGATTACCCAACCAATCTCTTTGTAGAAAGGAGGGCCATCTATCGAATGATAGATGTGCGGGGGACCGCATTATAAGTCCGTGGTTGGCGGAAAAGTACCCGAGTGATGTTTCTCCTCCTTACCAGGCTATTGAGGCACCGAGATTTGAAAGACAGATTCCTGGACCTTCTTACCACTATTAGTTCAAAAGCTCAATCGAGCTATGTACGTGCACGTATGTATATTTTCTTTGAAGTTCATTTGAAAAGGAAAAGTTTTGTTATTTGAAATATGTTGTCTTGTTTAAATGAAAGGAAAAATATTTCATTTTATAAGTTAGCATGAATCTTATTTATTGTTAATGAAAAGGAAAGAGATGTTTAAATACTTTCTTATATGCATATTATCTATGTTTTAAGTTATAGTTTAAGAAAAGAAAAAAAATTACGTAGAACCGGGTGTTACACCATATGTATATACATATCGATACAAGCGTATGATTGGCAAATGGATATGCTCATATGGTTGCATCGATATGGTATACTTACACATATGTGTACATTGAGGTATATATGCACACAACCTATTGTAAGTGGATATTAATAATATTATATTATTATTGCCTGACAATTTACATATACATGTATATGTATATATATATTTACACATATCGGTTATGTTGACTTGCTTACGATATGTTTGCAGAGTTATATATATATATGTATATATATAGGTGTATATATATATACATATGTATATATATATATATGTATATATGTATATATGTATATGTATATGTATATATATATAGGTGTATATATATATATATGTATATGTATATATGTAAGTGGATATTAATAATATTATATTATTATTGCCTGACAATTTACATATACATGTATATGTATATATATATTTACACATATCGGTTATGTTGACTTGCTTACGATATGTTTGCAGAGTTATATATATATATGTATATATATATAGGTGTATATACATATATATATATGTATGTATATGTATATGTAAATATAATATATAATATATATATGTATATGTATATGTAAATATAATATATATTAATATTATATATACATATATATATTATGGTAAGATAATATACATAAATATATATATATGTTACATAAGGTAATCAAATATATATATATTTTTTATTACCTTAATACATATAAAATATATAATATATAATATATATTTAATGTTTAATGAAAATCAAATCATTGATTTAAATATCATCTCACAATTTGAAAAATCGAATTATTTTTCAAATATTGATTCCAACATAGGAAATCGACTTGTTTCCTATTTAATCAAAATATTGCAATTAACTTTGAAAATCGAATGGAATATTTACCTAGTTGGCTAATGTTTTATAACTATGAAAAATCAAATGAAATAATTGCCAACCGACTATGTGAAAAGTATGGATCGGAATTTTATCTTTGGCTTTGGAAAATATACGCCAACTTCGGGAAAAGAGAAATATTCAATGAAACTATAGTTTTAAACTTTTGAAAATAAAATAAATTGAAGCGCTGAAATGAAACACGTGCATGCACGCGGGACTGTGACCAAGTCACAGAGGATGTAGACTCATCTGGTTAATGTCGCTTGAAGCCTGAATTATAGGCTATGTGTTTATAAATAACTATGGACTTTTCCTATGATTAAATACTTGCCAAATTTCATGATTGGCGTCATATTTGGGAGATGCCTATAGGTGTCGATCCTTCTCTTTTCATCATATGCGAGTTTGAAACATTCTCCAATCTGCTGTCAATAACATGAGTCAGCTCACCTCTGGAAGTGCTGAGTATGGAATTATAAACCCATCACTTGCTAGGTAGAGCTTTTCAAAACACAGTTATGTCAATCAACATGCCTTTGGAAGTGGAATTCGATGGGCAGAGGGGGCTTTATAAATAGCCACCCATTCTTGTTTACTTATCATTGTTCTCACTCATCTTTAGTTGAGAATTTACTCAGATGCATTATTCTGTTCAATAACGAATTTCCTAACTATGCATTCATTATGTTTAAGAGTAATTTCATCATTTCATGAGAGCCAAATTTAATCTGGAAGTTGAGTTTGTGCATCAATTTCAATATTGAGCCACCTAAGAGTTGTCATATTTCTATCAAACTAAAATAATTACCAGTTTGGTTCATCATTTTCTAAAAGATAAATTCTGAGAGAGAAAGAGTCTTGGAAGGAAATTGAGGATTGTTGGCAGTGCTGAGAAATAGATTGAGTCTTCACCAGTTGGAGAAAAGCTGAAAACCAGGCATGGGGTATTCTTCTACCATCAATCTCATTTAAGAATCTTTAAATTGTTCTGGAATTGTGTTTATTGTTTGTGCTTAGATAGGGACTTGTTTTATAAACTGCTGCTATTTGTTGAAAAAGGTATTGTTCAATAATTTGTACATTAGCTTGCACATAGGGAATATGTTGTTTAAAGCATGAAAGATGCATACATAGTGTGAAAGTATAATAAGCATATACTTGTTATGAAAGGTTAAAAGATGCATACTTGTGTGATTGCATTAATTGTATGATCTCCATATAAGGAGAGTACTCGTTACCTTCATTATTAAATAATAGGATTGAAATGAAGGCTTGTGTCAAGTACAGTTCAGCCAACTAAGTTATTAGGTTAACTCAGAAGAGCTAGCAAAACTCCTAGGATAATCATTCCAGTGTAGGAGGCAACTTGAGAAGTACTTGTGATGTTGATTCATTCCAGTAGAATTATATGATGTAGGATGTCTGAGGTACGGGTTACCCATTAGAAGACAAAGACCTACGCGTAGTGTAAGATAGCCCTAAGTCAAATCAACCCTGAATAGTGTATGTGACAATTGATCCTCAGTAAAAAATACTGTATGAACACTTTGGCCAAAGTAGTGTAATGTACAAACATCTTCTTAGACTAGGCGATGATTACACTGTCAATTCACCGCGATCCCGTATTACATACTAGATCAAGAGTTTGCCGGATTGCACAGGTTCTAGTTATGTAGGACACACCACTATGCTCAGTTGGTAAACAGTATCGGTTACCCTACCAATCTCTTCGTCGAAAGGAGGGTCATCTATCAAATGATAGCTATGCGGGGGACCGCATTATAAGTCTGTGGTTTGCGGAAAAGCACCCGAGTGATGTTTCTCCTCCTTACCAAGCTACTGAAGCACCGAAATTTGAAAGGCGGATTCCTAGACCTTCTTACTTCTATTTGTTCAAAAGCTCTACGAGCTATGCATGTTCATGTATGTATTCTTACTTTGATGTTCATTTGAAAAGAAGTATTCTTGTTGAAATATATTGTCTTGTTCATTTGAAAAGGAAAAGATTTCTTGTTGATATATATAATGTATCTTGTTTTGATTTATCAATGAAAGAAAAGAAATGTTTTATAGTACATTCTTTATTACTCGTTATCTGTATTTAATGCTGTAAATTAAGAAAAAAAAATTACGTAAGGGTCGGGTCGTTACACTTTCCCCCCTTTTTCATCTTCAAATGGCTATCTTTCTGATTCAATCCATCTTCTTCACATTCTTGGCATTCTAACATAGCTTCTTGACAATTCTCACACTCTTGAGCTACTTGTTGCACCACTAGCTTCACATTTCCAACACAACAACATCCCACATATTCTACCACAGAAGCTACAGCTTGGTGCCTAGTGAGGCAGCTTTCGACATTGTTGCGGCTACGTCGACTCTACCATTATTGTGGGCTTGCATTCCTCTCTCATTGGCCTTGAGTGCCTTGGTCAAGGGTGATACCGCTTTTGTTCACTTTGTTGTTGGATTTTTGTAGCTTTGTGTCTCTGGTAGTATTCGGTTCCATTTCCATTCTAGCACTATTTTATTTATCATATTTCTATCTATCTATCTGGTTGTCCGTGGAGATGGAAACACCAAAGCGAGGGTTTGACTGCGGCAAACTACTATACAACCCCAACATTTTTGCTCTCTCGACTGTGTGTAGGTACACGTTTGTGTGGAGCTTGTTAGTGAACTGGACTTCTCATAAGTTAATATTCATCACCTTCATCCTTGTCATCTTCTATACCATTTTTTTAGTTGTTTTAGTTATTCTGTTGATTACCATTTCAGTTAGTACTTTAGACCTCAACTGCTAAGTCGTTAGTAGGCTTTTGTACCTTTTGTTGTACTTTTGCACTTTCTAGCCATACGAACGCCAACGCCCCGATAAGACGCTAGCGCGTCGCGCTCTCGTCCTTGAGCCGCGTTGCTGTCCTCTAGCAAAGAGTTGTCCAAGGTATAGTTCAAGTTCCAGAAACCTACTCATTTAGCCCCATCAAAACTCTCAAGTTAGTAGAGTGACAAAAGCACTTGAGAGTCCTCTTCATTCTCTACCCTTGACCTACAACATTTGTCCAAATTGAGGTAGACTAGGGCAACCTTCTGCTCTCAACTCTGTGATTTGGAGCCTTGGTGTGGTTGTTCCCCCTGCTCTACAACCCTTTACCAATTGGGATCCCTAAGCTTACCACGTAACCTTTGTTCGAACTACCCCAACACCAAGATTTGTCAAAAATCCATTAAATGGTTTACACCACCAAGTTGAAAACTTAAGATGAATTTTGACGGCACCGCTAAAGGAAATCTTGGCATCTCTGGCACTAGTATTGTGATAAGAGATGATTAAAGTGAGCTTATCTAGGAAATCTCAAAAAAACTACCTATAGGCACCAACAATGAAGCAAAATTCATGACATTGTTAACGAGATTGTAGCTTTGCAAAAGGAAAACATCACAAACATAGATATTGAAGGGAACTCTCAAATCTACATTAATTCCATTCAAAATAGAAAAGTAACAAACTAGAAGCTAAAAAATATAGCAAAGTCAATATTGTCACTACTTGATGAGATGGAGAATGTTTCAATGTCACATTGCTACCGTGAAGGAAATTGCACGGCCGATTTTCAGGCCAACAAAGCCTATGAAATGACTGAGAATGAGATGATCGCATATCATGATCACTATTGGGATGATATCCCCTTATGATCTTGCTACATCGAACAACATTGATTGATCAAGAAAGGATTGCAAATCAACATAGTCTGCACTAATTTGTGCTCCACACCTTGTTTAGGAATTGGAAACTTTACGCTTTCTCCTCGAACTTCACTTATAAAGGAGTTAAATAGCCATTCTCATCTCCTACTTCAAAACAATAGCAAAAAGCAAACCTCTAGCACTTCCTGCCCCTGTGATGATGTGAACACTTCCGCACAACTCAAGAGAGTGTTTAAAATAGAAAACACGAATGAGGAGAATGCCACTCAAAAGACCATTGGCAATAGCCTTTTCGATGATGGACATGTTCATGACTACAAACTTGTGGAGATCTTCCTAGAAAATTTCACAATGATCTTTGGGAAGAAGCACTAGTTCACCATCGCAAAGGATGGTTTCCTTCTTGATCAAGTGAAGCCCACAAGCATTCGAAGCCATTAACACGTACAACATGTTGCCATAGAGGGGGAATGTTGGTGGAATTTTTTACATTGAAACTACTCATTGAAGCAAGGAGCTTCAGCAAGCAGTTACCATGTTCCGAGAAGGCATAGAAAGGGATAATATGGAAGTATTTTATTTTTATTTTTCCCACATGAACCAAGCCTTGTCTCCTTGTAATGTCCCCTTCTCAACAGTGATCAATGCAGATGGCCGTTAGCCTATCCCAGAGGCCCGTAGGCTAGTCGGAAGCAAAAATTAGGGTTTCCTGTCTTCTAGGAGGATGTTTCAGCAATTTTCAGAGGCGTACTCATTGAGTTTTGGTTTTGGATTGTGGATTCTTTCTAGGTTTTCAAAGAGCTTTGCAATGATATGACTTGCAAGGCATTCGGGCAACTTTTCAAAATTTACTATTTTTAGTAGTGTTCCAGTTGGCAGCAACATAGAGAGCTTTCCACTTGAGGCAGTGCAGTGAGTAATGTTGGTTTTGGCTTTGAGGTGCAATTTTTGGAGAAATAAGTTATTTTAAGTTATAAATGTTATATTTTTACTTTAGAGCCCCCCTTGGCCTAGTGATATAACTTCATGTTGTTTTTAAAAAGGGGACTTGAAGGTGGACGCCTCATCTGGAGGCTATTTAAATATTTCTAAAGTTAAAATATTGCCTTGAGGAGTTAGACGCCATTTTTGGGAGAAGGATATTATTTTATTGAAAGATTTATCTCTTCCTTGAGTGGGGCGCCAACTTGGAGGGAAAAAGTGAATTCAAAATTTAAATGACTCCAAGAGACTTGGGCGCACTTTCTAGAAGATGTTGGAGAATCATCTCAAGACTCAAAGTCTATAAAAGGAGGCAATTGCTCTTTCGCTTCTTATCCATGAAGAATTATAACGAAATGTTGCCGAAATGGTGACTGATTTGCTTCGAGGAATGCATACCTCCTAGCTTGGACTTGATTTCCTGCTTAAAAGATAGCAACTAGCTAAGAGAGAAGGTTGTTCTTTACTCAGAGGAACAAATTGAGCTTATTGTAATGGAGTCTTTTGGTGGTTTCTAATGTCTTTTGGTGTTTGTCAATTTATAGGTTGCTAATTTTGGTGTGGCTGAATTAGGTTTTTCATTCATAGCTCTCTACACAAATTTTGTTGGCTTCTGGGTATTGGCTCTTTAAATTCCTTGGCTCAAGGTGTCCCTTTGTGCAAATTTTGAGAATTTATTGTGGAGTCTTTAATTTTATACTGCAAGTCGCCCCTTTCTCCAAGCCGTACCTTTGCCTGGGAGTGTCTTCGAAAGCGTGAAAAAATAATAACTCAAGTTTGCAACAGTTTCTCAGTCATAGCTTGGTCGTCATCTTCCTAGGAGTCCCTTGCATTTGGTTTCATGTCATTTGGAGTAGTTTTGAGTGAGTTATGAGCATTTTAGTGAGTTTCTTAGTTGCTGGTTTGTAGTTTTCAGTTTGCTGATCCGATATTTCAGTTTGTAGAAGTTGGATTTTTTGGGGTGGTTTTTGTATTTGGTGGGTCCTTGAAGATCAGAGATCAAATAATAATATTGCAGCTTCTTGGACAGCTTAACCATTGGCTTCTTGCAAGATTTATTCTAATTGTAAAGTTGTTTTTAGTAGTACTGATCAACTCTTATTTGCATTCTGCAATTTCCTATTGTATTCCCACTTTTAGTGGAAGAAGTTGGCCTCGCTTGTTTACTTTTTGTTTAAGCATTATCATTCCCACCATTGGTGGAAGAGATAGGCCTCGCCGTCTTTGCATATTGTACTTGAGTCGGCTTGCCGCCCTTCTTTACTTTCAGTACTTGCATTGTTGATCGGCTGAGCCGTCAATTTACTTTTTGTACTTGCATTCATATTGCTGATCGGTTGCGCCGTCAAATCACTCCCGTTGAATAAGTGGTCGAGTTGCATCTTTGTATTTCCAACATTCAGTTTTCAAGCTAACGATCCTCGATGCCATATGCTCACACCTTGCCCATCATTGGGATCCTAGTGTACACTCTTGGTGTAGGGTTACATTCCGGTGTTGGTTTATGATTTGGCTAATGTTGACGGGTGCCTTTGTTGAAGTGTTGTTGCAAAAATTTGAAAAAATTATAAGGAGGTCATTTCAATGGTATCAAAGCCAAGATCCTACCATCTTGTGACCATCAGAGTTCAGTTGTCAAATGTGTGATAGAGAAAACAGACCATACACAAGAAGTCAGGCAAGAACTCACAGTCAGTTCCCACCAGTTCCAGAGGCAGATACATTTTAAGAGGCTTTGAGAGACTGGTATAGCAGTTAAAGATACTGGTAAAGCAGTTGCAGATACTCGTAAAGCAATTGGAAACATGTCAAATAGTGCTAGAGCTTCCATGGAGGAAAAGGAAGCTAGAATGGCAAAGAAATTTGATGGCATGATAGATATGATGTCACATTTGTTAGCAAGGATGGATCAGCAAGTGATTCCAAATCATTCCCAACCACAAAACAACATTGGAGAAAGCAGTGGTACCAATGGCAACAATGGTTCAGAAGTCAATGGAAGGAATAGAGCCGTTGGGCAGCATGTTGCAACCACTAGAGGTTCAACCTCTAGGCCTCTTTTCCCTACCTTCACTCAAAGGGAGGAGCCACTAGTGGAGAACAGGGTACCCTTTGCAGATGATGCAAGGCAAGCTTACATGGAGTATGTTACCTTGCCACCGGATCTCAGAGAACAATGGTCTTTGACCAATTCATGAACCAAAGAAATAGAAGGGATGGCGGAAGAGTTGAATACCATGCTCCTATGGGTCCTAGAACTGATTATCATCAAGCTCTTGGAAAAGTGACCTTGGCCCATTTCGATGGGAGTCATAAGTGTTCAACAAGGTCATGGGTGCAAAAGCTTGATAACTACCTATCTCTCAAACCGATACTTGAAGAAGACGCCATAAAGTTTGCAACTTTGCACTTGGAAGGAGCTGCCCATGAGTGGTGGTACCATGGTTTGGTCACTCTTGGCCACAACCTCATTCAAACATATGATGAGTTCACCAATAGGCTGATTGAGAGATTTGACACTAAGGATCATGAAGTGAAGTTTCGTGAGCTTGCACAGCTGAAACAGCATAGCTCATTCGATGCATGCATAACTGATCTCCAAAGACTTTCCGTGACGGTGCCCAACATCATAGAAAGAAGACTAGTCGTGTTGTTTTCTGAAGGTTTGATGGAACCATTGAAGGGGTGGGCAAAAGCATTTGATCCACCAAGTCTTGACGAAGCCATCAAGAAAGCTAGAAGCATGGAGTTGGTTGCCCCTAGGCCAAAATTTCAGTCCAAACCCTTTTCTCATAAGAAGGACAAGAAGCATTTTTCAAACCAGCATAAGAAGTTTCCTTCTAAGATGGATGATGAGCTTCGTGAGAAGCTTAGAGAAGAGGGAAAATGTTACATATGCAAAGAGCCATGGACTAAGGGGCATAGATGCTATGGAAGAGGCCATTCTAATCACATGGAGGCCTATTTTGATTTTGGATCAGAATCTGATCACTTGGAGCAACGGTCTGATTTTGCTAAAAGTGAGGAAGAAAGAGATCCAGAAGAGTCTGAAGATGAGCAAGGAGGTGGGGGCACATTTTCCCAACTTTCTAGTTTTCAAAAGAATGAATCTTTCAAGGGTCGTGGCATGGTTGGGAAGCATCGAATTGTTGCTTTGATCGATACCCGAGTAACACACAATTTCATTGTTTGATGTTGTTACCAATAACCTCCATATCAGCCTACACCTCGGATAAGGGTTCCTCCTCCTAGGAATCCTGATATAAAGTTTGTCGTCAATTATTCCCTACTCCTAAGTCCTCATGCTCTGTTTTTCTTGAGGAAATTCCAAAATAGGATAGTTTAAGCGTTAGCCTAGTTGTAGTTAAGATCTGCAAACCAGAGAAAAACCTTAGCTACAATGCATTGGTTTTCTTAACCTTGTGCCTCTTCCAGCTGAGTCAAAAAGGTAGGAATTAGATTACTTTACTTTTTCACGCATATCAGCAAAAGAGGGAGCTTCCCCTCCTAATTTGAAGAGCAGCACATAGTTGTCTATTGCCAATACGAACTCCAGAGGTGTGAATTGTAACGCCAACACTATAGATGAGCATTTCATCTACATTTTTGTTATGGGAATATTGATCAAGCCAAATGGCATAGAAACCTGATCCATACATAATTTGCAAACCTTGATTTGTTTTGAAGGTTGTCTTCTAATTATTTGAGGTTTCAATGGAAATTTGATGGTACCTTTACTAGAGATTGATCTTAATGAAGAACTTGGCACCATAGAGCTATTCCAATAAGGCTTCTAGTTGAATGATCCAATGGTGTATGGTTGTGGGTGAGGCATCAATAGCATGTCCATTCTCGAGACTTCTTTCGGGGAAATCAAATTCTTCTAACTTTGGTTGTCAACATTGAAACGTTGGGGTGTCCATTGACCCACATCTAAGAATGGAACAATCTTTCTACTTCTTCTAGATCTCAATTTAAAAAAGACACTATGCTAGCAGTTGCTATCACAGTGTGCAGCTCACCGTCCATGATTTCTTTGCCTTTATCTTATGTTGTTGTGGTAGAACCCAACACACCCAACTAATTAGGGATTTCAAAGTACAACATTCCTAGTGGAGTGTCCATTAGAATATGTATTGTGAACCATTTGCCAATCTTTTGTGTTCAATACACAATGTATTCTTCTTTTGAGAATCATGTAAATCTCTATTTCATTGTTTCTTTAAGTACAGCTTTTCTCTAGACTTGGAGTTCTTATTCTATGCCTTGACCTAAGATTTGGAATCATCATTCTTAGACTTGTGCTTAGATTTTCCATCCATGTTGATTTGGATACATGATCCCAAGTCTTGCCTATACTTCAAAATGAGGTTTTGCTTTGTTCATTTCGATGTTCATATTAGAAGCCAGTGTATTTTGGGTAAAGATATGGTTTCCAACAAGGTAAATGGTTTCTTGCAAGACTTCAACAAAATCATTTTAGTCATCTATTGGGGTAATATCTTCCTCATGGGCAATTCATTAGTTATCCACCATTTCTTTAAAAACAATGAAATTCTCAAAAGGGCAAAGGTGATATTTTCTTGATCAAAAAATGAATTAACCACATAGAATAAGCATACAAGATTAAGGCAATTCTCAAGAGCATCGATATTTATTTTTCCTTCAAGTATAGGATCTCCAAACTACTTATTGGCTAATGAAGATGACAAGTGCAAAGTAAATTATATTGGCTGCAAGAGTGATTCAGCAGCAGTTCAAAGGTCAAATGAACAATTAGGCCAGGATTTCAGAGCACACAACCGAAACAACTAAGGAAGAACCAGTGGAGATCAAACAAGAAAGACATTAACTAAATAATAGAAGAATGGAAAGAATACAAAGGGCCACCAATATGTGAAACCCAATTGCACTTTGTTACCCAACCCTAGGGATATGTTCAAAAACTCTCTACAACTACACTCAACTCAGCTCTCAGCTCTCAGCTCTACCCAAAACCCAATCAACCAGCAACAACCCCTTTAAATGACCAAAATTTCTCATTATATAGCACATGCCACTTACACTACCACATAGGATAGAAGTAAGTTGCCCAAATAAATGCAATGTAAAAAGGTAGATCAACTAACAAGGTGTCATCTAACACAAAACATTCAACCATTCCTCAAAATATTTGAACCTGACATTCTTTTGACTCTAGAACAAACATGCCATTAGAAGACCTAATTGATGCCATCTAACAAAAGCATTCTAATGGAATGAGTGATTCCCTAACATTTCACATTAGTTGATCACTACTATGTGTGCAAAAACAACATGTTGCATGATAGGACAAGTTGGTGTGTGGCAAAGCTATTCAAAGAATAGTGGGTTTCGGAATTGAAGAACTTGTGCTCATTAAAGATACACAAGGACCTGCCAAAACATGTATGGGACACCAAAAGCCACCCAACATAACATGGGTGCATGGAATAAGCCCAGCACACAACATCTACCATAGTTTGGAGATGCACAAATTAAACTTATGCACAAGGAACTAAACATACATTTTTGTGGGGTGATGAAACAGTGGACTAACCCAAGAATGCTTTTGCATCAAAGAACTAAGAAAAGTGATCAATGATCCTGACCTTTTCCCATGCACAGTGTTTATCTAAATTATCTATCTCTGTCATCTTCTAGAAAATTTCTGAAGTCAACATCTCTAGCATGGATGTATTTGTCATCTACTAGGGTTGTAGAAAGTGACTAGGAAGAAAGACAAAGGGTCACAGATTTTCATTCAAACCTCATGTGAGTAAAAATACAAAATGTAAACAAGGAATCATATGAGAAAATCTAACACCACTATTATGTGATAGGAAATAGGCTATTCACTAACCTAGAAATTAGGGTGATACAAAATGCAATTTAGAAATCATATGAGAAACTTGAGGAAATAGGCTGTGATATCACTAATCTAGAACGTAGAGTGATACAAAATGCAAATAAGGAATCATATGAGAAACCCCAATACCACTATTATGTGATAGGAAATAGGCTGCGATATCACTAATCTACAACCCAGGGGTGCCTAAGGATCAAAACACTAAAACGAATTGTAATTTGTTGTGTGGAAGTGATATGAATGATAGAATGCTATAATAACAACAATCGAAGTACCAAGATAAAGAGAATATAAAGACAATTGAACACAATCCTAGAAATATAATCCAAAATTTTATTATACCAAATTATATTATGCAACATTTATATAATAATCCAAGAGACAAGATGTGTAGCCAGATGGGTTTATATACTCATCTATTTGATGCCCATTCAACCAATGATTAGTATACATTAAGGGGAGAGCGACAAAGAGATGTTAGGGTGGTTACAAGAAATGCAACTGCTCACATTTTGTCAATTTGTATCCCATGTTGTCATTTTGCTGCATGTGCTGTAGAAAAACTGTGTTGAAAAAGGTTGACACCATCAGAGATATGCAGTAATCAAATATTGGGAATTAGCACTTTGTGGTATGGCCACATGTGCTTGAGATGATTTTGAAGCTAGTAGGGAAGCCGAGATGTGCCGCATAGTACCATGGTTGGACTGCAAGATGAGCAAAGTCCCAGATCCTCTTGGATCAATACCAAGCACAATGAGTAAGGTATCATGATTATTACAGCCCTGTCAACAAAATAATGACTGACATAAACAGATTTGCAGCTTCTATGGAAACTCAAACAAAGGGAACAGAGCAAAAAACACAAGACAACAGCATCGATGCAAATATACACACAATGACAAGAGTTCACAAGACTATCCCTAAAGCATGGCTCATTTCAAGTTTATCTCAATCATTATTGTACTTTCTTTGTTTTTCAAACGAGAATTTTACTGAGATATTTGGTGATTTTATAAGTCTCTCATTAATATTTATCTGTCACAAAATTACTTTTGGCATTATGTATCTAAAAAACTTATAAGCTAAGCATATCAATAGCAGCTTTAAAAGGGAAATAAAAATTCAATGCTCTGTAGCTGACACCAAATGCATGCTGGGAGTCAAAAAGTTCTTACTCGTTTATCTAGATCTCTAAATGCTTACACATAAGAAAAATGAATATGAACTGCAAACTCCTGGTGATAATAAATAAAGAACAATAAGAAAAATATCCAAAGCCATACGAGTAAGTTGTCATGACTGTTACAGCCCTGTCGACAAAATAATAACTGGCATAAACAGATTTGCAGGTTCTGTGGAAACTCAAAGCAAGGGAATGAAGCCAAAAAGACAAGACAACAGCCTCGATGCAAATACAAACACAATGACAAGACTAGAGTGGCTCATTTAAAGTTTATCTCTATCATTATTGCACTTTCTTTGTTTTTCAAACAAGAATTTTATTGAGATATTTGATAATTTGATAAATCTCCCATTAATATTCATCTGTCAGAAATTTACTTGGACATCCTTGTACCAAAAAGAGTAAAGGCTAAGCATATCAATAGCAACTTAAAATGGAAATAAAAATCTGATGCTCTGCAGCTCACATGGAATGCATGCTGGGAGTCAAAAAGTTTGTACTCATTTATCAAGATCTCTAAATGCTTACACATGCAAAACAGATATGAAATGCAAACTCCCATGATGATAAGTAGAGAATGATTAACTTTATCCAAATCCATGTGAAAAGATCAAAATAATGATCCCTGCTTCAACTCAGAGTTAGATTGATTGACATACCTCAATTTCATTTTGAAAAACCTGTGGCTCATCTAGCTCATGCATTGGGTTCTTCAGATAAAAGGAACCAAATGGAATGGAATCTGTCATATCTGCATCTTGTTGTCCAAAATTATTGGTAGGAGGCCCTTTCTTACTTTTCACTTCAAAATGACCATCTCCCACCATTGTGTTTTTTAACCCAGATTGTGTTTCTTCATGATAGTGTTTATTCTCAAGCACTCCTGTTTGTAAATGGGAGCCTTCCCCTGATTTTGATGACTCTTCTACCATCGGTGTACAGCTTTCCCCTAGGTGGTTACTACAATCAACCTGTTCCAGTCTACATTCAGATGAACGTGCCAAAACAGACATACTCTTTACACACACAGACAAATAATGATAACCATTACATTCATTTTAGAGTTTAGTAAACACGTTTTCCATCCTATAAAGGGACATTCACAAGAGGCTTGAGATATATTACATAGAAGGTGAACAATATATTATCAACAAAAAAATTGAATGAAGACTCGGATAGTGCAAAAACAGTACATTCAAAAGGGTATCACCATACCTGTTGCTCTTTACAAGTCTGGGGCTTGGTGCAACCACCTGCAGAAGAGGCTGATAAGAATCTCTTTGCTCCAGTGGGAAAGAGGGCAGACCTCACTCTGCTTGACTCACAAGATATAAAGGGAGATGAGAACCTATTTGCACCATGAGGAGGTATAAGCATTAAAGATGCACGCCTAAGCTCCCTTGATGCTCCATTTCTTGGGGGTATATTCTCTGGAGAAGAAGCAGCAAGACATCCTAATCTCAAAGTACCCAGATGGGGATCTCCAGAATCAACATGTTGAATTTCTGAGATAGCCCTCTCTGTCTGAAGAACATGTGAATCAATGAACTTGCTCAACTCCATTTTCTTGCCTGCTAGATTGGAAGTTTCTTCAGAGATTCTAAGGCTCATCATGACATTTCTCTGTACATCCACAGCATAAATATTGCATTCAGATGGTAAATATCTATAATTCTCAGTATTCAAACCTGCAGGAGTATTGTTTTTCTTATCAACATGTAATTTATTACTGTACTGACAACAGAGAACTTAGAAGAGTTGTCAGCAACAACATCAATAAGTTCAATACCCCTGGAGACCAAATCACTATCAACAGTGAGATCTCTCTTCCTTCCAATCCCCTCATTAATGGAGATTGGTTTCTGAAAAATAACTTTACTACTAATAACTTCACCAGCTAAGTCGTGAATGGATTCTCTTGTTGATGAAGCATCACTAAAAATCCTGGGTGTAAACTCATTCCCCACAGTTTTAGTCTCAACAGAACACACCTTATTTAGTAATCCATTACAAACATCTTTGACAATATCAGCTGCTGTATCTGAATTCCTGTTTGCACCGTTCTGGTCAATTGCTTCAGAAGCATAGTCTTTCCCAGTGAGACCATTATCCAAGTCATCTAAGTTACTCTGCATTACATGATTAAATTGAAAGAATTCATTAATATTTATACCAGAATTGAAGCATTCTAGGTATCAGCAAACAAAGGTAATTAATAAAATAGCATGATTTGAATAGTTAATGAGAGAACTGAGCAAAATATTTACCATGAGCACTGCATTTTCTTCCTCCTCTCTACCCCGCTGAAAACTTGTCCATTCTTGATGATTTCTGTCATTTTCTTTTGCAAAATTGAACTGTTTTTCTGCACAGATATCATCATGTTCGTGATTAACAACAACCATTTCAAACTTTTCTGAAAAAAATTGACTTTTTATTGGCTGGGTCCATCATCACAGTTACTATTTTTCAATATCTTTTCCAGTATTTTGTCTTCAATATCCAAATGCAAAGAACAAGATTCACCTTCATCACCCTCAAAAATAACCTTTCGTGCTACTGAATTGCCATGTTTATTTTTCATCTCCATGTGAGGACGACTAGAATTCTGCATTTCATCCTCCAGCCTAGCTGTGGGGTTTTCCGGAGCAAAATCAACCTGCAGACAATCCAATCAACTTTATTAATATCTGTTATCATGCCAAATTATTCTGTTTTGTACTCAAAACAATTTTGCAATTTATCACAAAACCAAGATTCAATGATTTAGAGAGGTTGATTTTTCTGCTGTTTAAAGAAAAAGTAAATCTGAAAGCTAACTGGATCCCCAAACCCAATAATTCATAATTTCAAACTATTAAAAGAACACTGGTGAGTATTCTACCAAAAAAAGGAGAAAACTATATTGACCCAATGGTGCATCCCTATGTTACCGGTTCAGGGGTATGCACAGGCAGGTTTCAGTTCCGTTCGGCCCGGGTCCGGTCCGGCTTGGGTCCGGACAAGGTCCAGCCCACAGACTGTGGGTCCGGTCCTGACAGACCCGTGGAGGACACGGTTCAAACCCAGGATAAAATCACGCCCAGCCGCAGAAAAGTTCTCTTTTTTTGAAATTTTTTAATATTTTTTTGACTTTCTTGTTGACTTTTAAACATTAAATAATGCTTTCAACCCTAATTCATGCCTCCTAAAACATCTAATAGGCAAAAGCATACTCATTTATCAATTTGTGAATGAAAAACAAAACTTTTTACCTCCATTGCTGAACTTTTTTCCTTGCTTGCACAAGCACAAATAGAGTTGAAGATTGATCGTTGATCATTCGAAGTTGGTTGTTGTGCTATTCCTAAGCACTTGCAAGTGTTTTTTTGTTGCCAAGAAGATCATAGACAAAGATTTCTTCAAAAGAGGTAGGTTTTTTGAAGTTTTTTGGTTATTTTTTTCTACATCTTTTTTTAACAAATGAACTCTTTTGTTTTGTTTTTAAGTTTTGTTTTGTTTTCATTCTTCTAGGTGTCTATAACACATGTTCAATTTTTTGAAATGAATTAAGTTATTTAGTTTCAATACTTTGAAATTTTGAATAAATGGAATGTGTTGTGCCTTAGGTATTCCATATTACAATGGCAACCAGTTCTAGCTCCTCAAACCAATCTTGTTTCAAAACAGACCCAAACTCTCCCCTTTGGAAATATGTTGAAATGATTCAACAACTTCCAAGTGGTGGAGAATATGTTTGGATTTGTAGTCATTGCAATGTTAAATATTCGAGCTCATACAGTCGAGTAAAAGGGCACTTGTGCAAGATCTCTAGACTAGGCATCAAAGCTTGTCCAGGTGCAAATAAAAAGACATTCCAAAAGCCCAAATATTGGCATTTTTGATGAGCAAGAAAGAGTAGACCAAGCACTAGGTCGTAAATCAAGTCATCCTTTGATAAAGAAAGGATCTCGAGGGATGAAGCCCCCTACACCGCCTTCTCATTTTCCACCTACAAAGAGTCATCCATTTATGTCTATACCTCAAGAGCAAACCATGCCCTCTACAAATAAAAGATCAAAGGGACCATTGGAAACTTCATTTCAAAATGAGGCTAGAGAGATTGCCGATCAAGACATAGCAAGATGTGTCTATGCCAATGGAGATGTCGCTCACCATATTGGCAAAAAATAGTGAAATCTATTAATGAGGCTCCAAAGGGGTATAAGGGCCCAGGTTTTGAGAAATTGTGTAGCACCTTATTAGATAAAGAGGTGAAATATGTAGAAGATTCTTTGAAGCCCATAAAGGATTCGTGGATCAAAACAGGGGTGACCATCGTTTTTGATGGATGGAAAGATGCAAAAAATCACCCATTGATCAATGTTATTGCAGTGTCCCCTAAAGGGGCAATGTTTTTTAGAGCAGTGGATTGTGAAAGAGAGGTGAAGGATAGTGCGTTTATTGCTAACATCCTTTGTCAAGCTATTGATGAAGTGGGCCCTCGAAATGTTGTGCAAGTTGTAACTGACAATGCAAAAATTGTAGGGTTGTTGGGTTATTGGTTGAGGAGAGGTATTCACACATTTTTTGGACACCTTGTGTTGTCCACTCCCTCAACCTAAAACTACAAAAAAATTGGAAACAAAATTGAGTGGATCAAACAGGTGTATGTTGAGGCCGAAGACATCCAAATGTTCGTCACAAACCACCATATGTCACAAGGCATATTTAGATCCTTCTCGAAATTGGAGTTGTTTAAGGTAAGTTAAATAATAGATATGTTACATTTTAGTAATATTTTTAATTGTAAATTTTAATTTTTGTAAACTAAAATTTTATTTTATTTTGATTTTCAAACAAGTCGTTGAGACCCGTTTTGCCTCCAAACACAATTGTGTTGAGAACTTGAGATGACTTGTGAAGGTTCGCGAGGCACTCTCTAATATGATCATCAGCCCTAATTGGTCCGTATGGAGGCAATCTAGCACTGAAAGGGCAACTAAGGTTAAGCAAGTGATCCTAGATGACAGTTGGTGGGATCATGTTGAGTATCTCCTCAATTTCATTGAGCCCATATTGAGCATGATCTGTTATATTGACATGGATAGACCTTGTTTGGGCAAAGTATATGATGGCATTGACTCAATGATTGAGAAGATGAAAACCATCATCAATGCAAAAGAGGAAGATCCTAAAGAAAATTTCTCCAAAGAGCTACATCAAATCATTATAGAGAGATGGAACAAAATGACCACTTCATTGCACCTTCTTGCTTTTGCATTGAGTCCCAAATACTATAGTGTTGAGCTACTTTCTGTGACATCAAGAGTTGCCCCATATAGAGATGCTAAAGTGGCTCAAGGGTACAAGGCAGCACTTCGTAGACTCTTCACTGATCGTTACCGGCATGATCTAGTGAGGGCTAATTTCATGGGTTTTGCATGCTCTAGTGATTGTGGTCTTGATGCTCTTCGAGACAAGTACAAGGTGGATGCTCATAGTTGGTGGTACTTCCATGGCCAAGAATACATGTACCTCCTGTCGGAAGACTAGAATCACTGAGAGGGGGGGTGAATCAGTGATTCATGTAAGTCACAAACTTTTTACAGATCCAAGGATTTAATTGACTTTTGAACCAAAAGATCAAATGACAGTTTGTAGAACAGATTTGACTTGTGCATGAACAGTATTCTGTTTGCATCAACCATGAATTAAACATATAGACAACATTAACATAGGTTGAACTTAAGATGTTTTACACTTTCACATGTATCAGAGCCCACATTAATAACAAAACCTTTTATGCATGACATTTTGACATAAACATTGGCAGAGATGAAAGATTGATAATTAACAACCATTCCATGCATTTGATGACACAATGAGATCAGACGGATAAGAAAAATCACACAGATAAAATCATCACATAACACAATATATGTCCTGAGTAGAAAACCCTCTTGGGGAATAAAAACCAGTCAAAAAATCTTTCTCTTATTCACTTAGAGCACCAACTCTTCAAATTCAGGAACACCAACTCCACAAAGTTCAGAAGCACCAACTTCACAAGATACAAGAGCACCAACTCCTTTACAATGCATAACAGTTATAGTATACGATCTATACCCTAGAAGTGCAATTGCAGTCCTAGTGTCTCAATAGAAGACTATGAATATTTTCAATAAACACATGAAGAATGTTGTATGAGAATGACAACATCTTCCTTAAATACAATAATCTAAGAATCATTGTTATAAAAAATTTCAATGCAATACAACTTCTGGATAAGTCTGAAGTCTCGTATTCTTCTTCCAGGTAACCAAGAAAAATGTTTGAAGGTTATCTTTTAAAGTCATTATATGAAATAACCTCTGTATGCAATTTTAATAATTGTAAACCAACTCGAATTAGGGTTACAGGTGAGAAATCCTAAAGAGTACATTAACTTCGTAGCGAATGAGAGTATATTCTGTTACAACCCGAGAAGAATCATCCAGAAACCCTAAAGGATTTTAATCACAATCAACAGAAGTTAAGCCCTTAAATATCCTTCACAATAATATTCAAAACCAAAGATTTTACTCACAAAACCCATACAGATTTGAGTGATCATAAAAACAGTTTCATGCCTTAAAAAAAATCCTTTTATCATTCTTAACAACTTCCTTAACAAATTGTCTCAAGGCCCGTAAGCATCAATTGGAAGAAAATTGAACAAATACCATAAAGATTTGTCGAGGTGTTCCATAACTACCCAGCTGAAAGACGACAACGATTCTTCTTTGTCCAACTTCCATAGTCGAGCTTTCATTAGTTCATAGTCAACACTCAAACTCTTAACCAAAATGCCAATATGTTGGACAATCCTCACTGACAACTAGCTCACACAATAATCAATATCACATACTCTTAGTATGTCGACTGAGAGAGGACTCAAAACTAGAAACAACAAAATGTCCATGGCGGCTAGGGTTCCATTCTTAAACAAGATGAATGGATCAAAATATCTTTTGCCCTAAAGTCTTTTCGAAGACTTTACAAACAATAATAATAATTTCAGATCCGAATGCTTTTCAACCAATACTACCAAAATAACCAATAATAATTCTACCAAAAGTGTCGACAACTATAATACCAAGAATCATAACAGCACCAAAGTCAAAGATAGCTACCGACATCTTAATCGTATCAACCACTGCAATGATAAAGAGCCTAATATCACATGTTTAATGTGATTAAACTTAGCATCGAAACAAAATGCCAATCACATAAGTCAATAACAATGCTGCCCGATGCCTTTATCACTTTACAAGGTGATTGCTAGCAATGCCATAACTTATAAAATATAAACCATATAGTAAACCAAAGATCTCGTAACCATATAAGATGCCGATTACCTTAGCAAAACCATGGAAGTATGTATTGACAATGCCACAAAGAAATGTGAGTATCAACTTCCTTAAAACAATATCATTACATTTGAATGTAACAAGGAAGCTTAAGAATCCTTAGCAAAAAATGAATATACTTGAATCTCCTTATCTGATCAATCTGAAATACTTCGAGTGCAAAGACCACAGTGATGTCAATGATGCCAATGCAACCAAACTGAGCCAAAATTCATCTCAAGAATCCAGATGTAAACACCATTATACCAATCAAGTACAAATATCATGAATGCCTTAAAACAATATAGTAGTGCAATAATATGAGATTAATAATGCACTAATATATCATTCAAAGACAAACTGATAATAATCAACTGAATATTGGGAATATTGGACTTGAAAGTAGCAAATTTTCCAGGCATATTCTTAGGAATCCCTCTATTTGTAGGAGCAAATAAGGTTCGCTATTGGGAAGACCTGATCAATAGTTGTAGGAAAAGATTGGAATGCTGGAAAGGAAAGTGGTTATCTTCAGCAAGTAGGGTCATGATGCTCAAAGCAGTGCTTTTGGCAATCCCGGTCTACTCAATGTCATGTCTAAAGATTCCTAAAGCGGTGGAAGAGAGTCTCATTAATCTGATGCGTAGATTTTTTTGGAGTGGAACTGGGGAAAATCAGAAGTTTCCATTGTTGCCCTGGGATAGTGTTTGCAGATCTCAAGGGGGTCGAGGGGCAGGGGTCAAACAGCTGTAGCATATGAATAAGGCAATGGGGGCGAAACTTGTCTAGTTCATATACAGTAAGGGTAATCAAAAATGGGTACAAATTATGCGTAGGAAGTACCTAGACTCAGATGATCCTACCAGGATCCTCACTACCAAAGAACCTCCCAGAGGGTCCACTATATGGAATTTCATTTTGGATTCTAGGGAGGTGATCACCAAACATATTTCTTGGGAAGTCAACGATGGTAAAAAAGCAGCCTTCTGGGAAGATTCTTGGGATGGAAACAAGGCCCTTCTAACCATTCCTCATCTAGAAGACATTAGAAATGAGACCCAGCGAGTCTGGGGTAGAGAAGTATGCAATTACGGTTCGTTCACAGTCGAACAGGGTATCAAAAAATGGCAGTGGAAGTCGTTTAGAGATTTGAATGCTCCCCAAGAACATAAATATACAAACATCCTAAAAGAAAGAGTGTGGGTGGTTTCAAATGGAGAAGATAGGATCAAATGGTGTGTTGCTTCAGATGGAGATTATAAAGTCAATTTGGGATACAAAATTGCCGAAGCTTTGGAGGAAGACCAAGTGGCCGAAGGAACTCCTTTGGGGTAAATTTTGTCTCCCAAAGGCAGGGTCTTCGCTTGGTTAGCCATTCAAAAACGTATCCTGACCCAAGATAGACTAGCCAGATTTGGGATTGCTAGTCCTAGCAGATGTCCCCTTTGTAAAGCTCATGATGAGGACGCCAATCATCTCCTTTTATCATGTCCTTATGCAGTAAGTTGTTGGAGTTATTTTCGGTCAAAACTCAATTTTCAGTGCCCAATGCCTCAAGATTTGAAAGAATGGTTTATTAGTTGGCCAACTGCATATAGGAACAACCTGTTCGGATGCATCTGGCAAACAATTCCTTCAATGATCGTCTAGGAGTTATGGAAGGAGAGAAACAGGCAGATTTTTAAAGACCGGGCAATGGATAGGGAAGGTCTCATCCAAAAGATTGAGTTGGCAATCACTGAGATGGTCAATTCAGCTGTCAGGGTTGTTGATTTGAAGCACTACATTTTCACTAATTGGGACTATGAGATCACCAAAGCTTTCAAAGGTCTAATTATCCCCAAACTCCAGGGCAAAGGGATAGATCCATTTCTTGGAGATCCCTCGAAAGGATGTGAGATGGACATCCCCAGATCCAGGTTGGTTAAAAATCAACTTTAACGAGGCCCCTAGTGGCAACCCGGGTCCTAGTGGAATAGGATGTGTGGCCAAGGTGAGCTTGGGATGGTTGTTGCTGAAAAGGTAGAATACATTGGCATCGCCACTAACAATATTGTAGAGGTTCGAGCTGCCCTTGAAGGCCTATTGTTGGGCAAAGAACTCGGTGCAAAAAAGATCCACTTAGAAGGAGATTCTCTAAACATTGTCAACGCCATCAGAAACAGGTCCACTCCTAATTGGAGGATTAATAAATGGCTAGCACCAATTCTTTAGTTGATCGACGGTCTGGAGGCATTCAAGATAAGCCATATCTTTCATGAAGGAAATACTGTGGCTGATGAATTATCAAAAAGAGCGCTCTCTAGAGGGTAAGGTGGCATCGATGGGGCACACAGGTGGTAGCTGGTGGTACAGCACTAGTCCAGAGCACCGATCCATGTTGGTGGATCCTTATGGGAAAATGACAGCAACGTGCCCACGTTGTTGCTGCAGTGGTGAAGGGAGCAGAAGTTCTGGTCTCCTACTCTGTTTTTGTGACCCGCTGCACAGCATAAATGGTAATGAGTGCTTGTGGTTACTCGTGTGAAGGTCATTATCCAAACGCTTAAGGAAGAAGCAGTATAAAATGTTAATTTTGGGTCGTCTGTGTCTAGGGAGAAGGGGGGTGATGTCTGCAAGTTTCTATGCTTCTCTGTTTCCTCTTTGCGTAAACATGTACTGAGTATATATATTGCAGCCCTGGGTACTGAATGACAATAGTGTTGGGCAGGTCCAGATCGATATGCCTTTCTGTAGCCTGCTATTTGTATGGGTCTGCAGAAGTTTGGGGCAAAGTTGTTCTATCGTGTGTAGGGGCTATGTAATGTCCCCTTCCTAGACAGTGCAGTTGGTTCAGAGGTTAGCCCAATCATTCTGATCCTCGTAGGCTGACAGACATGTATAGAGGATCACTTGAGGCAGTCTCCTACGTTCGGGAACCTTACTCCATCAATTGATTTAGGTTTGGGCCTTTGCAGACTCTCACAAAGTGTTTTTCAGACACTTACTATTTTTAGTAAGTCAAGCAAACAGGGGTTACTATTTTTGGCAGGGCACCTTTTTCAGTTGGTCTTCTCAATTTCGACCCAGTTGGATATTTTGATGAGCATACAGTGATTATCGGAGGATTTGATAATTATTTAAAAGATTATTAAATTAACTTTATATTATAAAGTTACTTTAATGAAATATTAAAATGTTTATTAAAGGGCGAATTATAAAGTATTTAATACTTTATAATAAAGGTGAAATGTTATAATTAAATAAGTATTCATTACTTATTTAAGTGGGACGCCTTTTATTAAATTAAAAGCCTAAGTCTAAAAGAGGCGAATTTATATCATTTAAATGAATTTAAATGATTTATGAGAAAGGTCGAACTTTTGAGAAAAGGTATTTATTTCCTCAAAGAGAAATCGAAATCATTCATGACTATTATTATTCATCTTATTTTCTCTCTGAGAACATTGGGATTTGAGAAACAAGGGTTTCTGCAGACATTGATTTTGGAGAACGTTCCCTCTTCAGAATCTGGCATACTGAGGCTGTGAAATACCAGTTGAAGCTTGTCCATCAGCGTGGCTTTATCCAGAAGTCATACAGTGCTTACAGTGGATTTATCTCAGCATATTTTGGTTTCATTATTCTTCCAGAAGAATCAATTTCCAGAGAGTATCAGAGATAGGCATTTGGCACACTTCCCAAGGAAGGTACGGCTGCATTTAATGTTGTTGCAGCAGGGACGCATTTCCTTCTCCAATTGAATACACCTACTTTTCTTGCCTGCTGGTTCCTCCATGTTGGGCGCCTAGGGTTTTTGGAAGCTTTGCACACTTACCGAGGTTGGAGAAGTGAGTCTACTAGCTGGCCGTACTTTCTCTTCATTCTCTCAGGCAGCTGCAAGTCATAATCAGGTTCTTTAAATAATATCATATGTTTACTTCTCCTGTCTCCGGAATAATATTGTAGTTGCTCAATAATGATAATAAAATCGTTTGCCGTTGTTCTGAAAGTCATTTCATGCTTTACCATTTATTTATGAATTTATTGCTATTTATTTCTCAAAATCGCAAATCCTTATTTGCTGCAAAAAACCACAAAAACATCAAAAATTCAGAAAACCAAAACAAAACACAGTAGTTCAGTTAGTGATTGGGTTGAGAGACACCTAGTCTCTTACAGGCTAGTTGCTTCAAGGTATCCTGGCCCAATCCAGCCTTTGATTTAGCAAAAAAATAATAATCAACTGAATATACTTGTGACTTGTAACCTTGAAGGATCAAACTGAAAATCATCCTATCAAAATGATAAACACTGTTAGCATCATCATATATCAAAATCATGTACCTGCATATCATTCACCAACCATATGTGAACAAACCAATGTAACTGAATATCATATCACCAACCAAGCTAAGAATTCCAAATCCAAATCAAAGAACCAGTTTTGTCATCAAGGACAAACCACACATCCCAACCTCTTGCAGTAAAATTTTTATCCCAAGTAAGTTTTATAGTCAAAATCTTTTATCTTTTAAATTGAAGTTTCATATTTTGTAATTTTTATTTTTATTTATATTTTAATTAGTTAAATTTTGTAACTCTTAACTATTTAATTTGGTCTTAATAGGTTGCCAGTTCATCTTCTTCTGAGAGGAATTGGAGCACATACTCCTCCATCCACTCAATAAAGCGCAATAGACTACATTCAAAAGGCATAGGACTTGGTGTATGTGCACTCAAACTTGTGCCTCATTACACACAAAGTTCTTACAAAGAAGGAGACACAAGGAAGTGGGATATTGAGCTAGAGCGTCTTGACTTGGATGCTTCCACAAGCCACTTAACTACACTCGATATTGATGATGACTATGAGCCTAAGGCAGCTAGTGAGCATGAGAGTGCTAGTGTCAATGCTAGTGGTAGTGCTTGTGCGAGTGCCACTAACGCTATTTGCGGTTTTTCTAATTTACCACAACATGTATCATCTAATATGGATGTTGATGATGATATTTTTGATGACCCATATGATATTTGATCAATGATGGCCGATTGTAAACACTTGACATTATTACGTTTGAACTTTAATTTATATCATGACATTTGAGTATCACTAATATTTTATTATTTGACTATGAAAGTGGTGGTGTATTTTTGCTATGTTATTTGGCTATTAATATTGTGGTGTATTTTGAACTTAATTACTGCTGCAAATATGTATATATTTCTGATTTTGATATGTTTTTGTATTAACTAACCCAACCCCAAAAATTATTTTGCCCAAATCCTCAAACCCGAACCCCAACCCGAACCAGTAACTTAGGTGCATCCTAATTGATATAATAATCCAGTTCAGTGCTGATTGTTGAGGTTCAAATTTTTGCTGAGTTTTACAACAAGAGAGCAGCCTAATAACATCTGATTCCCAAAACCCTATAATCCAAGTATTAGAATAAACAATGGCGTGTTTGTCTCCAAATTAAAAATCTGTATCAGTCCAAAAGTGCATCCTAATTGATGCAATAATCAAATACAATTCTGTTGTCAAGTCTATCTAAACATCTGAGCTTTTATAATGGAGCCCCAAGTTTAAAACCCATTGAGACACATTACTAATATTTTGTGTCAACCAAAGATAACCAGCAGTACGACCCTTGGAAGACTTTGAAGGAAGATGCACACTTCAATCATGCCATCTAAGCCAAAAGTAACCTCAAAAGGGAACCTTCACAATCAAAAAATTGTATCCGATTGCTAGAAGATCTACATAGAACCGGGAAGCTAGAGACACAGTAAACATCAACCTGGCCAGCAATGGCATTCTCCCGCCACAACCACACCATAGCTGGAAAAAACATAAAGGTTCAGGTAAAGCTTAGAGGAAAGCAAAAAAATGGGGCTAGGATTGGGATAATGATAAGGTTACAATGATGTGCACTGTCATTGCCTAAAGTTTGAACCCTCCCTATTAAAATTTGACACATGCATTGCCATAATTCACAATTTTTGTTCGGGTCATTTGAGCCTACCAAACTTCCTTAATAAACTGTAGCTAATTGTTAGCTATGCAAAGCTGTTAATTGGACATGATAAAACAAAGAATCGTGAATGAAAGGGCATGAAGGGACGGGTCTATAGACCCCAAAGTTTACAGCTAATTCCACTACCTAAAGGACTGAAATTGAGGACAAAATCTTTCTTTAAGCAGATTATTTCTTTTAGCATTGATGTGGATCAACAATTACCCAAGACTCCAAAGTTTGGATCCTTGAACAAAGAAAACATATGGAAATCTTTAAACCAGAAAGAAAAGGTATATACCTTAGCCGGAAAGGAAGGGTCGTCAGACATGGTGGAACTCATTTCTCCGCTACCAATTCCATTGTTCTCATCATCTTTATGAAACTCTGTATCTGTATTAAGTCCTGGCATCCTGCTCGTATTTATCGTGGCACTAAGCGAGCTTTGTTTTATCAATGCTGGCTTAAATTACAGTAAAACGAAAGAAAACACAAGTCAACTAATCAAAAAAGGCGAAAAACAATAAAACCCACCGCTAAATTTTAACAGTAATGGCTTGAAACATAAAATTCTTGTACAAATCAATACATGAAAACGATTAACATGGCTTTCAGCAGTAAGAGATGTGTCAAAATATAAAATTTGTTGTAGCGTACCTATTAATAATAATTGCCGTTCTGGATTGTTAAAGTACAGGCTGAAGTTAAGGAGGGCTTAGCGTTTTTTATCCCGAAACAAGGAAATTACAGTTGGGAATGGAAAAGAAATAGCGAGGGCAGAGAGGATTTTGTGCCGTTGACCCGCCGATCGAAATGCATTCATCACACCAAAGCGAACTTATAATTAGAGGGATGATACACATCAAAACAAATTGTATGGATATAAAAATTCAAACAATAAGACCGTTGACGATGCTTGTTGTGGAGAGTAACAAAAGCCGAATGGCATTAAGGCTACGGTCTCATGGAGGGGGCTTGAGTGTTTTTTTTTGGGGGGGTCGGTAATAAGTGTTCTTTTGTATTACTTTTTGTGAAAAAGATTATATCATGAGTTCAACCTCCATCTTAACAAAAGATACAATAAGTTCAAACTAATAGCATCTTAACATGCAGGGTAGAATCAAAAAACCCCATTTCCAAAAAAAACCTCATTCGCAAAAACTGTCAAAAACTCCAACCAAAACACCATAGCAACCCATCTACATAAGCCCAACTTTATTAATAGGACCTACAGCTACTATAAACCAACACTACATGCTACACAGCCAAAACCAAACAGGAGGACATATAAGTCCAGAGTCACAAGCTACTCAGGTCACCCACAACCAAAACTGCATGTAGCTTCCTTATCTTGGACGTCGTTTTGCATTCCACGCCTTCACCGCCTCTTCCTGCAATTATGCCTTCGCCCGTTCCTCCACCATCTCTTGCTCCATTAACTCAATAAAGAGATTTAGAGCCTGCCACCCGAGACAGGCTTCCTCCCTACATCTCTCCTTATACCTCCCTTCCGGCCATTGGATGAAATATAAGTAACCATCCACCCCAAAAAGCTCTGTTATGTCTTCATCCACTAGTCCTTCACTAATATCAATTCCAACCCCTGGAACACACCACTCCAAGATTGATTCCATTCCGCCTTGAAAATCTTCGTGAACAATTAGTTTCAAAATCATGTGAACCGTTGCGACCTCCTCACCCAAATCTAGCCCCCAAGCTGCAATCATAGAATAGACATCTAAATTGCTTTGATATCTATTGCGAAGGCAACCAAAATCTTTTCCCAAAATCATCTTTACACACTGCCTTAGTCTGCTATCCTCCACTAGAAATAGACCCATTAGTCGCTTTTCTAAGGCATCCCCAAAAAAGGGTCGTAGTTGTCGATTAGAGCGGAAGGAAAAGTTGGCTTCCATTGAAGCCCTGCAAAGAAATTTTCAAGACTCTCCTTGGCAATCTGCTCAACATCTACCACTTTTTCACAATAACCTGCAGACACTTTCGTTCACTCTCCAACTCTCGAAAATAAAAGCTTCTCACACTCTGTAATGATGGCCACGCATATTTATGCTCCATTACTCCACATTCCTACACTTCGTATGTCATGTCCAAGCTACTTTGTGCATTCATCAACCACAGACATTAATGAAATGTCCTCTCCGACGACGGTCCTCTCACTTGCTAAGATAACGTCTCTAAAATCTTCTACCACCAATTTTTCGGGTTCATTAAATGTTATTGCCCATTTTGATAACACATTAGCCTTTGAATTACCTATTCTTCTTATATGGCTGACACAGAAATTCTCACACCCTTCCAACTCCTCCCTAATCTTTTCCACCACATTCTGTAAGTGTCACGTCTTTATGGATCCTTTCATAACCACCTGGATTATAATCAGTGAATCCCCCTCAAGATGAATCCTGGATGCTCCAAGTCATTTACCACATCTGATAGCCAGAAGTGTTGCTGCAACTTCGGCTTTGTTATTCGTTCCATCCATTAATTTCTTCACCCTTAAAGCTAAAACATTCCCCTGCCAGTCCCTTATTATGAAGCCCACCCCTATGGGCCAAGGTTTCCCTTCGAGGCTCCATCAAAGTTGAGTTTCCACCAATCTTTTTGTGGTTTCTCCCATGACACCTCTCTAGGCTCCTTTGCAGTCGGATTAGCCCAACCCAACCCCTTAATGGGCAGGAGGGGGCTTGAGTGTTGCTAAGATGTTTTAAGATTATTTTAAAGTGGATGGTTTGATGAATTTTGTAGATTAGTTTAAGCTTAAAAGTTTAAACTCTTAAATTTATGTGATCACCCACTTTAAAATAATTTTAAAAATCTCAACGGCATCTATGAATTTTTTTAGGAAGTATTTGTCTTTGGAACCCTACCTTAAGACTCTAGTCCCATGGGGTCTTGAGGATCTTTTTGAAGGAGCAAAGGTCCCATCAAGGAAAAGACAAATATGTTAACATAATCAATTAGAATCTTTCCTTGAATAGTAGTAGCCTTTACTTTTTAGTTTGAAGATTTGAACATGTGTATTTGGAGTAGAGCCAAAATTGTCCCACCATTTTTAAGAAAAAAAATATTTTATAAAAAATTTGAATTACCACCAATTAATTTTTTATTATTATTTTTATTTACTTTTAAATTGTACCTTACAACAAAATTCATAGGACCCACTTTAAAATATTATTTGTTTGTTTTTAGGAAGCCTCCATCCATGAGACCCGCCCTAAGATAGCATTCCATAAGAAAGCTTTTTAAAATATTTTAGTGTGTGAAAAAATTTAATAGCATTTTATAAATTAATATATTTATCTTTCCAAAAAATTATGTAAAAATGTTTCTTTGAGATTTTATTTTTCACCTTTTATTTATGAAAAATATATTTTATTTTATTTAAAACTATTTTTAAAAATTATCTTGAAACTTATTTTATTTAAAACTATTTAAAAATTATTTTTCAATTTACTTAAAGATTTATTTTGTTTTATTTCAAACTATTTACTAGAATATATATATTAATTAATAATATATATAAAAAATGCTGAAAGTTATCAATATTAACATTGTTCTTTTTAAATTTTAAATATAAAATATTTTTTAAAAGTTTTTTGATCTTATACACTCTTTTCAAAAATATAAACTTATAAAATGTATTAACTCTATTTTTATTTTAGTTTTCAATGTATTATATTATTTTACTTTAATTTAAAAATATTTTATTAAACAGTAGGAAAAACACTTCATATTATATACTTATGTATAATTTATTATTTTATTGATGCAATCATAAAACCTACTTCTAAAAATAGTTCTTTCAGTAAACATATATTGAAAAATAGAAAAAAAAAACAGTTTTTTTTATATGTTTTCAATTTAAATATTGAAAAATAGAAAAAAGAAATTTCATTTTTAGCTCCTGCCCAAGGAACTATAGCCACCACCATGTGCTTAAACAGTGATTATTAGTTTGTTTTGCAATCAATCAAATGTACAAATTTTATTACATAAATTCATTTACAAAATATTATTATTTTCATATTTAATTTTTGTAAAGTAGAGATGCAATTTTTTTAACTTAATTTTTTTTGAAAATTATTTATCATCAATTTTATTGGTCTAAAATTTTTAAGCGATATAAGCGGATTTTTCCACATGGTAGGAAAAAAACATTTCTTTAGCATGTTTTTCAAGGCAGTTTTTGGGCCAATCGCCGATTTTACAGCCCCACATCAACCCCCTTAATGTGGTCTTCTGAGTTGTATGTCAAGGAATTATTGGCTCTAAAAGGGAGGTTGGCCATGTTAGAAGAGAGAACATATGAAAGACAACAAATTTCAAGCACTTTCAGAATCCAACTAGCAATTAGCGCAAGAAAATAAGTTGTTTAAAGATCAAATAAACAAATTGCAACATAGCTTGGAAGCAGGGCAGCGAGAGATGCTGGCTTTAAAATCTAAACTAAGTCAAATTAAGACCAAAGACATAGTTCAATCAGATGCAAATCAAGATTCCCATCATGACAAAGAGTTTCAATCAGCTTGGACAAGCAAGGAGGCCAAGGAAAACCTACAAATGGGCAGTTCAGAAGAGACCAAAACATGGGCTCACGTGACAAAAGAGTCAACAGTGATGCAAAAGGAGGATATAAGGAAGCAAATCATGTTGCAATTGTGGGAAGAGAAGGACAAACAAGATAGAGCAACAAACATAATAATCAAAGGGTTAAAGGAACATGGTGAAGGTGAGGTCACTAACAGGGTAGTGAGAGATTTTCTATTAAGTAAGCTTCAATGGGGAGGACATATTCTCCAAGCAAACAGGATTGGTAAAACAAATAGAGGAGAAAAGTGCAGAAATATAAGGGCAACCTTGAAAAGTGTTGAAGATGGGAATCAAATTTTGAGAAACAAAAGATTCCTCCAAGGCACGATATTCTATATAGATGAAGATTTAACCCCAATACAGCTAGAGGAGAGAAGAAAAGAATGGGAGAAAGTTATAGCAGCAAGGAAATCAGGAAAGGATGCTTGGCTTTATAGAGGGAAGGCCCAATTCAAAGACAACATGAATCATAACAAATAGGAAAGTGAGGGCCCCCAGGACCACCTCTCAATGGTAAGCCGGAATTGTAGGGGCTACCCTTGGAGGAGAGGGCCTGGGTTGGGGCCCATAGCTGAAGGAAAGGATATAATCGCACTCATGGAAACACATGAGCATGAAGGCTGCAGGATACCTGAATTCGAAGGATATAATAAAATATCTGTGTGGAATGAGCTAGCGAAGAATGGCAAGGGTCATGGAGGAGTAACAATCTTGGTCAGGAAAGAGTGTGAAAGAATCATAAAGATAGAAAAGAAAGATCCAAATAATCAATACATATGGGTGAAGATAACAGATGGGGAGTCTTTGATTTGGATTGTGGCTTGCTATTTTGCTCCCTATGGCTCTAAAGTGTACAAGAAAAGGAATCTAGATAGAGAAGATCCGTATGAAGCTCTAAAAATTGACTTAGCAAAATATTGTGAATCCGGCAAGATTATCTTACTTGGAGACTTCAATGCGAGGACTACAAATAACCAAGCTCTTTGCTTTGATAAGGAGGAGGGGCAGAATAGCAATCCTTTGTGGCTAGAGGAAGAAGAAAATCACAGTTGGCAAAGAGTATCTCAGGACTCAAAAGGTGGTATTTCGTCCTTTGGTGTAAATCTGTTGGGGTTTTGCTACCTTCACAACTTTTTCATTTGTAACGGCATAAGCACTTTGTCGAGCTCGGGGGCTTTCACATGTCATACTTACAATGGGAAAAGCGTGGTTGACTATTTCATTGGCTCACAAAGCATAATACCACAGATAAAAGAATTGGAAATAGGGAGTTGTCCTATAGAATTAAAATTTGATCACAACCCAATTTATATAAAACATAGTATGAAAGATACTGTCCAGCAAAAAGCTAGTATGCAGCCGTACAAAGGGGGTGGCCTTCAAGACAAAATTCCTATAACATATGAGAATCAACACATATTTTAAAAAATGCTTAAAAAATAGCTAAAGGAAACAAAAAATGTTGGCAGCGCCACTAGAAACTAAGACATTATAAATAGTGACAGGCTGATGTTAATCATTCACAAGGCTCTTATGGCTTGCAAGAGACCTAAGGGTAAAAGGGGTCCCAAAAATAGTTTTCCAGCAAACCCATGGTATGACGAAGAGTGTAAGATGGCTAAAAGGAGGTTGAAAATACCTAGTAGCGAACAAACAAATAAAAAGTTTTACGAAAAACTAGTAAGATCAAAAAAAGAAGAATAAATGATAGTAAGAAGGAGGGAGCTAATCTCTCTTGGAAAACACAATCCGGAGGGTTTTTGGAGAGAATTGCAACAAGTTAGAGACACTACCGAAAACAACATCATGGACATTCAATGGCTAGAGTACGCAAAATGTTGTATGAAAGAGTTCAAGAAAAGACCTACCCTCCAACAAGCAATTCTAATGATAAGCTTTTCTCCACAAAGGATATCAAGGGTGGTATTAAGGCTTTGGTGGTGGGCAAGGCTCGAGACATTGATGGGTTACAAGTTGAACATTTGAAATGGGGTTTAGAGCTCCTGGCACCGCATATCAAAAAGATTTTTAATAGAGTTATTCAGCACGGTTTCCCAAAAAATTGGACCACAAGTGTTGTCATCCCTCTCCACAAGAGTGGTGATGTCAACAACCCATCAAACTATCGCACCATAATGATTAATCCTCTTTTTGGGAAGCTCTTTGGGAGAATGGTTGAACGAACAATCAACCGTTGGGCCGAGAAGGAGGGTAAGAGGGTGAAAGGGCAAGCTGGTTTCAGATCAAAACATTCTAATATTGACCATTGCATTACTCGCAGACACATGGTTGAAAAAGTTTGGGATAAACAGGGCGGGGAAGTTTTTTGTTGTTTTGTTGACTTCAAAAAGGCTTTTGATACGATCCCTAGAAGTAAACTTTGGGACAGAATGGAACAACTTGGAATCCCAAAAAAGTATAGGGTTGTTGTCCACAGGCTTTATGAGCAGGTGAGGGCCAAAATCAGAACAAAGACAAGTCTTTTCGAAAGCTTTGGGAGTGACATTGGTGTCAAGCAGGGCTATCCTTTATCCCCCACTTTGTTCGGGCTACACATAGACAAGCTAGAAGAGTGGCTAGATAAGTGGGGAGGAGATGGTGTTCTTTTGGCCACTTATGTGATCAAGTTGTTGTTATATGCGGATGATCTTACTTTAATGGCTAATTCTAAAAACAGTCTTCAAGAGCATCTAAAAGCTTTATAACTTTTCTGTCAAGATGTGGGATGCAAGTCAACATCAGCAAGACGAAGGTCATGATATTCACATTGAAAAGGGCTAGGAAACAAATAAATTTTGAGTTTGAGGGAAATAATTTGCAAGTGGTGAATGAATACAAGTATTTGGGGCTCGATTTCTGCAACAATCTCAATTGGGAGGCTTGTAGGACGAAAAGAATTCAAGGGGGTTGGAAAGCTCTTTTCCTGCTCCAAAATAGATGTAGGTTGGTTGAGTTATGGGATTGGAAAACAAAAAAGAAGCTTTTTGGGCTACTTGTTACACCTGTGGTTTTATATGGCTGCGAAGTCTAGGGCAGCAACACGTCAACTATAAAATGGAAACAAATAGAAAGAATTCAAAAACATTTAATCACAAGCAATTTCAAAATAAAAAGTACGGTCCCTTATGAGATTGCTTTAGCTGAAGTTGGGGCCTTCCCAATGGAAATGGCGGCGTTAATCCGTTTATTAGGCTATTTGCAAAGAATAGAGAATATGGAGGAACACCGTTGGCCTAAAATTGGGGTGGAAGAAGAATTAACTAGAAGGAAGAACACATGGATGAAACAAAATGTCAAGTGGATGGGGAAATGGGGGATTAACTTGCAAGATTGTCCAAGCACAAAAGTCAAGATGAAAAGGTATGTAAAAGAGAAAGTCAAAAACACCATGTGGCTGAAGCAACTTGGCCGGAAAAGTGAACACTATGCTTTACATTTTAATCCTACTCGTGATCATGAGCAAAAATTCTACATAGGGGCAGATATAAAGTGGAAGGCTAAAATGCTAATAGCCCAGTTGAGAACTAGTTCACACCGTTTAAGATGCGAAACGGGAAGATGGAAAATACCCAAAGAGGGGTGGTCAGATAGGATTTGTTGTTTCTACTCTTCAGGTTTAGTGGAGACAGAGTGGCACTACGTTATGGAGTGCAAAGCCTACAAGGACATCCAGTATTATTACTCAGATTTGTTAAAAGTCAAATCTTTAGCGGCTTTGTTTGAAGAGGAGAAGATTGTTAAAACGACAAGTTACTTGTCCCAATTACACAGCAGAAGAAACGAAATCAGCAAAAAGATTGAAAACAACAATAGGTAGTTTGGTGCGACGGTTTCCCAGTTTCATCTCTTGGGTCCCATAGACTGGCTGGTCTCGTGGACATAATTAAAATCATTCATTCACCGTGGGGTAAAAAGGCAGTTGTTCAGGCTTTAAGTTATGTGAACAATTCTGATAGATACTTTAATTCATGATAGTAATCATACGGAGTGTACTCAACTGTCGTAACCTACACAATTCCTCAGGAAGCTTGCATAAAGACTGGCAGCCATTCACTTGCAAGTGTTGCAACTTATTTAAACCCTCAAGAAATATGTTAAATGCATTTTTGCTTTTCATTTGTGTGCCAATTTTTTTCTAGGCTTTTATCTTTCCTTACTATGTTATTTGCATGCAGTATACAACAACTGGCAAGTCGGTAATCATGTCTTCTTGAAACAACAGAAATGCTTTGGGTTCAAAGGCATCAAGGGGAGGCGAGGCCAACCTTGGTTCCAAGGGAGGACATTCAGTAGCGGCTCTTGCACCAGATAAAAACAATAGCAGGGCAACCCCCACGAGGCAAGGTCATTCCAGAGAGACACTGTCAGCAAGTTTGAAGATCTAATAATGCACGGAGTAAAGCCATGGGATTCTGATGCGGACGAGAACTGCACTAGAAACTTAACAACAACTTGCATGTCTTATTATGATTACTAATCAATGTAATTAACCAGAGGATAGTCTTGCCTCATATTTGTAGTTATTTTTCATACTTTAGCTCTATGAATGTTCTGTATATGACTGATAGCATTTAAATGATAGTAAGTACTTTAGGGGCAGTGTTATACATATGATAGATTTTGTGAATTCATGCTATAAATTTTTGTCCTTTCATAAATTATGGTCTGCAAATTGTTGCTTGCATAGTTTCCATTTCAAAGAAATAGACAGTCTTTCCTGTGATAAATCTTGGGCTTAGCTTACTTTGTTCTTTACAGAGAGATTGATGGCAAAAGCCTATTATGCGTCGATTGCAGGTAAGCTCAATATGTGGCAAGGAGTTTTTGATACCTTTTCTTCCTCTACTCGTTAATAGTGTGTTCATTTTTGTAGGTTAAAAGAACTGAAACTGAAAATATATAACCCTTGCTCTAATTGGAAGCTCCTTGGAAATGTTTATCATTTGATGTTGATGTTTTGATTCTTTATCCTAATTTTTCTTTTCATGAATCATAAATTTTAAATTTATTAAACATCATGATTTTAAGAAAATATATAGATGATGCTTGCATTCGAGCCTGCCTTTGTATATTTTCATAAATGTCATGTGTGAGTCAAACACTGCTATTTTTGCTACCTCTACCTTGTAAATATATGTTCAAGCCAGCTTTGTTTGCATTTAAACAGTGATTTAATTTTTAAATTGCTTTTCTTATCAATTACTACAATTGGAATGTTTATAACTTTATATCATATGTTTAAAAAGAACTTTGTGTGATGTATTTCCAATCATTCATGTTCAAATCTATTATTTTTTCTTGTTTGATTCTTCAACATTGCATACCTGCATAGAACAGTACCACATGTCTATTAAAAGTTATAAATTGATCGGTGCTATGCTCCTAGTGGCTTTAATAAGTTTGCTAATGATAATTTTTGTGATGTTTTCATCCATTCTCTCTGGTAGAAAGCATATTCATTATTATTACAACAGATCAAAGACTTATGTGCAAAAAATGTCATCAGAGCTTCCTTATATGTTGTCTTTATGGTTGATGAGTAGGTGTATGCAATTATTATATTAGCAATAATCACAACTTACAAGAATAATAATGACAATGGATATGCATAAAAAATTTAGAAGCCTTTCACCATAGCTATTATATGATGTTTATTTTCCTCTTTGTTGTTTTTTAGCTATTCTTGTTGTATTTTTCCTACAAAATATCACAATCTATCATATCTCTTCAGACTATTCCTCAATAATAATTGAGTACATGCTCGTAGTTTCTACAAGAGAAAAGAATTAGAGGTGTTGCTCCTTTTGGGGCCCTCACTCATGAAAATTCATTACATATATCAGAAAGATACACCACCCTTCTATGCCAGCAAAGGATAAAGGCAATCAAAACTGCAACACCTATACATTGCAAGTGAAATATAAAAAACTAACAACATGTGATATAACACTGCTCTATAGTGTAGATACAACCAGCTAAAACCAGAGGAAATAGAGACCAAAAAATTTAGACTGAATAAAATTAAACTGCCTAAAACAAACCTTTCTTTACATCACTCCCCAATGCTCCCTTCCTTTTGATTTTTCCTTCACACTTCAATCACCTGTTTCACCTAGCCTGCTCCTCCTCCCATGCCACTTGAAGACTGCCATCCCTAAAGAGCCCCTACAAAAGAGGGGAAACAAATACCACCACAAAGTTCTCTCCAGTATGGACAGAGCCACCACAAAAAACTAGAACAATGCAGCTGATTCCAACCTCACACTAACATTTGAATGTGTGACATGCAAATCGGCCAGCGCCTTACCTTTAGTTACATCTACTTGCCTTCCTAAACTGGCCAGGTAAAAAATCCTTAACGGCCATAAACATAAATATGCATCAGAAATGACTGTATGTAGGTTGGAGACAAAGTTTCCTTGTATAGCAGATTTTGGCCTGTGATCTATATCCATACCTATATCCCCCAACACACATTTCAAAAACCCTAGAGCTGCATTTAATTCAGAACCAAAGAGTTACCTATGAAAACTTGCTTTTTATGTATCTATTATTCATTTGTTTTATCAATATTATTACTAAAAATTATCAAACACAACAAATTAAAACATAGCAATTCTAGAACTTGTTAGCAGGAACTTCACTGCCCTGCAACTCTTGTTTAATATATGTTTTCAATTTAAATGGATTTTCAAAATCAGGAAAAATAGAAAAAGCAAATTCATTTTAATTTTCAAAATAGAGACCGTTAGAAAAAAAAATAGCACATGGCTTCCACCTCCCTGTCATTTTCAATGAAGCTTCAAAAACTTTACACAAATATTCCTTCATTGCTTTCACTGTGCTTTCAGCGTAATAATTATTTACTTAAATATTATTTTATTTTACTTCACAATTATTCAAAAAATAATTTAGTTTACTATTAAGTTATTTTATTTTTTAAATTATTTGTTTTGTTTTTATTTGAAAAGTTTTTTTTTTTTGAAAATTTGGACCATTCTTTTATTTTGTTTTTGAAAAAAATAGAATAATATTATTTAAACACGGCTATCTAAAAAATCTATAATAATAAATGGTCCCATAGTAATGGATAAGTTTTAAATTTTTAACTAAAAAAAATCAAGGAGTGAGTGGTCTAGGTCTACAAATAAGGGACCAAAATAATTAAAAAGAAAAAAATCTCTAAAAATTATCTTAATATTCATTAATAGGACTAAGGAATTTGAAAATTATAAATACATGAAATATGATAAAAAAAAATCTCCTCGATTGATGGGAAAAATCTAAAGATGTGATCCTATGGAAGGGATACTATTTTCATGGAGAAAGGGGTTTCATGAGACCAAAGAATGTTATATGATAAAATAGAATTGTGTTGGAATAAATAGGAGCTCTTACTTTTTAAATTTTAGATTTTGAGGTGTCTTTGGGGAAGAGCTTGAAATTCTTCCCACCAACTTAGGAGATTTTGTTGTCACATGTTTTTAGATTCCTTCCAATTAATTTCAGAATATTTTTCAAAAGAAAATTTCAAAATTTCACTATTTTAATCATTTTTTATCCCTTTATTTGCATATTTGTAAATCTAAAGAGTAGAAATAAAGATTGACAACAATCGTAGAGGTAAATTTATATTAACTATACTTCATTCTAACTTTTGACTTGATTCTAACTTTAAAATTGTTATAGAAAAATATTTATTTGTGATAAAAACTCATATATTAAAAACAACATCAAATACAATGCATAAGACACTCTAAATCCCTAGCCATTGAGGAAACAAAGGTCAACGAAAAAATTTCTCACTTAGATTAAATTTGTTGATACATCTTTTTTCTTATTTTATTCTGAATGCTTGAATTTAAATTTTACAGAAATTTCAGGATTTTATTTCTTTATTTCTGCAAACAATGTGAATAATAATGAAAACATTAATTCATATCAAATACAAACAATGATCATGCACTAAAAAATATCTAGTTGGTTAGCTCAATTTCTTAGTTGTGTTAGCATTCCCTGTCTTTGCCTTGCAAATAGCCACATATTAAAATATGGTAATTTTGTTCTTGGTGTTGTACCCCAGATTAAAAAAAATTACTACACTTAGGCATTTTGAAGAAATGACTTAAAATCTTGTTAAATCTGTCAAAAAAGGTCAAAATTGGGGTTTGCATGTCTTGCATGAGGATCTAAAACTTAGAATTTTCAAAATCTGACAATCTGGATCGGCTCAAAGTGACCAAATCTACAATACCCAGATTTTAGTTTTTCAACCCTAAATTTTAGGAAGTTTTCTATTTTTAGCAGTTTTCTAAAAATATAAACTTTTTCTGTGTTTTTTTGGGTTTCTTTTGAAATAGATATAGGCATAATTTTGTAAAAATAGAAATTTTGGCTTCTAGGGTTGAGATTGATTTAGATTGGCTTAAAATACTTCCTCATTAGGTTGGTGCAGTTAGAATCACAAAAAGATCAGTTTTACCCTAGTGGGTCTATTTTGCTTTTTTAGAAGCTTTTTCAGGAGCACCGAGGTTATCAATGGAGGTCAGTCAGTTGTCAGGTGTCAGAATCAGACATTCAAGCATTGAACGGAAGCTGCTAATGGCCAGTGTGCACGAAGAACAAGGAATGGAGAAGGGAAGCTGTCAAAGTTGAAAAAATGTGAATTTTTGGCTAAGTCTAGAGACTTCAGGCACCCCTGTCAAGAATACATGCCCAAACCTTCATGCCTTAGAATATTTTTCATCTCCAATAGCAGATCAAAGGAAAACACGTCAAACAAAGGAGAAGTTTGAAAATCTCAGAAATTTTTCTAAGTCTACCAGGCATGGGCACCCCTGGAGAAGATAGGCACCCAACATTTTGAAGGGTCAAATGATGTTTTTACTAAAAGTTATCTCCGAAACAATGTTGTCAGATTCAATCAAGCTCTGTGAGAAATCATTCAACTCATCCGTCGGATCAATCTGGAGGCCAGAAGTCAAGATCAAACTGGAGATGAAAATTGAGAAAAATTTGAAAATGATGAAAAAATGGTTAAGTTTATAAGAGATAGGCGCATCGAGCCAAGATAGGCACCCAAACTCTCATGCCTTAGTCAAATTTTTGAAATTTCCAAAATTTCAAATGGAGAACAAATGTCCACATTCAATGTGCAAGTTTGAGCTAGGGTTTTGAAGAGTTACGGCAAAAGAAAGTCGTTTCTCTCAAGATAGAACTTATTTAAAGTGCCTTTGTATTTCATTTTTCATATTTTCTTGCAGGTGGCATCCAAGGAGAAGTAGAGCAGCAATTTAAAACTTCTCTTTTCAAGTTTCAAGAACTCAAACTTGCTATTTTTCAAAGAATTTTCAAACCAGCACATAAGGAGGTCTGCTTTTTCATCCAGAACATCAATTGTTTGAAGAAAGGAGGTCATTGTTTTCAATTTTCAATGAGCTGAGTTATACTAGTTCTATCTTCTGGATAATTTTTTGAAGAACTTTTTCAAAGTTGCAGCAACTGATTTTTCATAGCATGTCAAAGAAAACTTCAAGATTTTCAACTTCTAATCTTCTGGGTCTTTCTTAAACATTCTTCTTCCCATAACCCATATCACAGCTTTTTTAGAGAAATTTCAAGTGGTTGCTTTTTCAGTCAGACTTCAAGGTTTTCAAGATCTAATCAACTGGGTTCATCCAAAATGTGCTTCTGAACAAAACCCAGGTGCCAACTTTTTCGTGCTTTTTCAAAGAAAATTAGGGTTTGTTGCTTTTTTAGTCTACACTCAAAATTTTCAAAAACAAACGATCTGGGTTGTCTTGTAATGAAATTCTAAATAAAACCCATATCTCATATTTTTTTTGAAAATTTTCATCCATTTGACAAAGAAAATCAGCAAGCTAAAAATAGAAAGTGTGCAAAAACTTGTCTAAATATAGGCGAGTTTACAGTCAATCTTCAAGTTTTGCAGTATGAAGTACATTCCCACTGAGTTTAAGACCATATCAGCATTATATCATGACTTCATCGGGACAGTTGAGACTGACTTGCACCACATCAAGCCAATGTTCAATTTGCGTCCTTTGAAAGATGCAAGCTATGTTGCAGTCAAACATCTTGGTCATTTTGGGTTGTTTACAGCCTCAAGCAATGTTGAGAAGGCTTTGAGGAAAAGGACAAGTAATGGAAAAAAATTGTACAATACTCTTCCATGGGAGAATCAAGAGAAGTGTCAAAAGCACAAACTTGCAGAGCCGCCAAGCCATCAATCAGTGAGTCATCTTTTGGGGCAGCGATGTTTTTCAAGAACAGAACTCATAAAAAAGATGAAAATGTCAAAGATTCTATAAGTTTGATCACAAAAGAGGAGAAGATCCTAGAAAAGAGGAATATGGCTATAGATAGTATCAATGCTACTAATAGGGAGGTAGTTTCCAGCTTTTTGGTGGATGTGATCGAGATTTAAAGCAACAATCATCTAAAAGCTTTCTTCCTAGCTTTCTTTCTATTCTCATCTTAATTCTTATCCATTCTTTTGAGAAGAGAAAGAAAACAATTGTAATGAGTTGGCATTTCCTATTTTACATGCTTTCTTAGTTGTAGATGTTTATCTTCTTTAGGTTTAGAAATAAAGCTTGCATGTTGGCAAGTATTAGTTGTAAAAGCAAGGAGATTTTAGGGTTCCCTACTCCTCTGCTTAGTTATAAATAAGAGCAGTCTTTGCTCAATTTTCTTTAACCGTGCTTGTGATAACAAATTGTTGAGCCTATGCCTTCAAGTTTGTTATTGATTAGTTTCAATTCACTTTGTGTTAAGAGAAAGTTTGCATGCCTCTTTTAGCTGCAAATCCTTGTTCAGTGCATGTGTCTTGTGTCAAGTGTTAATCTGGTTTGATCGCATGTTGCATGTATTTTGCTACAACTTTCTATCCCATAATTGTAATCTCTTGTGCCCAAAGTTTGAGGAAATAAAGTCTCATATTTTCGTTTATTGTGTTTTGCTTATATGATCTCCTTTTCGCATTGCATTGAAATTCAGTAGATGTATGTTGGAAGAAGGTTCATCTAAGTATCTGTGTCAGATAATCAAATCATGTTCATTTCTAAACTCTCTTGCTCGGCGTTTACTTGAGAGGCTAGAAACGTCTTTAGCATAAGTTAGTTGTAGTTGATAGTTTTATTAAAGAGAAAACCTCAGCTACAACATTAAGAGTTCTATAATCTTGTGTTCTCGTAGCTGAAACAAAAAGATAGGAAAATTAGCTTTAGTTTACTTTCTTTTAGCAAACTCGGTAAAAGAGGGAGCTTCCCCTTTGAATTTGAAGAGCAGTTTACTGTACATAGTTGTCTGTTTCCAAATCGCATTCTAGAGGTGCGATTTAAAATGCCAACAATTTTTTGGCGCCCACCATGGGGCACGAGACATAGAACTTCAAGAAAGCTTACCCTTTATGACATGAGAATGACCATCTAACACCTTATTGCCTGATCCATCCAGGAGCAATGTGTGATAACAATAATACTAGTGAGAATCTGAGACGTCCACCCCCATTACCTTGGGGTAATATCATTGGACCTTTGGATTTGCGAGAACATCATGAGTTACCTAAGAGGTCAAGCAAGCACTTTCCACGGTTTCACGGCGATGGAACTCAACATCCTGATGATCATATTTCAGCCTTCTCAACGACTTGCAGCATTTTACACATGGCACATGAAGATATCATTGTACGTCTCTTTGTGGAGACTCTTGTTGGGAATGTTGTTGATTGGTTCAATCACCTGGAGCCAGGCATTATCACAAGTTGGGCAACTATGAGTGAGAAATCATTGGTTGTTTGCCCAACTTGCAAATTCAAAGATGGAGCACAATGAGAACATGAGAGAATTTGTAGCAAGATTTAATCATCTTGTTACACGTCTTTCTTCTACACTTAATCCATCTCCAGAGATTCTAATGGGTTGTTTCATAAATGATCTTCCATCAGAGATAGCCTTCTTCCTCAAGACGAAAAGACATATAGAATTGATGGATGTGCAAGAACATGCCATCGAATTGGAGGATAATATGATTACTTTTGGCTTGATGAAAACATATTCTATCGGATCTCTAGCTCAACAACCGTACTAGTCAAAGAGATAATTTTCAATCACAGTTGCCAACACCTCCACCAATATCAATGAGTTAAAATTGAGATATATCTTTGTATATATGAGGATTCAAATTGAGAAATTGTATCATTGATTCAGGAGCATTGGAAAACATCATGCCTCTACAAGTAATGAATGCATTAGTACTTTCGTGCACTGAGACACAGGACGAGTGTTATTCACTTGAGTGTAAGTCGGTGTCGTTGGTTAGACAATTGAAGGATGCTTGATAGGGTAGGGTTGGATGGAACAATCACTGTTCCATGCTCCGGATCTTTAATTGCAAGATCTCCTTGGTGTCTTACTTCACCACCTTAACCTTTAGGACCTTCTTCATGTTTAGGTACCCCTGGATCTCCTGGACAACCCCACTCCAATCACAATCCAACCTACCAAGTCAATTTTGGTGCAATACCTCTAACTCTTCCTTAGCCCTTAATCTACCCTAAAGACTAACATTCTCCAAGAACTAAAGCTTAGCTTTGCAAGGGTGTGGAGATGTTTCCACTAACTTCATTCCATCATGTTATGGCTCTGAAAGATCCACCCAACTCCATCTTTCCATCGCTTTCACCAAACCCTCATCTAGGGTTAAAAAGGCTACTAGCCTAGGATTTGCAAATTAGGCCTACCTCCCGAGGAAACAAGCTAGAACTCTAAAGTTCTCCAAAGAACACAAGATCTTCTCTTGGGATTCCTAGTCCTTGTGTCTATCCCTCAAAGATTCTAGAGGCCTTAATCTTCATCTGTCCGTACACAGCCATAACCCTCCATTTAGCAATTTAGGCCTTTTTTAAGCCATTTCCTGACCACACACCAATCTGTCAGTTTATTCTCCCTCCAAATGGACTGGTGAAGCCTCCTCCTTCATGCCAAGTCTTTGAAAGGAATCTATCTGCCCTCTCCACACTGTGACTTGACAGGGAATGGTCACCCCTGCAAACTAAGTGCTTTGCACTTCTTTTCTTTCCTAGCCAGGCACTGTCAAGCTCGCCTAGGAGAAGACTCCCACAGTGATTTCCTGACTCCTAACCACTCCTAACCCTATCCTATTTATATACATGGATCCTAGTCACAATTCCCAAGGGCCCATACACAAAGTACAATGGGAATGTAACTAAACCTCCATTCTTTACAGACTGACTGTCAGAACAGTAACTACAAAGAAACAATTTAATTACAAAGCAATGCCTGAAAATTGAACACACTAACTAAATACTGCCACACAAAGCTTCAAATACCACTACACTACATTCTATAACAACTCACAGTGCCATGATCACTCCTGACCACACAAATTCAAAACAAAACACAGAAAATTATACAACCTTATCACTGTCCTCACTGGTATTCATGAATTTTTAACAATATAAAAGCTTCCAACCTTCCTTTCAGGTCGAGGCACACCATATATAGGTTTCTAAATTAGTTAAGCTCGATCCTAACTACTCCATGGCCGCTTGTGTGATTTCCATTAGGCCTTATTTGCAACATTTTAAAGAAACTAACACCTAGAAAAGTCTACAAAGGTCTTAAACCATCCTTGTAGCCAAACCTCAATCTAACAAATGGTCAACATGACCTTTACTAACACATTACATGTTCTCAAATGCCTCTAAGGCACAAACTCAGGTAATAGAAAGAGATTGCTACACTTGGCCTAAACAAATTGCCAATTAAAAACCTTCTAGACAACTTTCCTAGATGAACTATGGGGTGCTCCTGCACCATTCTCCCCCTCTGCACAAACATTAAGGAATGTGGGGAGAGATTAGAGATGGGTCAATTCCCTACTTCTTGAACTGAGCTTCATCCACCCATGTAGCCTTAGATTCATGTTTGTTCTGCCATTTGATAAGATGCTCCATGTACACCCTGTGCCTTGTAGATTTCTTTACTCTTGACTCCAAGATCCTCTCTGCTTGTAGCTTGTCTTTAGGAGGTAAGGTTATGTTACTTACATCCTTGAAGATGTCCCTGCTATTCTGATCCATGTCATTGATTGATCCCTTATACCTGATCAAATCAGCTACATTGAACACTGGTGAAATCCCTAAATCTGCAAGTAACTCCACCTTGTATGCATTCTTCCCATATTTGGCTAATACCTTGCATGGTCCCACTCTTTTCATCTGCAATTTGGTTGATGTTCCCTTTAGCAACTTGGATTTGTTGAGGTGGACCATGACATAGTCTCCTACTACAAAGTGTAAATCTTTTCTTGACATATCCACCTTATCTTTCAACTTTTGAGTAGCTTCGGTGACTGTCTTTTTTACCTGCTCCTGAATCTCCTTCATGGTCTAAGTGAAATCCTTTGCATGTCCACTCCTATGCTCCATAGCTCCTAGATCCCTGAGCTCACATATACCTCTTGGGTGCATCCCATACACAATTTTAAAAGGACTCTTCCCTGTGGTCCGGTTCACACTGTCATTATATGCATACTCAGCTTGTGAGATAACCATGTCCCATGTATGTCCATACTCTTTGGTTAGGCACCTGAGAAGGTTACCTAAGACCTTATTAACCACCTTTGTTTGACCATCGGTCTGAGGATGGTAAGCTGATCCAAAAGACAGGTTGGTACCTAATCTGCTCCATAGAGTCTTCCAAAAGTGACTCATGAACTTCACATCCCTGTCTGAAACAATGCTCAAAGGCAATCCATGGATCCTTACAATTTCCTTGAAGAAAAGGTGAGCTATATAGCTAGCATCATGAGTGGTTTTGCAAGGGATAAAGTGACTCATCTTGTTGAATCTATCCACCACCACATAGACACTGTCAAATCTTGTCTTGGTCTTAGGGATTCCTACCACAAAGTCCATGCTAACACACTCCCATGGTTTGTTAGGAATGGGTATGGGTTGATATAGACCAACATTACTAGCTCCTCCCTTAGCTTTCATACACACTACACATTGCTCCACATACCTCCTGACATCCCTTGACAACTTAGGCCAATAGTAGAACCTTTGCACTAGTTCTAATGTTTTGTTGATGCCAAAATATCCACTAAGACTTCCATTATGCTTCTCTTGGATGAGGTTCTCTCTCATTGATCCTCTTGGAACACGTAACTGATTCCCCTTGAATAACAATCCACTTTGCAATATATACTATGAGTATTGGCTATGAAAATGATTCTCAAAGTCAGAACATACCTTGTAGGCCTCCGAAAAGTCTTCATCTTCCCCATAGAGATCCTTGAAACTCTCTATTCCAATGCTCTTGATCTATATCTCTTGCACTGTCAACAATCTCCTGCTTAGTGCATCTGCTACCTTGTTCAACTGTCCCTTCTTGTGCTTGATGGTGAAAGTAAAAGCTTGGATGTACTCCATCCATTTCAAATTTATATTGCTCAACTTCTCTTGGGTGTTGATATAGCTAAGTGCCTGATTGTCAATAAAGACCACAAACTCCTTGGGTAGAAGGTAATGCCTCCACTTACCAAGTGACTGAACTAAAGCATAAAGTTCTAGGTCATAGGTAGAATAATTCTTCTTAGCTTCATTGATCTTTTCACTAAAGAAAGCTATGGGCCTGCCTTCTTGACTTAGCACTCCTCCTACTGCAACTCCACTAGCATCACATTCCACAGTAAACAACTTGTCAAAGCTAGGTAGTAAAAGTATAGGTTGAGTTGCCACTTCTTGTTTCAGTTGCTCAAAACCTTTCTCATCTTCTTGAGTCCACTTAAACTTAGTCTTTAAACCACATTTGATTGTATCTAGGACTGGTGCACATATGCCACTAAATTTCCTTATGAATTTCCTATAAAATTGAGCCAATCCATGAAAACTTCTTACCTCTATCCCTATCGTTGGTGTAGGCCAATTTAAGATAGCTTCCACCTTGCTTGGATCCATCTTCAATGATCCTTGGGATACTACAAAACCCAAATATACCAGCTCCTGTTTAAAGAACTCACACTTCTCTAGGTCGATGGCTAACTTCTCTTCTTGCAATCTTCTAAGAACCAACTCCACATGCTTTAGGTGTTCTTCTGCTGTGTTGCTTAAGATGAGTATATCATCAAGATAGACCACCATAAATATCCCTGTAAATTCTTTGATCACTTCATTCATGAGCCTCATGAATGTGCTAGGGGCATTAGAGAGGCCAAATGGCATAACTCTCCACTCATACAACCCATCTATTGTCTTACATGTTGTCTTCCACTCATCTCCATCCTTGATTCTGATTTGATGGTATCCACTCTTGAGATCCAACTTGGTGAAGTATTGAGCGCCTCCAAGACAATCCATCAAGTCCTCAATCCTAGGAATAGGGAATCTATACCTAATTGTGATTCTATTTATTGCTCTATAATCAGTGCATAATCTCCACTGCCATGGTCTACCCAATAGTAGATGGCATGCATCCATGGGTAACACATCACAAATCAGTTTATCCTTGTACCCTCCAATGGAAAACTCCACCGTTACTTGCTCATTGACAAGAACACTCTGCCCTTTGTTTAACCATGTTACTTTGTAGGGGTTAGTGTGGGGTACCTTCTCCAATTTCAACTTCCTTACTGCCTCTTCTGAGATGATTTTATCTGTTGAACTTGAATCCACAATAACCTTACATACTTTCCCAAGTATTTTGCATCTCACTCTAAATAAAGCTCTTCTTTTTTTTGGCTCTTCCTTGACCGGTTGTCTGATCAAAACTCTCCTAAACATCAAGTTCTCCCCCATTTCTGATTCAATGTGACTGACCTTTGGTGATTTAGTACTCATGGTGTCCTCTTGAGCATATGCCACTCTCTTCTCAGTATTTGATGAAGATGCTTTCTCCGGGCACCTATAAGCTGGATGGCCTATTTGACCACAATGGTAACACTTCATATTGGCAAAGTATGAATTGCTCTTGCTTGCTCCTCTTCCTCTATTTGATCCTCCTCGAGAACCTCTACCTCTTCCATAACCTCCTCTAGAAGGTGTTTCACTTCCATGCTCAGTGAGTTTAGATTCTCCTTCGTTTCTTTGCTCAATTCCTCTACCTTGGTAGCCACCTCTATGTCCTCTTTGATCTCTTTGATCTCTTCCTTTGTCTCTACTCTTAGAAGCCTCATCATGTTTCCTCTTGATTATTTCCTCAATCTTAATAGCTAATTGGTAACATTGGTGTACTGTCTTAGGACTTAGAAGAGTCATCTCCTCTTGAATGTTCCACTTCAAGCCGTTAAGATACCTAGCCACCTTGAGACTTTCATCTTCTGAAACATTAGACCTCATACAAAGTTTTTGAAACTCCTCGGTATAAGCATTCACATCTTGGTCTCTTTTCCTCAAGCTTTTTCTTTTCTTATGTAACTGAATCTCATAATCATCTGGTATGTATGCTTCTCTCACTTTTGCCACCATACCCTTCCAAGTTGAAATAGGCTTCTTGCCTTCCTTTCCCCTCTCTGTTTGAATGAATTTCCACCAAGTCAAGGTAGATCCTCTCAATCTAGACTTGGCCACCTTCACCTTTTGTGCTTCAGTGACTCCATCACATTCAAAATGGTTCTCCATGCCTTCTATCCAATCTATGACTAGATCAACTTCCAGTTTGCCATTGAACAGTGGTATGCCTTCAAGTGCTTTGCCACTCAAAGCTTTCAATGCCTTCAAGAAAGGCTCCTCTTGCAGAATAGGGTCAGGTTCAGGGGTCTTGTCTTCCTCTGCAACCTCTTCACTCTTTGGTACCCTGCCCTCCAATCTATCACTGACCTCATCGGCCTTGATCTGCACATTGCTCAATGCTTGCTCAAGTTGAGCTAGTCTTTCTCTCAACCTCCTATTATCTTCCTCCTGATCTTCAACCTTCTTTGCCAACTCAATTTTTGTCAGCATGGTTGTGGAACCACTGGATTCAAGGTCTGACATACAAGATTCTATCCCAAATCTTTAACTTGCTCTAATACCAATCTGATAGGGTAGGGTTGGATGGAACAATCATTGTTCCATGCTCTGGATCTTTACTTGCAAGATCTCCTTGGTGTCTTACTTCACCACCTTAACCTTTAGGACCTTCTTCATGTTTAGGTACCCCTGGTTCTCCTGGCCAACCCCACTCCCATCACAATCCAACCTACCAAGTCAATCTTGGTGCAATACCTCTAACTCTTCCTTAGCCCTTAATCTACCCTAAAGACTAACATTCTCCAAAAACTAAAGCTTAGCTTTGCAAGGGTGTGGAGATGTTTCCATTGACTTCATTCCATCCTATTATGGCTTTGAAAGATCCACCTAACTCCATCTTTCCATCACTTTCACCAAACCCTCATCTAGGGTTAAAAAGGCTACTAGCCTAGGATTTGCAAATTAGGCCTACTTCCTGAGGAAATAAGCTAGAACTCTAAAGTTCTCCAAAGAACACAAGATATTCTCTTGGGATTCCTGGTCCTTGTTTCTATCGCTCAAAGATTCTAGAGGCCTTAATCCTCATCTATCCGTACACAGCCATAACCCTCCATTTAGCAATTTAAGCCTTTTTTAAGCCATTTCCTGACCACACACCAATCTGTCAGTTTATTCTCCCTCCAAATGGACTGGTGAAGCCTCCTCCTTTATTCCAAGTCTTTGCAAGGCATTTATCTGCCCTCTCCACACCGTGACTTGACAGGGAATGGTCACCCCTGCAAACCAAGTGCTTTGCACTTCTTTTCTTTCCTAGTCAGGCACTGTCAAGCTCGCCTAGGAGAAGACTCCCACAGTGATTTCCTGACTCCTAACCACTCCTAACCCTATCCTATTTACAGACATGGAGCCTAGTCACAATTCCCAAGGGCCCGCACACAAAGTACAATGGGAATGTAACTAAACCTCCATTCTTTACAGACTGACTGTCAGGACAGTAACTACAAAGAAACAATTTAATTACAAAGCAACGCCTGAAAATTGAACACACTAACTAAATACTACCACACAAAGCTTCAAATACCACTACATTACATTCTATAACAACTCACAGTGCCATGATCACTCCTGACCACACAAATTCAAAACAAAACACAGAAAATTATACAACCTTATCACTGTCCTCACTGGTATTCATGAATTTTTAACAATATAAAAGCTTCCAACCTTCCTTTCAAGTCAAGGCACACCATATATAGGTTTCTAAATTAGTTAAGCTCGATCCTAACTACTCCATGGCCGCTTGTGTGATTTCAATTAGGCCTTATTTGCAACATTTTAAAGAAACTAACACCTAGAAAGGTCTAGAAAGGTCTTAAACCATCCTTGTAGCCAAACCTCAATCTAACAAATGGTCAACATGACCTTTACTAACACATTACATGTTCTCAAATGCCTCTAAGGCACAAATTCAGGTAATAGAAAGAGATTGCTACACTTGGCCTAAACAAATTTCCAATTAAAAACCTTCTAGACAACTTTCCTAGATGAACTATGGGGTGCTCTTGCACCAATGCTCAAGTAAGGTTGGTAGCTTGTCCAAAAAAAAAGATTAAGATAAATATCTTAGTGGTTGATGTTCCAGCTAGCTACGGGATGTTATTGAGTCAAAGCTTCTACAGAGATCTTGGTGGTGCAATGCAGTTAGATTGGTTGTCTACAACCATTCATGTAAAGGAAGGCAGAATCAAGATAGAACCCGAGCCCAAATCCCAGTTCATAGTGGTGAAAATTCCAACCCCCCAGCCCAACTATATCAAGAAACGAGTCTTGGTAATTGTGTGACGCTGTCAGAAATAGGAATTGAAGACCAAAACATTGATTGTTCTAAAAGAAGGCTAACATAGGAGACAAAGTTATGGACAATGCATTTAGATAGGGGTTGTTCAGTTGTAGGTTTAGAAGAAGGGACAATGATCATTCCCCCTAAAAAATTGCTGCAATTGGAATTCACTGAAGCTGAAAAGGAGGTGCTTTTGTTAGGCCTCAAAAATGCCAAAGACATGGGAATTGAATTCCTATGTGTTAAAGGGAATGTGGAGTTGATCGATGAGCTAATCAAAGGATATTTCCAGTTCAGAAAGGATCATCTACGACATTATAGAAATCAGGTTTGGAATGCGATCGATTGGTTTGAAGAGTTCGACAACAAAGACATCCCGAAGATCAACAATAGAGACATCCCAAAGACAAACGACAACAAAGTTGGCGACTCAGCGGTACCTACTTACTTCCTTGCACCATATTCTGACTTTTGTCAAGGTCCCTTTTCCTAGATGTATGAAGATATGAGAATCTTCATCCCAAAAGATTTGTCTCCCACAATACCTAGGAGAAGAGAAGTAAAGCCTTTTAGGCAGAAATGGTATTCTTTAGGGTGGAGTAATTTCCTTTCAATAAATTTTTCCTTTATGTGATCGTAATGTTGTGTTTCCCCTTTCCGTAATAGTTTTGTCATGTTTTTGGTGATTAGGCATCTTATTTTAGGTGATTTCTAGGGAAGTCCAATTATTAGGTGATTCTAGGAAGTCCGGTCGTAGGTGACTTAGGGAAGGTTTTGTAATAGGTCATTAGGAAATGATGTTGACTCCACTACCCAATGGACAAGGCACTGGTCTAAGCTTATAATCCAAAGATTCTATGGTTCTCCTATGCCGAAAGTATCCGACATGGTCCCCAGACGAAGCCAATTGTTGTACCCCAAATTTAAAAAAATTGCTAGACTTAGGCATTTTGAAGAAATGAGTTAAAATCTTGTTAAATATGTCAAAAAGGGTCAAAATTGGGGTTTGCATGTCTTGCATGAGGATCTAAAACTTAGAATTTTCAAAATCTGACAATCTAGGTTAGCTCAAAGCAACCAAATCTACAATACCCAAATTTCAGTTTTTCAACCCTAAATTTTAGGAAGTTTTCTATTTTTAGTAGTTTTCTAAAAATAGAAACTTTTTGGGGGTTTTTTTGGGTTTTTCTTTTGAAATAGATACAGACAAAATTTTCTAAAAATAGAAATTTTGGCTTCTAGGGTTGAGATTGATTTTGATTGGCTTAAAATACTTCCGCATCAGGCTGGTGCAGTCAGAATCATGAAAAGATCAGTTTTACCCTAGTGGGTTTATTTTGCTTTTTTAGAAGCTTTTTCAAGAGCACCAAGGTTATCAAAGAAGGTCAGTCGGCTACCAGGCATCGAAATCAGACATTCAAGCATTGAAATGAAGCTGCTAATGGCAAACGTGCATGAAGAACGAGGAACGGAGAAGGGAAGTTGTCAAAGTTGAAAAATGTGAACTTTTGGCTAAGTCTAGAGACTTCAGGCACCGTTGTCAAGAATAGGCACCCCAACCTTCATCCCTTAGAATATTTTTCATCTTCGACAACAGATCAAAGGAAAACATGTCAAACAAAGGAGAAGTTTGAAAATCTTAGAAATTTTTTCTAAGTCTGCTAGCCATGGGCGCCCCTGGAGAAGATAGGCACCCGACATTTTGAAGGGTCAAATGATGTTTTTGCTAAAATTTGTCTCCAGAACAATGTTGTCAGATTCAATCAGGCTTTGTGAGGCATCATTCAACTCGTTCGTCAAATCAATCTGGAGGCAGGAAGTCAAGATCAAACTGGAGATGAAAATTGAGAAAAAGTTGAAAATGATGAAAAAATGGTTAAGTCTAGAAGAGATAGGCGCCTCAAGCCAAGATAGGCACCCAAACTCTCATGCCTTAGTCAAATTTTTGAAAATTTTAAAATTTCAAATGGAGAACAAACGTCCACATTCAATGTGCAAGTTCGAGATAGGGTTTTGAAGAGTTAGGGCAAAAGAAAGTTGTTTCTCTCAAGATAGAACTTATTTAAGGTGCCTTTGTATTTCATTTTTCATATTTTCTTGCAGGTGGCATCCAAGAAGAAGTAGAACAACAATTTAAAACTTCTCTTTTCAAGATTCAAGAAATCAAACTTGTTGGTTTTTCAAAGAATTTTTAAACCAACACATAAGGAGGCCTGCTTTTTCATCCTTTTTCATCCAGAACATCAATTGTTTGAAAAAAGAAGGTCATGGTTTTCAATTTTCAGTGAGCTAGGTTATACTAGTTCTATCTTCTGGATAATTTTTTAAGAACATTTTCAAAGTTGCAGCAGCTGCTTTTTCATTGCATGTCAAAGAAAACTTCAAGATTTTCAACTTCTAATATTTTGGGTCTTTCTTAAACATTCTTCTGGACATAACCCATATCACAACTTTTTTAGAGAAATTTCAAGTGGTTTTTTTTTCAGTCAGACTTCAAGGTTTTCAAGATCTAATCAACTAGGTTCATCCAAAATGTGCTTCTGAACAAAACCCCAAGTGCTAGCTTTTTTGTGCTTTTTTGAAGAAAACTAGGGTTTGCTTCTTTTTCAGTCTACACTCAAAATTTTCAAAAATAAACGATTTGGGTTGGCTTGTAACGAAATTCTGAATAAAACCCATATCTCACAAAATTTTGAAATTTTTCATCCGTTTGATAAAGAAAATCAACAAGCTAAAAATAAAATCAATCTTCGAGTTTTGTAGTATGGGGTACATTCCCACTGAGTTCAAGACCATATCAACATTATATCATGACTTCATCAGGATAGCTAAGACTGACTTGCACCACATCAAGCCAGTGTTCAATTTGCGTCCTTTGAAAGATGCAAGCTATGTTGCAGTCAAACATCTTGGTCATTTTGGGTTGTTTACAGCCTCAGGCAATGTTGAGAAGGCTTTGAGAAAAAGGACAAGTATTGGAAAAAGTTGTATAATACTCTTCTGTGGGAGAATCAAGAAAAGTGTCAAAAGCACAAAGTTGCAGAGCTGCCAAGTCATCAACCAATGAGTCATCTTTTGGGGCAGCGATGTTTTTCAAGAACATAGTTCTCATAAAGAAGATGAAGATGTCAAAGATTCTCTAAGTTTGATTGCAAAAGAGGAGAAGATCCTAGAAAAGCGGAATTGGCTATAGATAGTATCAACGCTCCTGATAGAGAGGCAATTTCTCACTTTTTGGTGGATGTGATCGAGATTTAAAGTGACAATCATCTAGAATCCTTCTTCCTAGCTTTCTTTCTATTCTCGTCTTAATTCTTATCCATTGTTTTGAGAAGAGAAAGAAAACAATTGTAATGAGTTGGCATTTCCTATTTTACATGTTTTCTTAGTTGTAGATCCTTATCTTCTTTAGGTTTAGAAATAAAGCTTGCATGTTGGCAAGTATTAGTTGTAAAAGCAAGGAGATTTTAGGGTTCCCTACTCCTCTGCTTAGTTATAAATAAGAGCAGTCTTTGCTCAATTTTCTTTAACCGTGCTTGTGATAACAAATTACTGAGCCTATGCCTTCAAGTTTGTTATTGATTAGTTTCAGTTCACTTTGTGTTAAGAGAAAGTTTGCATGCCTTTTAACTGCAAATCCTTGTTCAGTGCATGTGTCTTGTGTCAAGTGTTAATCTGGTTTGATCGCATGTTGCATGTATTTTGCTACAACTTGTCCTAGAATTGTAATCTCTTGTGCCCGAAGCTTGAGGAAATAAAGTCTTGTGCTTGCTTCGTTGCCCTGATATAAAGTCTCAGATTTTCGTTTATTGTGTTTTGTTTATATGATCTCCTTTTCGGATTGCATTGAAATTCAGTATATGTATGTTGGAAGAAGGTTTATCTAAGTATCTATGTCAGAGAATCAAATCATGTTCATTTCTAAACTCTCTTGCTTTGCATTTACTTGAGAGGCTAGAAACGTCTTTAGCGTAAGTTAGTTGTAGTTGATAGTTTTATTAAAGAGAAAACCTTAGCTGCAACGTTAAGAATTCTATAACTTTGTGTTCTCGCAGCTGAAACAAAAAGATAGGCAAATTAGCTTTAGTTTACTTTATTTTAGAAAACTTGGCAAAAGAGGGAGCTTCCCCTCTGAATTTGAAGAGCAGTTTACTGTACATAGTTGTTTGTTTCCAAATCGCATTCCAAAGGTGCGATTTGAAATGCCAACACTTGGGACATTCACCAAATTCATATTTTGACTAATTCTTATTGTAACACAGGAAAACAAACAAGATTAAGGAATACAATGCAATAAACTCAAATCTAAACCTACGCTAACAACAAAGAACAATGGAAATATAAAAAGCATAATAACAAAAAGATCTCATTGAACATCTGTGTATGATAATTGCTCTCAAATTTCTCTTAAGTGTGCAAGTATAGCCTCATGATATTGTTATTAGAAAAACATCGAAGATTCTAAAGTTAATTGCTTCCAAAAGTCATAAGATTTTAGGAGTAATAATGATAGAGGTAAAGTCAATTTATAGAAAATTGATTTTTGAATGACAACTCAAATTAAAGATAAATCGACGATTAGGATTAAAAGATGTGACATGTGATAGAATTAGGTTTAGATTAGTGTGAGTGATAAAGCATAAATGGTGGGGATTAAATTAAATAATAATTCAATCACTAGTGGAAACTAGAAGAATAAAGACTGTATGTAAAATAAAGATTGAAATAGATAGAAGATGAGAATAAATTAATTAAATATTTAAAGTTATTTAATTAATAAAGGTTTGCACGTAGAAGATAAGAATAAATCTAGATAATTGACTGATTAAGATAGAAAGTTTGTTCGTTAGAGACAGTCAAATATTAAATCACCAGATAACTGAATGATCAAGTTAGATCTAGACTTAAGTGATAATGACTAAATAGATAACTAAGAGATTATCTAATTATAGAGGAATATGCTATGGATAAACCTTTTTATGATTCAAGATTTTGGGATTAAATTAAATAAAGATTTATTTAATTAAAGGGAGAAAAGGCTAAGGAATAATTAAATAATTAAAGTAATTATTTAATTATAGTTGAAAGTGTGATAAGAATTAATTAAATAATTTAAAATTATTATTTAATAAAAGATAGATTTAATTAGCGATGTAATTAAATAATATTTATTTAATTAATCAAGAACGAATAAAGGTAAGAATGAATTAATTAAATAATTAAAGTTATTTAATTAATAGAGGATTGCATGTAGAAGATAAGATTGGCATAGATAAAACTGTCTTTAGAGAAAATCAAATCTTATCTAGACTTAAGTGATTAATGACTAATTAAATAATAAAGATATTGTTTAATTATACAAGATTACCAGAAGGAGGAATCAATATTTTGAATTAAATAATGATTTTAATTCAAAATTCAAGGATATTGGATTAAATTGAATAAATAAAGATTTATTTAACTAAAGAGAGAAAATGCCAACAAATAATTAAAATAATTATTTAATTATAATGGAAAGTGACATAGGAAATTAAATAAATAAACATTTATTTAATTTTAGAAAGAAAATAGGTTTAATTAGCGACGTAATTAAATAAATAATATTTATTTAATTAATCAAAGAGAAATAAAGATGGGAATGAATGAATTAAATTATTGAAATTATTTAATTAATAGATGATATATGGTAATAAGAAATAATTATATAATTAAAATTATTTAATTATGAAAAATGAAGATGAAAGAATTATGAAGAAATTAAGTGTTGCAGGCCTAGGACAATTTTTAGTGTCTAGAGTTTTCCCCTCTTTGATACAATGCATTTTATCACGTTGTGTCAAAGAAAATTTATCAAAAATATGCCCCAGTGAAGGGGACAGTGACGAGGAGGTAGTGGTATGCCCCCTCAAGAGGATAGGCGGGTTCGAAGAATACGAGTGTGCTCTCGACATGGATGAGATAACTAGAAGATGAAGGACAAAAGGGTTGAGGAACGTAGATAAGGGTGGTGAAGATGCAGAAAAGAAGAAATGTTAGAGTGGAAAATCTGGATGTTAGTATTAAAAATGGATGTTACAAGAATCTTGGAATCTTCAATATTTTGCCAAATACATAATAGGCCTTGCATTAAATAATCATTGGGCGTTAAATGATATAAATGGATAACAAACACCATGATATGAGATAGACCAAGGTGTGCAAGGTCATCCATCTGCTAAAACCAAACAGTCGTAGACAAAGAGTGTCCTAAATCATACGAAGGGGAAAATTGCCCCAATCTTTTGTCAAGACAAACCGCAGAGAACAAGCAAATAAAAGATGAGTCATGAGACATCATCACTCCTCTAAATCCTTTGTGGGACATCCTCAAGGAAGATAGTAACCTGATTTGAAAAACAAAGCCAAAAGACAATAGACTAATAGCAGTCAAAGAAGAAAAGAGTCATGAGACATCCTTACTTCTCTAAATCCTTCATGGGACATCCTCAAGAAAGCTAGTAATCAGACTCAAAGACAAAGCCAAATGAAAAAGATAAAACAAAACAATCCATAAATTCAACAACCAGTAAGAATATTTGTCAAAATTTGATTTGTTTGTTGTTTGATAAAGTTTTATTTTAGGAAGGACACATATCGTATAAGACATTGAGTCTGGTTTTGATTATGTGACCACCTGTAGAAGGCAATGATGAAGCCTGATTTTAGAAAGACACATATTGTATAAGACGTTGAGTTTGGTTTCGATCATGGGACCACCTGTACAAGGCAATGATAATGCTTGACTAAATTCAATAACGTTTGTTTTTAGGAAGGACACATCCTGTATAAGACATAGGTTGATTGTTTTAGAAATTTGTTCTTGTTGATGCGTGACTTGTCTTGATGTTTTGACCATTGTCTATGTGTGATGACAATATCTAACCTACTTTGACTAACACGATGGATCCTAAAGGACTGACCTAGTGCGGCCTTGGGGGCTCATCAATTGATGGCCTTGCCTATGTTATACACATAGAGATCTCGTAGTTCAACACAACCAATGACCTTGTCTTATAGAAAAAGGACCGAGTCATGATTTTATTCTGACAAAAAGACTAATTTATAGGACTGACGTGTGTGATAGTGAATGTGATGAACCCTAAAGGACTGACCTAGTGCGGCCTCGCGAGCTCATCGATTGATGGCCTTGCCTACGTTATACACACAGAGACCTCGTAGTTCGACACTACCAATGACTTTGATGTACAAAGGAGTCATGATTTTATGTGTGTGATATGTAACAAAACTAGAAAGAACTTTGATGTACAAAGGAGTCATGATTTTATGTGTGTGATACGTAACAAACCTAGAAAGATGGACCTAATGCCTCGGGGGCACATCAAGTGATGGCCTTGCCTACGTCCATTCGCAGAGGCAACGCAGTTTGACAATGTCCACGACTGACTGACACAACTGACTCTGACTCTATTTTTGGGTTTTTGACATGTTTTGATGTTTTTGTCTTTTTTGGGGTTTTATGATTTTTTTTAAAAAATTTCAAGACATTTTATGATTTTTTTTGGATTTTTTTAGGACATTGGAATAGCAAGTGCAAGGTGCAAGGTCCAAATGATGTAGGTCGAGTATTTTCCCCCAGTTGGGAATAAGACCAAAGGATGGAATGGGGATGTGGAGTGGACTTGATGTCAATCATTCCAAGTTATGAAAATGACTACATTATTATGGGTGATGATAAGACATGAAAGGGTCGTTAGATTGGAATAATGGTAGATGGAGGAGCAAAGTCGACTACATATGGTGCCTATTTGCCAGGTTTTCACCATGGTACTTATTCAAAGCGCCACCGAAGTAGTTTTCACTATTGGATGAATTATTTCTCTTTACTTTTTTTTATTTTTCAATTATTATTTTTGGTGTTACAAAGACGCCTATTTACCAAGTTTTCATCAAGGTAACAATTTTTAATTTTTTGTATTTTTATTTTTTGCATTTTTTATGATTAAGACATGGTTCTCAAAACCTATGTATAGAACCTCTTCAGATGAAGGTTGTTGATAGGTTCTAACAATGGTTCTCCTTCAGGTGTAGAAAGTTGGTATGCTCCTAAGACAAAGACCTCTATAACAATGTAAGGCCCTAACCAGTTGGGTTCAAAATTTCCTGGTTTTTCTCTTTCTGCTTGATTCTTTGAGATCTCCATTAAGACCAAGTCACCAATGTCAAAATGTTGACTCAAGACTTTCCTATTATAGCTATGACGAAGACGATTTTGATATGCTTGGAGGTGATCTAGTGCCTTTTATCTTTGTTCATCCAGGAACTCTAGCTCATGCATTCTTGACACATGGTACTCTTCATCGTCGATATGCCCATTCAAAGATACCCTTAGGGAGGGAATTTTGACCTCTATAGGTAAGAGGGCTTCAAAATTGAATACCAAGGAGTATGGAGTGGCGTCGGTGGGAGTGTCGATGCTTGTGCGATAAGCCCATAGGGTAGGATTAAACTGTAAATGTCAGTCACGACCAGCGTCATTAACAACCTTTTTGAGGATTTTGATGATTATTTTCTTAGACGCCTCAACTTGGTTGTTACCCTCCGGGTAATATGGTGTAGAAAAGTGGTGATGGATATGGAATTTTTGGAAAAGGTGATAAAATTCTTGGTTTTTGAATGGGCGTCCATTATCTGTGATTATGGATTGAGGAACCCCATACCAACAAATGATGTAGTTAAGGATAAACTTATAAATTTGTGTGTTGGTAATGTAGGTCATCGAAATGGCTTCAATCCACTTAGTAAAGTACTTAGTCACAGTAATGATGAACTTATGGCCATTGGAAGATGTTGGATGTATCTTACCGATGAGATCAAGTCCCCATTGGGCAAAGGGCCATGGTGAAGTTATTGGATGAAGGTCTTTTGTTGGTGCATGTATCAAGTCTTCTTCACTGGCACTATCGACATTTCTTGACAAAGACATATGAGTCCTTTTCCATGGTAGGCCAATAATAGCCTAGTCTCATGATCTTTTTAACTAAGGTGGGACCGCTAGAGTGGGATCCACATATACCGTCATGTACCCCACATAAGGTCGCTTGTGCTTCTTTCGTATCGAGACATTTCAACAAGGTGTTATCTAGGGCACGTCTATAAAGGGTGTCTCTGATGATGGTATACTTGGACGACTTACAGATAAATGTCCTACGTTGGTTGTTTGAGAGGTCTAGGGGTAGGATTTGGGCATGGAGGTAGTCATATATGTCCTTGTACCATGGAGAATTGGGACCAACAAGTTCACACACCATCTCAGAATTTGGGATGTCAAAGGCAGGGACCAAAATTTGTTCTACCAAAAACTCAAATTTAGGCATGTTGCTAGGAATGTCCAAGAGTGAACCAACGGTTGCCATTACCTTTTCCGCCCTGTTTTGAATGCGAGGTATTTAATGAAAGGTGATGCTATCAAAGTATTGTTTGAAACTATCTGCCATCCGCTTGTATGGGGTGATCTTTTCATCTTTGGTTTCATAGTCATCATTAACTTGTTGGACTACCAGCTAAGAATCTCCATAAACTTGTAGGTGCTTAATCTTCCATTTGACTGCCATTCATAATCATGTTACAAGAGCCTTATATTCTACTATGTTATTGGTGCATGGAAAAGCAATTCTGAATGACTTAGGAATAGTTCCTCCTTGTGGTGTGATGAATAATATGCCAGCCCCTGAGCCATGATTAGTGTGGGACCCATCAAAGTATAACTTCCATGTCATTTTTGTGTCAATGGTGAAGATGAACTCATTAAAAAAAAATTGCAACTAGAGGATGATCTACCTTAATTGGTGTTTTTGCCAGTTGGTCAACAATAACTTGTCCTTTTATAGCTTTTCTTTCTACATATTGGATGTCATATTCACTGAGTACCATTACCCATTTAGCCAGTTATCCTGTTAATGTTGCTTTACTAAGGAGATACTTCAAGGGATCGATCTTAGCGACCAACATTTTCTGGTGGTTTAACATGTAGTGCCTAAGTTTTTGAGTAGCAAAAACTACTGCAAGACAGGCACGTTCTATGTGACTGTAATTTAGCTCATATCCTGCCAAAGTACAACTGATATAGTAGATTTCTCTTTCACAACCCTCGTTGTCATTCTGTGTAAGTAGGGCTCCTAGCGTTGATGTGGTTGCTGAAATGTAGAGTGTCAAAGGTCATCCATCAATAGGTGGTATTAGCACCAGTGGTGTAAGTAAGTAATCTTTGATTTTTTGAAAAGATTCTTGACACTTATCCATCCATATAAATGGTACTCCTTTTCTGAGTAGATGATGGAACAGGTGTTTTTTATCTGCTAATTGCACTATGAACCGTCTGATAGATTGTAGTCTCCCTTGTAGTGTCCTTAGTTGACTTATATTGGTTGGGGGAGCATGCCTATTATAGCTTTTACCTTTGTTGGGTCCACTTCAATGCCTCGTCTAGAAACAATGTATCCTAGGAGTTTTTTTGATGTCACCCCGAATACACACTTCTTAGGATTGAGCCTCACTTTGTATTCTTCTAGTCTTTGAAAAATCTTATCTAGGACCTGTAAGTGATCAAATTGTGTCAATGATTTAGCTATTAGATAATCCACATAGTCCTCTATGAGATTGTGTATGAGATCATGAAAAATAGTTGTCATGGCACGTTGGTATGTGGCTCCAACATTTTTAAGTCAAAAAGGCATGATGTTCCAGCAATAAGCTCCCCATGTACAAGTGAAAGTTGTCTTATGTTGGTCTTCAGGTGCGATTCTGATTTTATTATATCCCGAGAAACCATCCATAAGGGATAACATTTCATATCCTGCTATTAGGTTCACAATCATGTCAATATTTGGCAAAGGAAAGTCATCTTTAGGACATGCTTTGTTTATATCTCTAAAGTCTATACAAATATGGATGCCCCCTATTGGTTTTGTCACTAGTACAAGATTGGAAATCAAGTCTGCATAGTCAATTGATCTGATAAAGCTGACATCCAACAGTTTCTTTAGTTCAGCTTTGACTAATAAAGCAATTTGTGGGTGCATTTTCCTTAATTTCTGCTTCACAGGCTTAACACTTGGTTGTAATAGCAAATGATGTAATACCAGGTCAGGATCAAGTCCATAGATGTTGAAATATGACCATGCAAAGTTTATCTATCTTTTTGTGAAGAAGTTACGAAATTCATGTTGTTTTGTCTTTGTCAAAGAAGCTGCAAAATAGAGTATTTGGGGATTATCTTCAGTGCCTATGTTGATCTCCGTAGATTCTTCAACTAACATTGGTGATTTTTCCTGAGCAAGGGGGAGAATGTTCAACCCTCCATCCTTGGGTGACTTAGAGAGGTTTTCGTCCTTGGATGCATCCTTTATTTTTAATTTTTCATCATCCAAAGGCACCTTTCGATTTTCACCTAGGGACTCGTCATTTTCATTTTTTTCATTGTTTTCACTTTTGCAACTGGAGGGGTAAAAAAACTCCCCAAAATATTCCATGTTATCTAATTCTATGGTAAATCTAGCCTTATGGTCACCACTAGGTATGCCTTCACACAACCCCATGAACTCAGCTATTGCTTTATCATTCACAAAGGTATCTAAGATGGGGATGTTTTGTTGATCCCAATCGATAAGCTGGGGACATACTAGGGGCATGTCATCATCAGAAGTATCAAAGGTAGAGGCTGATAGAATGAGGATAGACCTATTGACATGGTCACAAAATTTTCTTACCAACTCCTCATTATTTTTCTTGGGCACGGGTAGATTCTAGGGTGGACCCATTGTAAAGGTTTGGTCATTAGAAGTGGGTTCGTCAAGTTCTCAAGAGGCAGTCCAATCAAGGGTTTCCCAATAGTAATGTTTTATCCATTCTTCTTTTTGTCAGGGATGTTTAAGGATGGAAATCAGGTGGATTTGGCGAGGGATTAAGCATTTGGTCAAGTTCCCCAAATAGTTTATCTAAGTCCATGAAGTTGGTGGAGGAGAGGGAATCCCATTCATATTCATCTGAGTCAGGGGAATCACAATGGTCAGGGGGTTCATTGGATGTCTCGATATCTTGAAAATCACTTACTTCCTCTTGTGATGGTGTTGAGGTACTAGGAACGCCAATCTTAATCGGTTGAAACCCTAGCCTTAGGCCTTAGGCCTTTTGGTCGCTAAGAGACAATGATGGGTTTAGTCCTCCCATTCTGATGTAGTCCTAGTCCGCTATGTCCGTCATATCCATTGTTTTGAATTATCATGAAACCTTTTTCGTATTGATCTGTAGGTATTTTAGCGAACGAAGAAGGTTCTTCATTATCTTTTGTGTATAACCAAGAGGTCACATCTTCTTGTTCTATAACTTCTCTACTCAGTTGCCCCCATTTGGAAAAATTCATTGTGGGAGGGACATGTAATGTTACAATGGATTGCCTCTTATCTGTTGTTGGTAGACTGTATGACTTAGGAGGAACCAACTAGCTAATACAGTAAGATTATTTCATATGATATTCTCCACAACCCTTATCTTGGATCTCCACCTTAGGAGTGGAAGGTAGTGTTTGGGAAGTGGATGATTTGGAAAGAGTAGATGGATCAACATAGGGATGATTTGGATGATGAAGGCTCCTAATTTACAGGCACCTGTTGTTGGGGCATTTCGCGCAGGCTAGTGCAATACTGGAAAGGATCGGGATCGCCATCTATTGTGATCTTGATGCCATTGTATGGGAATTTAAGAAATTGATGGTAAGTGGAAGGGACGACTTTCATAGCATGTATCCATGGTCTACCCAATAAAAGATTATATGGAAGGACGAGATCCAAGACTTGGAAACTAGTATCCATAATCGTAGGACCAATTCTGATGGGGAGCGTTACAACTCCTTTAGATGATCTTTCTTCATCATCATATGCCTTAATGATGATGCTCTTAGTAGTGTCCACACATGCCTCTAAGAAGCCTAATGCCTTAACCAATTTCAAGGTGCAAAGGTTCAACCCTGCTCCTCTGTCTACCAAAACTCGTCTAACTTTTGTTTTGTGAAGAAGAACTTTGAGGTGTAATGGGTCATTGTGGTGTGTCTTCTCAGTTGAGTAATCTTGTTTAGAGAAGGTAGCATGATGAGAGTTGGTTAGGTAGCCCACCATCTCTTGGAAATGATTGACATCTAGGTTGGTGCGGATGGTAGTACTTTGCAAAGCTTTGTCTAAGACAACTCGATGATTGGGTGATATAGTCAATAGTTCCAAGATAGATATTTGTGTTGGGGTCTTCCCCAACTTTTCAAGTAAATTGTACTAAGACTTGGAGGACTGTGGTTGTTGCTGCGTTGGAGGACCTTGGATGGTTATCTTAGTTTGAAAAGTGTTGACAACACATTCAGAGGTTTTCTTTATGGTAATAGTGTTGACATTTTCATTGGCAGCTCCAATTTGATTTATGATTGTGTCGTGGGTATAGTCATACTTGGCATTAGTATATTTGGTTGAATTATTGGTCTTACTTCCTGAACTGGAGGCTTTTCCCTTTCCATGGTCATGTAATGGATTAGTAAAGACCTCGCGGTTAGTTTTTGTCGTCTATTTATGTTTATTAACTTCAATGGTTCCATTTTCAACGAAGTCCTATGTAATGTTCTTCAGTTGTCAACATTGTGATACACTGTGTCCCTTAGTTTGGTGGAAATTGCAAAAATCATTGTCATCCCACCAAGAGGGTTTAAATTTTCTAGGATCATAATGTTTTGGCTCTTGAGGCTGTATGAGTTTTTGTTTTATGAGTTCTTTGAAGATCGATTCGATTAGTTCCCCTAGGGGGGTGAACTCACGTTTTGGAAACCTCCTTTGCGGTCGTTGTTGTCATGTGTTTTAGACAAGATTGGAAGTTTTATTGGCATTGTTGGGTGTGTCATTAGAGGGATTGTTTCCTCTAAATGTAATGATTGGTCTTGCACATAAGGCTTTAGCATCAACAACTCCATCATTAGTCATGTTCTTGTTTCGAGGCCAAAATTTGTTCTCGTCATTAGGGGCATTTTGAACATTTGGATTCTTGTTTGACATCTTGATTTCTCCTTTTTATATGAGAGCCTTTTCAAGTATGATGCCTTTTTCTACTGGTTCCACAAAATAAGTACAATAGTGTACTCTTAGGTCACTACTCAATTTTGGATTAAGGTTTTCTAGTAATATAGTGACCTATTTTTCAGGTATTTCAACAGGGCATCGACTAGCTAGACTCCTCCATCTCTGGAAGAAGGTGACAAAGTTCTCTTCTTCCTCTTGTATGGTGTGACATAAGGATGCTATTGTGATTTTGTTGTCAATGTTGAAGGCGAAATGTTCTACAAACTTTTCAGCCAATTCACCCCATGAACTTATGCCATATGGAAGTTTGGAAAACCATTCAAGTGCTAATACCACAAGGCTCTACAGAAAAATTCTCATAAGATACGTGGGATCATATGTGACGTCCATGCATGTTGTGTAAAATTCCCTTTTATGTTCCAGACGATTACACTTCCCATTATACTTAGGCAAGTTTGGCATAACATATCCATGTGGGAAGGGTGTCATGTATAAAGCTTTATCAAAGGGAAATAGACATAAGTCTTTTGCTGAAAAGGTATTTTTGGTAGACATCGTCATTTTGTCCATTTGTTGTTGTAGGGCTTCCATTTGTGTTTGCAGAACATCTACTTGTGGCAATGACGTGTTGGTTGCGTTGTTAGGGTCTATGTAACTGTTCTGAAACCCAATGTTTTGTGACGGATTTTGGTTCAATGTGGGTATGAAGGGTGAATTTTGATTCAATGTAGATCTATGCACCTTGTTTTTGAAACCCCTACTTGTGGAATAACACTAGTGGTGTTGATGTTTCGTATAGAATTTGACGTTTTTATGCTAATTCTAGGCCTTTTACTTCCGGTATTGGTACCAAAGGGATTTGACGATGATGCTCCTACGAAAACATTGAGGCCTTGTGTCATGATCGATGTACCAAATGGTGTGGTATGTACTATTATGGCAGCTTGGGTAGGTATTCCAGATAGTATAGCTACAATTATTTGAGGAATAGAGGCACTAGATGTCATTGTGTTTGTACCTTGAGTAGATGAAGTTCTCAATGTGTGGATGTCGAATCCAGGAGGTAATGTAGCACCTTCTACAAATATTTTTTCTAGATATCGTTGGGGATCTTGTGCCAAGAATTTGTCTTAAAAAGATGCAAATTTTGGATCTTGGATAGTAGCGTCTATGTCCTCAACTAAAACCTATCCTTGTGGGTCTCTAGTGACAAACTTTTCCAATAATGCTTTTTGAGGTTTGGATGTCCCTGATGGTGGGTTTTAAAATGGATTGATGTAGTCTTGTGGATCAACCATTTCTCTTTGTTTCTTTTTGAACCTTGTTTCGACCATGTAAGATATGCTCAAAATGGGGACGATGCAAAACTATGCCTATGAATGATATGATTTTAGTCTTCTTCTTTCTTTTTTTAGATTTTTTGGATATAAGGAATGAATACTAATGCAACTATGTTTTTGGTATTTTTCTATTTTATAAAATAAAGGATGCTAAATGCTTGATTAATGTCTAAAATGATGATGTTCTAAAATGACTATGTCTAAATATGCTAAAGTGATAAACTTTGAGAGATTTTGAGAAGAGGTTACCAACCATGCAAAGTTTAGTCAAGGCTTCAATTTAGTTTGTCAAAGGACCTTTTGTAAGAGACAAATTGAGTTCCCAAACTAGACTGATGAGCTGGAAACAACTCACAAAAATGACAAAAGATAATTGGTAGGATAGATGACTTGGTTCTATGACAGTTTTCGTTGAAGGAAAGGTTTATCCAAAACATGGAAAGTTGGCCTATTTTAGAATTTGTAAAGGTGACTGTCCTAAAAGTTTGATTGATCTAAAAGTAAAAAGGATTCCTAAGATATGACTAGGATTTGCAACTAATATGTCTATTGTTATGGCTAAATGATACCTAAAGGATGCAACCGTGAAAAATATGAGCAAATCTTTTTGGTTGATGTCAGAGATCACTCTGAAAGGATAAATCAGAGATTGGTGTGACTGTTTGACCTCGGCTTGTGACAGTGAATTTTTTTCTTCTGGTAATCAAGCAATTGTGGTTCACGATGACAGATGCATCACAAAATTAACAGATGTGGTTCTTAGTGTCATATACAGTTTTTTAGTAAATTGTGTCTCAAATCTGTGATAGGCAGATGCATCATTCCAGACTGCAACAGCGGCTCACAAAATTAGATGCGTCATAGTGTTTGTCAGATGCGGTTTTAGGTCTCAAAGGTTGTTTACTGGTAAAATATGGCTTGGGTCTGTGATAGGCATATGCATCATTCCAGATTGCAAATTCAACTCACAAGATCAGATGCGTCACATGGGGTTTCAAATGCGATTTTCCAATATGAGAGGCGTTAACAGGTTTGACATATGTGACTCAATAAAAATAGATGTGGTTTTCTCATAAACAAATGTGACTCAATATGGCAGATGCAGTTTACTAGTAGATAGATGCAGCTCAAGCTGACAGATGTGGTTTACTGGTAAACAAATGCAGCTTAGTTTGACAAATGTGACTTACTGGTTAACAGATGTGATTTTTTGGTAAGTTGCAAGTTTGACTTAGTTTGTTTTTTTTATCAAATTTTGGCAAATAAAGACAATCATAAAACATTGTGTTTCAGGTTTGATGAACATGGGCATGTATAATTCCATAAGACAAGTATGATCCTAAGGCTGGCAATGACAATATCTGTTGAATTCTCACTTGGGTTTCCCCAGCTGCGCTTATTCAGAGCAGATGATTAGAAGCTTGACCATACTGGCTCCCCTCCAGGACACTCACTTCTATGGGTCAGCCAAGCTTCAGTTCTCATGAATCTCCCATGAAAAACTTTTCATCTCTACTAAGAACCACAAGTATGTGAGACGGCTTCAGAGGTATGATCTCTTGCACCAACAAATAGAAGGATTTTGGTTAATCTAAAAACATTTGGATTTTTAGTAAGGGCACCCATTCAGGTGGTTATGTGTGAGGCAAGATAAACTTGTCTACATAACAAATCTACACCTATAATCCTAAGTTTTCCATTAGGTTTCACATTTGTATACCGGTCGGGAGTAGCTTGGCTAAAAAGCTTCATTGTCGATTTGAGTCTCCTTGGGGTGATTACTTTTTCCCACCAAGGAAGGCCCAATTCCTAGAGTCAATAACAATTTCTCTTACACCCAGGATCACACAAGTGTGCAAGGGGAGAGGATACTTCTATTATTGATTTGGGTTTTAATCTAACAGAATGTGCGAACGCACCAAACACAATAGACAGTTGTAAATTTTAAGCCCAAATGACAATGATCTAATCTAATCAGGCAATCTATTTCAAAATAATCTTTGACAAGAGTTCTGCAAAATAATTCATTAGTAGTTTGATCTTTATCTTCGACAATCATCCTACAAACACTGTTTGTATATTTCTCTTCTACGAAATGTCATGCAAACACTATATTAGCTCCTCAAGAACACGTGCTGCAAAATATGAATTAGTCGTAATGAAAACTAAAATTCAAAGTTCAAATTCAAAATTTAGACATCAAAAGAAAATTTATACCAGTCAAATGCATCGCAAGGAGGCACAAATCCGTCACGAAATGTCAGATGTGGCACGAAAATTCATATGTGGCTCATGGGGTCAATTGCATTGTTCTGTGTTGTAGATGCATCATGTCGTACCTATACCTGCAAAACTCAAAATTTATACGATTTTTTTCAAAAACGGTGTATTCACGTCGGGTTCACCAATGTAACACAGGAAAACAAGCAAGATTAAGCAATACAATGCAATAAACTCAAATCTAAACCTATGCTAACAAAAAAGAACAATGGAAATATATAAAGCATAAATAATAGAAAGATCTCACCAAACATTTGTGTAATTCTATGAATAACCTCGATTGCACTTCTCCATTTTGTCATTGTATGATAATTGCCCTCAAGTTTCTCTTAAGTGTGCAAGTATAGCCTCATGATAGTGTTATTAGAAAAACATAAATTATTCTAAAGTTGATTGCTTCCAAAAGTCATAAGATTTCAAGAGGAGTAATAATGATAGAGGTAAAGCCAATTTATAGAAAATTGATTTTCAAATGATAGCTCAAATTAAAAGATAAATCGATGATTAGGATTAAAAGATGTGACATGTGATAGAGTTAGGTTTAGATTAGTGTGAGTGATAAAGCATAAATGGTGGGGATTAAATTAAATAATAATTTAATCACTAGTGGAAACTAGAAGAAGAATAAAGACTGGATGTAAAATAACTTGATTGAAATAGATAGAAGATGAGAATAAATTAATTAAATATTTAAATTTATTTAATTAATAAAGGTTTGCATGTAGAAGATAAGAATAAATCTAGATAACTAATTGATTAAGACAGAAAGTTTGTTCGTTAGAGACAATCAGATATTAAATCACCAGATAACTGAATGATCAAATTAGATCTAGACTTAAGTGATAATAACTAAATAGATAACTAAGAGATTATCTAATCACAAAGGAATATGCTATGGATAAACCTTTTTATGAATTAAATAATAATTTAATTCAATATTCAAGATTTTGGGATTAAATTAAATAAAGATTTATTTAATTAAAGGGAGAAAAGTCTAAGGAATAATTAAATAATTAAAGCGATTATTTAATTGAAGACAATGGAGGTGTTGGTCTTGGAAAAATGGAAGAACAAAATATTTCAATGGGGGCCAAACTAATTTGGAAAATGTACGGAGACCCAAGTAAACTTTGGTGTAGAATCATGCAAAAGAAATATCTGGATGGTGAAGATCTAGATAGGATTCTAACAATGGAAATGTCACAAGGTGGATCGGCTATATGGAGATTCATGATGGAGTGCAGGCACGTGATCAGTGAGCACTTAACATGGAAGATTGGAGATGGAAAAAGTGCAAAGTTTTGGAGAGACTCTTGGGATGGGAACAAAAGTTTAAGTGAAATATTTGATCAGCAGGGTTGGATCTCTAAGATTGAGATGGAATATGGTGAAGTCGTGGCAGACTACCTCAAGGAAACACATCCAGGTAGTGGGATCTTCGATTGGATTTAAATACAGAGTCAAAATATGACTTTGGAGGAGCAGATGAAACTCCAAGAAATTTTCACATAGAAGGATTTCGCTCAACAATCAAGGGGATGAAATTATATGGTGTGCTTCTCGGTCAGGTGTGTACAATGTTAGATTGGGCTATAAACTACAAACTATACAAAGAGAGAAGGTTGATTAGCTCACAAATTTGTGTTGGGACAAGTTGGAGGCCCCTAGAACTGGAGCCTTTCTCTGGACGGTTCTACACGGTAGAATTTTAACTGGAGAAAGACTCAAAACATATGGTATTCTCAGGCCAAGTATTTGTGTCCTTTGTAAAAGTGTGAAGGAAACCACAAATCATCTTCTCTACGAGTGTCATTTCGTAAATCAATGTTGGAATTGGCTTTGCCAAGATTTGGAGTGGTCATCAGCAAGGGATGAATGTTTGGTCAAATTTCTAAATGGTTGGTCGATCCTGAATCGGAAATCTTTATGGGGAGCATTATGGATGATTTCCCCTTCAATGCTACTATGGCAAATCTGGAAGGAGAGAAACCGAAGGATTTTCAAAGAGAAGGAACTCAGTGTGGAAAGGATTATTGAGGAAATCAGACATAGTATGATAGAAATAGCCAACAAAATGGCTTACTCTAGAAAAATTGAGTTCATTAATGACTGGGATAAAAAAAATATAGGAAAGATGGGTGGGACTAATACCCCCAAACATTAATATCACTTCTAAAACATGTCATAAAAATTCCAAGTGGATAGCACTGATGGAAGGTAGATTGAAACTCAACTTTGACAGGGCTACTAAGGGCAACCCTGGAGAGGCTGGTTATGGTTGTATTCTAAGAGACAGTTGTGGAAAAATAATATTTGGTATATATGGATACATTGGTGCAACTACTAACAATGTTGTTAAAATGACTGCTTTGGAGAGAGGATTAAAATTATGTGTTGATCAATGGATTGGTTCAATTGATATCGAAGGGAACTCACAAGTAACCATAATGCGGTCAAAAGCAGGGCAATTTGGAATTGGAAGATTAAAAGGTTGGCAGTATATGCTTTAGACCATCTTAGGAAGATTCCTTAGTACCATGTATCACATGTCTTCCGAGAATCAAATAGGGTTGTTGACTATCTGGCGAATATTGGGGTATCTTCAAAATGCAGAGAGATGACTATTGACAGCACAAACATGGGTGAGGATCTAGCAAAAAACTTGAAGGATGATTCTCCCAACTTAGGAGAAGTTGATAGGACTGGCATCGGTTAAATCTAGCAGTTAAGGTTTGAGGCCTAGCTTAGGCCAGGACAGACTACCATGAGCATCAATGCTTGAATTTTGAAAAATCCTTTGCATATCCTTGGAACATGTAGATGGCTCGATGGGATATGCATTGGTTGGGAAAACTCAATAGAATATATAATGATTTCTTGGGATGAGTAAGAGGCATTGAATAACAGAAAGACCAAATTGAATAATATCTCCACAAAAAAACATTTGATTTATTTCAAGAAGGTGCGCATGATAAATGGGGAAGAATGATTATGAGAAGGATAGTGGCAGGGGCCTACACTATATGCAAAATGGTTCACCATTTTGGTCTAAGTTGCTTATGCAGGAAAGAAACATTGGTGGCACAATACAAACGTGTGTACAAAGTATGCACCTTAGGATGTAATGGGAGCTATCCCCTCTTATAGCACTTATCTAAAAAAAAAAGAGAGAGAGAAAAGGCAAAAAAATAATTAAAATAATTATTTAATTATAGTGGAAAGTGACATTGGAAATTAAACAAATAAACATTTATTTAATTTTAGAAAGAAAATAGGTTTAATTAGCAACATAATTAAATAAACAATATTTATTTAATTAATCAAAGAGAAATAAAGATAAGAGAATGAATTAATTAAATTATTGAAATTATTTAATTAATAGAGGATATGTGGTCATAGGAAATAATTAAATAATTACAATTATTTAATTATGAAAAATGAAGATGAAAGAATTATGAAGAAATTAAGAGTTGCAAGCCTAGTACAATTTTTAGTGTCTACACTTATTATATTACTACAAGATAATCAATATCAAGTTCTACTCTAGCAATTTTGAAGTTGATGCTCACTTTTTTAAATGTAGGTATGAAATTTGTATCTGTTGTTTCATTTTTTTAAATGAGAATTTACGATTAGATTTGGAATTTTATTTTATTTATAATCTCATCCATTTGATTGGTCTCTAATTTGTTTGAACTAGAGGAGTGGATATTTATGCAAGAGGATCCCAAGGAGTAAGAGCAATCTTGCATTGCCCAAAAATATTTTATTTCACTTTATTTTGTTTGTTTTAATAATATTTTGGTCATTGCTAATCACCATAGATCTTCTCACATTTCATCATAGTTTCATATTTCACCTTGTGGTTTGGAATACATATTTCACACTATGCTTACAATGTCCTATTCAATTTCTAGATTTTTTTTATCACCATAAAGTCGAGACTTATTTTCTAATTCACTATTAGGCATGACTAGATAATATCCAATGTTTATTGATTGAGGCATGCGATACCTTTACAAATCATGCAACAACAAAGGAACACATTTCCAAATTCATTGAACTAGGAGATATTACAATATGAACCACATCAAATTTCGTCAATCCATCATCACTACATTGATTCCAAAAAATTATTTCACATGTTTGGTTGACTACATGCTGCACTCAAAATCAAGCTTTACACCTTGCATTGGATTGAGATTTCTCCTAATGCTAGAAGCTACTATCTAAACATAAATCATACTTGTTGGAAAGAAATCAATATTGATAATTCAAAGTTTTATGTTTGAAATATGCATTTCATTGTAACATCATTCAAATTATGTAATTTGCACATAGTTGTGCATATTTCTAATCAAATTCTTATAGCATATCATGTTGGAAGATCAAAATGGAAAAGTTTAATTATATTTAGCCTACAATTTTGGAAGCTCATTATGGTAAATTGTAATTGTATTATGACTATGAATTAATAAAGATCACATTGTTGTATTATTGTTTGATTGAATTTTAATGTGTGTTGTTTTATTTGTTTGCATGGTTAGTTGATCCTTCATTGGGTCCTTCATCTATGACTACATCAAGTAGTATAAAAGTATAAGTTTTAGTATCTTGAAGGTTTTTCTTGTAAAAAAAATTCCAAACTGAGGCAATTTACAATATGCTTGAAAATAAAGCATCAACTAAGAGGTAGTTGCGAGGGTGATCATGGATAAAGTGCCAATTTGAGACAATTGACATCAAATCCTAGATAGAGATGCCTTCAAGAAAATTTCAAGGTATTAATATTATTTTAGGACAATGAAATAAATGTTTGAGATGATGAGAGTGATGAAGGTCTAATTGGATGCTATGGAAAAGGGCAATTATAAACCTTAGAAACAATGATGACAATAATAAGGATGAGTGAAAGAGACAATACTCAAGTTGTTATGCAATATATGGAGAAACATTATACCCTCTCTGACCACCACCCTATCAAAGCTTCCCTAATTCTAAATATTGCAAGGAAAAAAGAAGCAAAGAAAAAACAAAACTTTATCCTAAATGCAAGCCTACTGAAGGATGGTGACTACAAAGTGGCCATATGTACACTAAGAGAAATAAATAAGTGGATGCTAAAAATTGTGGGTGCAATAGAGAGGTGTGAAACCAATGTTAATGGTTGGAAAATTCTATTCCAAACCATTGGGAAGCAACAGGACTTGGGCAAAAGAAGAGAGGAAAACTACCTCCAAGATGAGCTATTAAAGGCAAAGTCTAATATCTAAATCAACCCTCTTGATAGGAAGCTCAATAAGGAACTCGTTATGGCCAAAAATTCCTTGAGAAGGTTGTAGACCCATAAGATACACAACCTAAAATTCAATTCCAAATTTAACTGGCTAAACAATGGTGATAAAGGATTGAAGTTATTTTTCAAATATATAAGAGAGAAAGGTGTAAGAGAAAAAAATTGACCAAATTTTTCACAATGGGACACTCCTCTCTACGCAGGAGGATATCCTAAATTAATTTTACCTTTTTTTATAGAGAGTTATTCTCCTTTAAAGGGAACTATGATGAGGGGCATAATGTCAAGGCCCTCATAAAAAACATGATACCCAAGAAAATAACCAAAGAAGATGGAACCTTGTTATCTAGGGTAATCAATAAAGAGAAAATTAAGAAATCTATGAATTCCATGGATAATGATAAGAACCCAAGAGAAAATGGACTTTTAGTGGAATTTTATAAGACCTTCTTGGACTGGATATGTGATGACTTGTATTAGGTATACTTGGAAGCTCTTGATAAAGGTTATCTTTGCAATAATATAAACAAAGGACTCATTAAGTTGTTGTCCAAGGATGGGGATAAAACCAACATAAAAATTTGGAGGTCAATCACACTCCTAAATGTCTCTTCCAAAAGCTTTGTAAAGATACAAGTGCAATGAGGCTAGTCAACATACTACCTAAATTTGTAAACAACACCCAAACTAGTTTTATAAAGGGAAGATGCATACTTGAAAATCTTATATAACCAATTGGGAAGCAATGGAATGGTCTAGGTTCTCTAAGAAAACTTCAACCATTCTCTTGTTGTACTTTGAGAAGGACTATGACAAGGTGGAGTAGGCTTTTCTAAGGATAGCATTAGAAGCTTTTGGTTTCCCTAAAGAGTTTTGCAGTATGATTGACACCATACTAAAAGATGCAACTGCCCAAGTGGATGTTAATGGATCTCTATTTGAGAAATCACTTTAGAGAGGTCCATAAGGTAGGGATGGCCCTTGGCACCTACCCTATTTGTAATTTCATTGGATGCAATCCATTTCCTTCTCAAAGACACCTATAATTCTCCCAAAGTCAGAGGTTTAACCCTCTCGGATAGCAGTGAGCTTATGAATATTTAGTTTGTTGATGATACAAAAATCTTTGTTGACTTAGAAGAAGGGAACATAGATAACATTATGTGAAAACTCAAGCTTGTCTACAAGGTTTCAAGAGAAAAAATTTCCAAGGCATCATCCATCATGTTGGGATGGATAGAAATCCCTTGATTGGCTACACAAATTTGATTTTCAATGGGGGCCCCAACAAACAAGCCAGATATATGGGGATCCCCTCTTCTATCAACCCATGCCTAAAATACATGTGGTTGTGGGTTAAGGAAAAAAATGAAAAAGAAAATGAATATTTGGAACATGTAGTATCTATCATTAGTTGGTAGAATCCAAGTTTTCCAGAAGATTTTGTCATCATACACTATCTACTTTGCCTTTATTTGGTTCTAGTAGTTATTAAGTAAAGGAAATTAAAAAAGGATCAAGAAATTCCTATGGTCAAAAGGCAAAGGAAAAAGGAAAATTATTCAATCAGATGGGACTAGTGTTGTTTGGGGAAAGAACAAGGTGGAATTGGTCTGAAATACCTAGAAAATTATGGGACAACACTTGCAACCAAGTGAATCGTTGAGGCTCTTAAGGGTAACTAACCCTGGAAAATCCTAGTGAGAAATAACATTCAGTTGGCAGTACCTAAGCAAGAAGAGTCTTGGAAAATGTTACCCTCCAGTGATCTACTCGTCACCAAATATCCAATTATCTTTGTTGGTTAAATGGTATTCAAAAGAACATGGAAGACTTGGGAACTAATCAAAGATAAAATCACTAATCCTCAATACATTATGCATAATAATAACTTTTTTGATCTCAGCAGGTCTTTATGGTGGAACCTGGAGTATAATGTAAAGCCTCTTGCACTTCTCTAGGGTTGTTCTACCAAGAAGTGGGCCTAGGATAGAATCTAAATCTTTGATAATATCCTGAAAGATGGGGTGATGAAGGATTGGGATTCTTTGAGGATAGATTTTAATCTACCACTTTCCAACCTAAGAACCTATGTTGTTTTAAAAGAAACTAGCAATAATATTACCCCTCTCTAAAAGAAAGTTTATCATTAATTACCTCAATGAACTTAAATGGGAAGGAAATAACCCCTTGACCAATTTGCAAGCAAAGCTAATATACAAAGGCTTAATCAATTCTAAATCCTTAATTGAGAATTTGAATAAAGTTTGGAAGATCGACATGGATAGCAAAGAGTGGTTAAAAGTCCTTAATTCTATATATTTCAATGTGATTGATCCCAAAAAAGTTTGTTTTAGATGGTTAATTTTTCTTCAAAGGGTTCCTTTTAAAATGAGCCACTTTGATATTGAAATTTTTAATATATATAGGACCCTTGAATCTGTTGAACATATTTTTTTTAATGTTTCTATGCTAATGAATTTTGAAAATTATTTTGCAATGATGTTTTTTTGGGATATAAATGGTAAAATTAATTGGAAAGAAGACTTAATTTGTAACATGGTAAAAAATTAGATAAATACTTCAATTTGTTTTCGTATTGCTTGGCTAATGAAATCTTCTGGCATTTTTGGAAGGCAAGGAATGAGGATAACTTAAATGGGCAATGGAGGACACTTATCGAGTCTTCAAAAAGACTCATTATGTTTAATGTTGCAATGTAGGTTATTATCACAATGGAGATCTCCGAAGGCAAATTCCTTTAGATGCTAAAAGATGGAGTTATTCTTGTCAACATAAATGAAGTCAAGTATGGACACACCTAGAAGCATGACCAACCTAGCTTGGCCATATTCATGAAGGTACTTGAGGCCTTCTAGAAAGATTTCATTGAAAAATCTGAGGGTGGAAGGATGAACCATAACAAAAGGGACCCAAACTACACACTAAAGAGGACCATGCAATTGAGGAATTCTACTCCAATGAAGAGAGGATTGTTGCTGAGACACTGGTGGGATGGAGAGATCTGGAATCTTGTAGTGAGAGTGAGAATTTTTAATGTGACTCCATCATACGATTTTTGCACTATGCTAAATACCACAGTTTATAGATGTATACCAATGTAAGCAGGTTGGTGCATAATCTTATATAGCAATAGCAAAAGTAGTATAAAAAAAATTGCTCCAATATACTGTATAGATGTTAATATGTGCTCCCAATAGTGTACAGATGCAGTTAGTACTGTAGCATGGATATTTGATACATATGGATGTAATTGTTGAAGCATTTTGATCTTTAACTATTATTAATACAAAAGATATGGAGAAACTAGAAGAAGATGAAAAAAAGGATTAGGTGAACATGTTCAAGGCTATTTCAAAAATTGGCAAGAGACTTAGAATTAAACTTTCTAATTATTCTAGTGATTTAAATCATCAAGAATTGATTGCTTGGATAAATGATTTAGAATAATATTTTGAGTATGAGGAAATTGTAGATCTTGGAAAGGTTAGATTTACTAAAATAAATTGAAGGTACATGTTGTTTGGTGTAGAGAAGTGTAATTTTCAAGAGATTTCCTTCTTGAGGTGTCTATTTTTTTTTATCAATTTTTCACATAAAAGTGTAGATAGAATTAGGGTTTGTATTAATATTAGAATTAGAGTTAAGGTTAGGATTATAATAGGGTTGGGTTCAGAGATTAAATTAGGGTTAGAGTTAGGTTTAGGGCTAGGGTTAGGGTTGGGATTGGGGTTAGGGTTATGATTAGGGTTAGGGTTAGTGTTAGCATAACATGTAAAAAATTAAATGAATTAGGCTTAGGGTTATGATTAAGGTTAGAGATAAAATTACGATTAGGGGTTAGGGTTAAAATTAGAGTTAGAGTTAGGGTTAGGGTTAGGGTTAGAGATAGAATTGGAGTTAGCGATGGGATTATGGTTAGGCTTGGGGATAGTGTTAGTGTTAGGGTTAAGGTTAAGGTTAGGGTTAGGGTTGGGATTGGGATTAGGAATAGGGTTAGGGTTAGGGTTAGGATTAGGGTTAGGGTTAGTGTTAGGGTTAGGGTTAGGGTTAGAACTAGGATTTGAGTTAGGGCTAGAGACAAAATTAAGGTCAAGGGTAGGGTTAAGATTAATGTTAGGGTTAGAGTTAGGTTTAGGGTTAAATTAGTGTTAGTTTTAGAATTAGGGTTAGGATTAGGGTTAAAGTTATAGCTAATGTTAGAGTTAGGTTTAGGTTTAGGGTTAGATTTAAGGTTAGAAATAGTGTTATGGTCAAGGTTACAATTAGAATTAGTGTTAGTTTTAGATTTTTGGAGGGTTAGGGTTAGGGTTAGGGTTTGGGTTAGAAATAGATTTAGAGTTAGGGTTGAGGTTAGAAATAGTGTTAGTGTCAGGGCTAGGGTTAGGTTTAGAGCTAAATTTAAGGTTAGAGATAGAGTTAGAACTAGTGTTTCTTTTAGGGTTGGGGTTATGGTTAGAATAAATGTTAATTTTATAATTAGGGTTAAGGTTAGGGTTATGATTAGATTTATGGTTAGGATTAGAGGTAGAGTTAGAATTAGTGTTAGTTTTAGGGTTGGGTTTAGGGTTAGGGATAGAGTTACAATTAGTGTTAGAGTTAGGTTTACTTTATGGTTAGCGTTAGGGATTGGAAGAGGGTTAGAGTTAAGAGTTACAATTAGAATTAGCGTTATATTTAGAATTAGGGTTAGGTTAGAGATATATTTAGAGTTAGTATTGGGGTTAAAAATAGTGTTAGTATTAGAATAATACTACATATTAAATTTTAACCCTAATCTGAATTGAAATGTGACCCTAACCCTAATTAAACCCTAACCCTATCCTATTTGTACCCTAAAATTAACCCTAACCCCAAGCTTTATTATAGAACACTAACCCCAAACCTAAAACTAACCGTAATTAAACTTTAATTATAACCAAACCCTTACCATAGTTAAACTATAACCCTAATTAAACCCTATCCCTAATCTTAAACCTTACCCTAATTGAACTTGAACCCTAATTTTACTTGAACCCTAAATGAACCTTAACCCTAACCTGATCTTGACCCTAACCCTAATTGAACACTAATTTAACCCTAAGGTCATGACTCCAAGCTTTATTCTAAAACCATAACCCTAATCCTAATTGAGTCATAATTGAGTTGACACCCTATTCATAATTATATTTATAATAATAAACCTAATAATAACTATAACCAAGTGATCCCACAATAGTGGGTTACACTTTTTGGGCAAACTTGATATTGAATTGAACTTTTTTAATTAAATCTTCACTTTTGGACACCTATAGCTACTAAACCATTGAGGAATTTGAAGATGATGCAAACTAGTGATTTATAATATTACATCTATATATTCTAAATATATATATTTTTTTAAATGAAATAAAATTGTTTTTTTCTTTTTCCATCTCCTTCGATAACTAGTTTTTAACAGTAAATAGCATTTTTAAAGAGTGATGTTTACTGTATAACACATAAAAAAATTTCTATGAAGGATAAAATTATAATTTTTTTTAATTTAGATTTGTAGCTATGATATCTAGCTCCTTCATTTGGTTTCATAGTGTTTTATTTAATTTTTTTCTTAATTAAGTTTTGAAGTCAAACCAATTACAATTTAGACATAGGTTTACTGTATAGCACAAAAAAAATTATATGTATTGAAATTCAATTTTTTTATGTTGGATCAAGGACATAAATACCAAGAGCATAGATATTTTTCAAAAACAATTTTGGTAATCTACTTTTTTTCCATATGTGTAGAACAAAGAGCTTACTTTTTGGTGAAAACCTTCCATTCACAAGAAATAAAAATAAAAATAATAATCCAATTAAATATATTTAAAATTATACTTTTTGGGAAGCTTATAATAAGGACTTCATACTTACAAAACATAAATTTTAAATGAATTCATTTGATCCCCCAAAAGGCAAATCAAAAGTGGTTTTTTATCAGCATTTTGATAGGTGTAGAGGAGACTCCATTATAGGTATGGTTTAAAACTAGCGAGTTTCTATCCAAGGGGCTTTGATCAAACCCTCTTCAATTAAAATCCTTTAAATGGAACCTTTCAAGGCTTAAATCATTATATTTTCTAAAAATATATGATTTCAGCAAAATCAAGATGTCCCAAAAAGTGTAACCCATTATTATGGCAGCACACAACCCTAATTAAACCCTAATCATAACCTTGATTAAAATATAACCCTAATTTAACCCTGAACCTACTTAAAATTCAACCCTAACCATAACTTGAAGATTTCTCTTATAACCCTAATTGAACCCTAACCCTAACCTCAATTAAACCTTGGTCCTAATTAAACCATAACCCTAACCCTAATCTAATTGAACACTAATCTTAACCCTAAATCTTACCCTAATTATGCTTTAATCCTAACCTCAACTATAATTAAACCCTAACCCTAATTTAATAATATATATAATATGTTGAGAGATATCCTTCTCAAGGCACCTATTGCACTTTTATGTTAGAAATTGATGAAAAAATAGGCACCTCAAGAAGGATATCTCTTGATGTATTTTATATATATTATTAAACTCTAACATTTTAATCTAATTATTTACCCTAATATTAACCCTAATTATTGCACTAATTATATTATAATCCTAACCTTAACTCTAATTTAACCTTAACCCTAATTAAACCCTAAGCATAACCCTTATTGAACCTTGACCCTAAATTTAATTAAAACCTAACCTTAACCTTATTAAACCCTAACCCAAATTGAACACTAACCCTAAGCCTGAGTGAACCTCAATCCTTACCCTAGTCCTAACCCTAACCTAACCTTAACCCTAAACCTACTTAAACTTGAACCCTAACCCTAATTGAACCCTGATCGTAATCCTATTTGAACCCTAATCATTATTTAAACCTAACTATAACTTGAAGACTTCTCTTATAACCCTAATTGAACCCTAACCCTAACTAAACACTAACCATAATTGAAACTTGGTATTAATTGAACCCTAACCCTAAACCTTGAACCTAATCTTAACCCTAACTTTTATTCTAATTGTACTCTAATCCTAACCCTAAATCTAATTGAACCCTAGCCCTGATTTAATAATATATAAAATGTGCTAAGGGATATCCTTCTTAGCATGCTAATTGAACTTTTATGTGAGAAATTGATTAAAAAATAGGTGTCTCAAGAAGGATATCTCTCAAGATATTATATATATATATATATATATTATTAAATCCTAACCCTAAATCTAACCCTAATTTAATTGAACCCTAACTCTTACCCTAATTATACTCTAATCATAACCTTAACTCTATTTGAACCTTAACCCTAATTAAACCCTAGGTATAATCAAACCCTAACCTTGACACATATTAAACCTTGAGCCAAATTGAATGCTAACCCTAACCCTTAGTGAACCTTAATTCTAACCCTAACTCTAACCATAATTGAAAGCTAACTCTAATTTAACCATAACCCTAACCTTGATGTTATTTGAACCCTAACCTTAACACTTATTAAATCTTAACCCAAATTGAACCCTAACCTTAACCCTAACCCTAACCCTAACCCTAAATGAACCTTAGCCAGGTAACCCTAACTCTACTTGAATCCTAATCCTATTTAAACCCTAACCCTAACCCAATTGAGCCCTAATTCTATATCTAATTGAACTCTAATACTATCTCTAACTCTAATTAAACCCTAAACCTAATTGAATGCTAATTGAACACTAACCCTACTTGACACAGGAGCTTGTCAAATTTTGGTTTGTCTTTTATTTTTTGGTTGGAGTTTTTGGTTTTGTTTTTCTAGTTCTTCTTTCCTTGTCATTTGGTGGCATGTGGCGAATTTGGTGGCAAAAAGAATCTGAATTTTCTTTCTCATCGGATAACATGGGATGGTAGTTTTTGAAGATAGTTACAACAAAAAAAAAGAGAGAAGGAATCGACCCCTTCTGTGAGTCTTGGGAGCCAGTGAAAGAAAAGGATTTTTGGGAAGAAATGCACTCATTCTCCTCAATTTTGTGTTGGAGAATGACTACAAGCTAAAGAAGATTGGACGATTTTTGTTTGGAGAGGAGATTGAATTTATGGCTGCATTAAATGGAGCAATTTGACTAGCAGAGGATCAACCAAGCTTGTGTTCGGTTTTACATTGTTTTGTATACATTTTTCCTCTACTTTTTTGTAGCCAGTGTTTGAGAGGTTTGTATGTTGTTAATGAAGGAGGACATTTTTGTTTGTTGCTCCCATCGTGCCTCTATATTTTTGTGACTACAAGTTTGCAACGATTGATTTTTGTTCTTCAATCGTGCAACTTGGTTAGAGATTTATTTGATGTTGGCAATATGTCAAGTCTTTGGTTTTTGTAATATGTCTAATGTAATCAATGAGAATGCACGTTTTTCGACCATGAGTAAAGGATTGTGTTTTGATTGATTGCTCAGATTCTTGTTGGAAATGGTATTTGATTCTTGTTTCTTGTGTTATTGGTGAACATAGTTTGACATCCATTAAAGTGAATAGACTACAAGTGCTTTGTTTGGTTGGCTAACACTGTGGCTCCATATTGTTTGAAGTGTATTTTGTAGTTGCAAATTGAGTTTACTTCCTTTCTTGTGAATTGTTGTCATCACTACTTTAACCATAACCCTGATTAATCCCTAACTCTAATTGTATCATAACCCTTATTAAATTGTATCTCTAATTGAACTCTGACCTTAACACTAACACTAACCCTTACCTAATTGAACCCTAACCTTAACCAAAACCTAGAATTAAATCTTAAGCCTAATTCAACCATGATTGAACCCTAACCCAAATTATGGCATAACCCTAACTCTAATTGGGCTTTAGCCTTAACTTTGAACTATATTTCTTCCCTCACCCTAGGTCAGAGGAGATTGCTTTCTATCCATTTATTTTTTATTCAAATTTTCTTATTTTATTTCTTGGTGTTATTTTTAGGGTCTTATTACATCCTTCACTTCAATTGAGGTAGAAGTTAATTTATTGTGAACCAAATTTAATGTTTGTGATAGCATATTGAATGAGATAAGAAATAGCATATGCTAGAAGAGCTCAAATTCTAAAATGTGTAAGATGCATATTCATTTTTAGGAATTTTGGAGTGCATTCCAAAAAGAGATCGAAGTGCATGTAAACCATCCTATGTGAAAGGTATAATTATTTGGACACAATCAAACAAATCTACATTGAATATAATTAGCTAAAATAAACTTATTTACCACTACATTAAACAACAATGAGAGAGACACAAATATGAGAATACTAATGCTAAATATAAATCCAATTAACAATTTTTCTATCACCCAATTTAGCCTGGAATTTATCTTTGGGAATACAATTAGGCATTGATCAATCAATAAAGATAAATAATGAAAAAAACTCCTTTATTTATAGCTATGAGATTTCTTTGATTCTTTTACTAATATGTGGAATTCAAATGTCTATGGTTATAGGAAATTATAATGAATTTTCATCTTTCAAATGTTATAGAAATAGAAATATATTCTTAATTTATAGTTGGAGGTGGTGTAAATGTGTTATCCCTCAATTTTCATATTTTTTATGAATATGTGTGTCTATTAATTAAAGATCAAAATAAATTCACATATTCACAACAAAAAAGTAGGAGGACACAAGGTCACTCCTTAGAGTCACATAGGCAGAGCCTAGAAAGCAAAAAGTACTAAAAAATGAAGTCACTAAGCAATGAGAGTAGTGTCAGTAGGGGGAAAAGGAGGGTCTCGATCATCCGATTTACCCCATACATCAGCAGGGTCTGGGGTGATGTCAGGCACAAACCAACCATATTTAATATCTTTATCTTTATACTTGCCACCAGAGTGGTGATGAGGAGCTTGGGATTTGGGAGATTGCGAGCATCAAGCAAAGAAACTCTAGTCGCACCACCAACCACAAGGAGGAGAATGGTCATGGGAAGTAGAGTGGTTTGGTGACACCTTGGCCATGGTACATGGTGGAGCTTTTAATTTTTCACCATGAGTCTGCTTATTTACTATGGCCTTGGTGCTTGGCTTTGTTGGTTTGTCTTGGGGTTTTGGGTTTTTGCCATAAAAATTGGTCTTGGCTTTTCTATTTGTTCATGGACTTATTATTGTAGGTTGCCAGTTGCACAAGTTGTGGTCTGAACCCTTTTAGTCATTGCATGGCCCGCCCCTCTTTACCTACCCTTTCGGTCTTATTTGGCTCAGACTGTATTTTAATTCTTCCCTTAGTGTCAGGTTGATAAATAATTAAATTTTAGACCAATGTCTAAAATGCTCTACCTCGAGGATCATTTCCCCATCCGCCTAGTCAGTCCCCTTTTTATGAATAACATTTTTTGCATGTGTAGGTTTTATAACCATAGGATGGAATGATTTGCATCCTGACCGTTCCCCACTGGCCTCGCAAGGTTTTCGATGACATCACAATAATGTTGTGAGGTATGCGAGATGGTGCCATTTGTCGCCTGTGATCGTGGGGCCCAGTCCTTGTTCATTGATCGATGAAGGACACCGATGCTGACAACTGTCTTTTAACAACACATCGTGGTCGTTCCTCACTGACCTCACGCAATTAAAACACCAGTTTTAATAATGTTGCCAGGTGTGTGAATTTTTGACACATGGATGTCAAAGCCGTATGAGAGATGATCGAGGTGGGACCCGTTCGTGCTGAGGTGGTGTCCTGTAGGTGGATTTCTATTCGCCTGAGGTTTGGTGAGCAAACATGGCAGTTTCAAATCGTATTGACTCAATTTGAGTCGTTATTTCTCGCTTACATAGATTCAGATCAATGACTCGTATTTAAAATAAGTTGGTGTTGTACTATAGTCATTTTATCTCACGTGAGTGAATAGTAATGGTTGAGTTTGGACTATGCTTCCAAAATTAAATGCTAAAAGACCATTGAATTGCTATTTTTGTGCACATTTCCACACCAAAGAATAATTTCTTAGTACCAAGCAAGGCAAGCCATTTTCATGAAAAATCAACATCACTACCATTGACATATTCTGCAAGAGAAACTGTAAGTAACATAAATACCATATCCTGTGTTTTCAGAAGGTCTTATGGTTGTTTGAGAACAAATATCGACTATGTTTTGTTTTGTTCCTAAAGGATTGTATGGGTTAATTTTCTTTAAAAATGTTTTAAAGCTTGTCCTGATAATTGTTGAATCTTCTTGAATTGTGAAGTATTTTGTTTGAGCCTATAGGGTGTAGGCTATAATTGTCTGATATTTCAAAACCCTAGCTCGAACTATATTTTGTCTTGTGTAAATGACACCCAAGGCTTGAAGCTCCGGCTCTCAAACCTCTACTAGGTCCTTTTCCCAAGAATTTATAGACTTATTAAAACCCTCTACCAACAAAAAGCTTGAGGGAAAGGCTTTGTTTTATGGGCCCTTACTCCTGGAAGGGTTAACTGATAAACAATGTGCAATTCAGGATGCTGAGCTACCATATGTTGGATGGCAGTTGTTCTCAAATTGGTTTGGGAACAGGAATCTGTGTGCTCCTCTATGTAACCCTTGGAGGTTGGATCTTGGTAAGCTAGTGGTCCCAAATGTCTATCTGGATGTAGATTTGTTAAAATATGTTGCTGCAAGATATGACACTGTAACCAAAGCCGTTAGGACATATTCTAGTATAGAAATGGTGAAAATAACCAAGGAGGAAATTGCAGAGATCTTTGGTTTGCATGAATGGATTCAGGATATGGTTACTATTGATCTTAAGGCTTTCAGAGAAGAATACAGAAATACTAAGGGTTTGTTTAGAACATATTTGTTGATACCTCATTTCGTGACCACTGGGAAATGAAAGAATAAGAAGAGGGTAGTGATTGGTAAAAATGAGCCAAAGCCCTTTCCTGTAAATTACTTTTGCAATTATTTCAGGAATACAGTTTGTTCCTTGTGTCAGGTTCTTGGAATTAGCTTGAAAACTACTCTACCTACTGACATCATGTACATGGCCATAAATCTCCAACATATAGGTTTTAATGTTGTATATGATTTTGCCACTTATTTGGAAGACAAAATGCATGGGTGTCTGGTGGCCCTTAAGGAAGGAAGAACTCTGGCTGGTTTCAGATGGAATTCCCTATTCATGCATATGTTTTTTTATAGGGACCAGACAGTTTTTGGGTAGGATATGGAGTTGAAGAAGAGAGAAGATGGTGTTGACATGCCTGTCCAATATTGGACCAGGGTCCTTGATAGGCATGATCATAAATTTGATTATGTGGCATTCCATAATGTTTTTGGGTCCAAATTGAGAAGAGCTCTGGTTTATAATCCACCCAAGATTCCTAAGGAGATTCATGACTTCTTGAGGCTAATGGAAAGGAGACATGAGTTAAATTTGACACATAATTGGGGAGATATTATCCCTTATCATAATACAATAATTTTCAGGGTATATGGTACTAATATCAACCCATATAGTCCGGTGCTTTGCTAGTAGAACAAAAGAAGGGATCTTTCTTTCCTAATTATATTGTGTTTGCTGACTTTGTCATGGTAAAGGGAGGATGGAAGGATTTTTATACATTGCTTAGACCTTATGGATTAAAGAACATACACCCTAGGAATCATGACCCTGAGGGTTTCATTTCTCAAATGAAGGCCAAGCACTGGATTGGAATTTTCATCCACAATTTCTATTTTCCTGAGGATATTATCAGGAACATCTTTGATTTGGAGATACAAGAAGAAAGAAAAAGAAAATATATTGCTTTTACCAAGATGGTGAGGAAGAAGCAAGAAAAGATACCTGCTTTTAATCTCATACCAAATATTAGTGGTGAGTTGAATAGGGCTATGTATGCTATTGATAATTTTGAAAGTCTGGTGGGAGTTTTGAAGGATGAGCAGGTTGTGGAAGATAAGGGAAATTCATAAACTATTGAAGAATACCCTGAGGTAAGTTTGGAGGAAAGGCCTACTTATCAGCCCCTGAAAAAGATTAGGATATATTCCAGAAAGAGGGGAAGTATGGCTGAGGAAGTTGCTAACAATGTAGTACCATCATCTTTAGGGCAGTCATTGCCTAATATTTTTGATCTAGATTCCCCTCTAAGGCCTTCTAGTCAAACATATCCATCATCACCAAAGAGATAAAAAATTGAAAGAAATAGGGATGGTTGGGTATCCTGATGATGATGATGAAGAGATCATGGTCACTCCTGATAACATGCATCAGGGAATGCCATATTTTTCACAAGACATTCCATCAAGTTTTGGAGTGGTTTCTTTAAGGCTGGGAAAAGATGAAATAAGAGGGATAACCAACAGTGATGACCTGAGGATGGATGATTCTTTTGTCAAGATGAATGCTTTTAAGGATTTTGTATGGAGGGCACATTTTTCACTATATGTTGAGAAGGTAGCTCAAGAAAGAAGTTTTCACCCTGAGCTCCTAGAACAAGTAGTTCAGTCCAATTTCAGGTTGCAGATGAAGGAGAGATTCAAAGATATAACACCAGAGCAAGGTCGAGCATTGGTATAGAAGAGTGGAGTATTGTTACTTCCTCAGTGGGATATTATTGATGTTGTGGTATTCAATACAATAAGAAGGGCCAATAGGCCACTTCTTGCAACCGAGGAAGAAGCTGCATTGGCGCTTAAAGGGTGAGCCTTTAGTGAGGAGTGGGATGCCTTGCCAATTTGGTCTTTATCTATTGGGTCTAGGAATCCAATAGTTGCAGAACCATTTGATTTCAATGGTCACCTGGTGGTAAGAAGAGTTGTTGATACTCTAGCATTGGAGGCTGTAGATATGGTAGTGAATGTTGCCAAGTTCACTAGGGAAACTGTTGAGGATTTGACTACGGATCGGGATACTTTGAGGGGCCAGTATAATGACCTTATTATTGAATATAATAGGAGTCAACAAAAGGTGTTAGAGTTAGAAACTGAGTTGGCATTACTAAAGCAACAAATGGAGACATTGAAGTCTCAAGGGCAGGCTAGCTCTAGTCGCACTATTTATGACCCACCAGTGGAGCAACCTTAGCCCTCTTCACAAGGACAGTCCTTAGCTATTTTTCCATACAATATGGGATAGGTTCCTATCACAATTGAAAGGGCTAATAGCCTAGGAGGAGGACTCTCTAGGGAAAAAATAATTTGTCAGGTTGAGGAGTATAAAGAGATGGTGCAACAAATCTAGAAATCAACGGGGAAAAGAAATTCGGTGATTGTGGATACTGTGTTGAGAAACTTGAACAAGAGAGTCCAGGGAAAATTAAATAGTGTTCGTGCAAGTTATGCTCTGATGTTGCAAGCACTCAAGATGTTCCAGAGAGATAAAGAGTTGGCCACCCCATTGCTAGATAAATGGAGCCCCATAATTGAGAAACTAACATTCATGGCAGTGGGAGCAAAGCAACATGGGGATAAGTATCCTATGGTTTTGTCAACTTATCAGATTGTCAAAGGGATTGTAGAGAAAAACTTTTAGGGGTATGTTGCCCCTATGGAATTAAGGATCAAAGAGTTGAAGGGAAAGTATGATGGAATGGACTTAAACTCCATTACCACAAATTTTGCATAGTCATGATGAGGTGAAACCATTGCAAGTTTGAAAGGATCAAATGAATTATATAATGATGCTCAGACACATGAAATATGCAGGAATGTTGATATTGGTATGCTGGAGAGTACACTTGAGAAACTATCGTTTGTTATTAGTTTCTTAGAAGATTTTGATAAGGAGGCCACTTCAGTAATGGTAAATAATGCACCATATAGAGATAAAATTAATCAAGTTATTGCTTTTAAGTGGCTGTCTGAGGAAGAATTTGAATTGTGGAAAAAGGTGTTCACTGATGAGTTTGAAATATGAGCACTAAGGTTTAGAAGTGTGACTTGATCATGTATAATACAGGTTTGGCCTCAAAAGTTACATTTGAAAATACACATGATTCTCTCGACTTCAGGTACAAGTTGATGAGGTGGAATAAAGTGCTATAATGGTTAAAGATGCCTTTGGTATGAACGAGTTGCCTTTGGAAGGCGATTTTCTTCCTCTGCAGAAATTGATGATTATTTTTGGCTAATGCCTTTTCCCCTCCACTTGCAGGATGCAAATGTAACTGTATCAGGAATTTGCGGTCCAATTAGAAATGGACATGTGTACCCTCCGACCTGAAGCTTGTTTTACTCCCTTGTTTTATAAAAGGGAATTTTGGGTTGTGGTATAGGGTCTTCTGTTGAATATGAGATTTGAGAAAGGATAATTTTGTAATACAGAGAGTATGAATGTGAGTCCTTGTCTTAAGGTTTAGAGTTAGATAAAGGAACTTGGTCAATTATGGGGTTCTTAGGCATGTTTGTATTGAATATGAAGATCTATTGAGTCTATTTTCTCTCCCATTGTGATATCTTGCGTGAATTATTAATGAAATAATAGTCAAAGATTGTTTTCATTGATATTCATAATCTTTATTGTGAATTATGCTTTAATGATGGCTCTGGTTCAAAGGATCAATTCAATGCTTCAGTTAATGTGTAAGTTCATGCAAGTTAGCAGCTGGATTCATAAGTAGTAATAGATTTTGGTGTAGATACGTGGATTGTAATGCAATTCATATAGACCATAATTGTTTAAGATGAAGTTTTCCTTGTAGTTCAGCTCTTTCTTATTTGACTTTGTGCTTTAGGATATGGCACTGGTATTTGAATTATGGTTATGTTTCTCATATCTTTGGTTTTGATTTTAGAACATTTATTCAAATATTTCTTATCAGCCTATTTTAGTTGTATTTACGATTCTTTTCTAATAGGACTTGAGTCTTTGAAGGAATTGCCAATTTCTTGAAGGATTTCAACCTTTTAGTGTCAATAGAGAATCTATCTATTGTTTGGCAATGTGCATTTGAGATTGTTTAAGTTGTATATGAGAAACACATTTTAGGGAGCACCCCCCCTGGGTCTTACAAAGCCCGAAGTGTAGGAGAATTAGCATTATCACTTCTTCTCATCAAGTTGGCCAATCACTTCCTAAACTTATATCATCGAACGTGGCAAGTTCATAGAAGCTCGCAGGAAGTCCACTTGGGTTGTAATAAAAAACACCAACAGGTGCACAGGGCATTACCCCAATGGTCGAGCAAGTCCTAAAGGTGTGCAAAGTCAAGGGAAACCTTGTTTGCCTGAACCTAAATCTGGAGCATCACATTTGAGCAAATAAAAGCTTTAGTGAAAAGTGAAACAACAAAATTAATAGAGATGTGAGAAAAAATAGCATTTATATCCTTCCATAAGGAAAATAAAATCTCAACCCTGAAAGCATGCGAGACTTGGGTATACTTAGAAGGGATACAAGGCCAATCTCCTAAAAGAACTGGTGAGGTAAAAAAATAACCTCATCGATATAAGTGACTAAATACCTTACCCCATGTTTTCCAGCCCCTTTACTCTACCAATTAGTTATCTTTACGATTAATAAGTGCTTTCTTTTTGAGGAAATTGTATAAACTTTATTTCTTGGAATTGCTTGGAATTAACTAACCCATGCTAACTTAATAGTTTAGATTTTGCAGAAATAAACAGGTTTCTCATGAATAAATGGTCATCATGCCCAGCTGGAAGAATTCAACGCAAAAAATTCAACACTGAAGACTCAACACAAACTCCATAAAGTTGAAGACAGGCGCCAAAAGTTTAGGTGCCAGAATTCTAGGACATTAGATGTATCAAGCTTTTATAGTTGTTTCGTTATTTTCTGTTAAAAGACTTATGACTCATTACAAACCTATTTAATGTTTTTATGTGTGGACTTAAAGTTTGTTAGTTTGTTAGGACCAGTTGAAAACTTTTTCAGTGGTGCTTTCCACCAACTGAAATTTAGGATTTTGGTAGACAGTTTTTGTATAAATATGTATTTTTTAGAAATGAAAGAATGACTGGAGAATATCATTATGTTGTCGTAATGAATCTCTGAGCTATGTTTCTATATTACACTCTTAATATGAATAAATTGAATCTTGTTTACCTCATTCTATTTTGCTAAGTGTTGAGAATGGAATTATTATGGATGAAGTAATTATGGAGTTATCAGTTTATGTGACCTGAGTTAGATATAGAGGAACCCACGAGCTGGCCACTCGAGGGATTGTAGGAATAGATAGATAAGTATCTTTTTACTTTCAGAGTCTTGTTATTCTTGTTCTGTAAATGATAAAGTGTGAAGTTGAGTCTCTTTTATCTGTGTTAATTAAAGCTTTGGTGCACCTACCTAACTGTTAAGTTTCAAGTTGATAGGCTATTTTTTGTTAGTTGTTAGCTTTGTTAATTCATTTCTAGTTAAATGTTTCATAGTTTCTTTACATGTTTTTCTTCTTCATCAATTTATACACTTGTTAGTTTAGTCATTTCAATGTTTTCTAGTTTAATTTTCATGCTTTTTAGACTAATAATTTCCTACTTTCTAGTTTATTTATTTTAAAAGCTTTCTAAATTAGTGGCCTTCTAGTTTAGGTTTTATTTCGGTTGTTTCAATTATTTAGGAAATCTGGAAGAGTTAGTTAAGGGATTTCCTATTGCATATAGCCTTGAACTCTACCTGGTTGATATTTGATGCATTTTTCAAACTAAAGAGATAGGACCTAATGATATCCTATCAAGAACCATGTGTCGGGAAGGCAAAAGAAGTCATGAATCCAATTCCACAGCTATTGAGCATGATAGTGAAATATGAAGAGATGCATGAAAGTCTCTAGTTGACTGTAAAATAGAAAATGAGGGTTTGAAATGCCCATATGTTGAAGGTGAGAGCCAACATGCACTTAAGCCTTAGAAAATAATACACCAGGCAAAATGGGTTAGCTTCAGTTCAATAACAGTTGTCCAAATGTTGTGAAATTGGCACTACTAAGTAGCCAAAGAATATTGAAAATGTTACTGATGGTTCAACACGGACACCATAGAGATGTGTGGAGAAAGCCAACGGTACCCCAAATGTGGCTTATAATTACAAAAAATAGCGTATGGGAACCAATGACAATCCTTCCACCATGACTTAACTAAATGAACAACAATTTTGTGAAGCAACTCTGGTGGCAGGGCATCTACGACAGAAAGATATGTCTATCGATTTGGCTGTGAGAATCAAAACTATGCTTTCAGATCATCCCAAGAATGAAGATTCATCATGGCTCTAGAAAACAAATCGCGAAGAGTGAGGATGCTTTTTTATGAAATCGAAGGGCATGAACCCCAAGCAACCGAGCCAGAGGGAGACCTTGAACTTGAAAAGGAAGAGACCACTAAAGATTATGATGGTTGATAGACAACCCATATTGAAAGCTAGATCCCACCCACAATAGCCAAGGCTTAATGGCTTCCCAAGCATACCAAATACTTTTGGCAACAAAATTGCCTTTAATGTGCATGATGTCCTTCATAATCAAAAGGGTTTGAAAGCTAATCCCCTTCCAGCTAGGTTGGTTAGCTAGGAAACTAGATGAAATGCAATGCTTAAGAAGTTTCCTAGGCTTCATTCCCAAAAATCGCCCTTACAATCCATTTGGCACACATGGCCAACCCTTGTCATTGTGTGGAAAGAATCCCAAGACCACCATAATCTTACAGGAGACAACAAAACTCCCAAGTGCAACATGATGAAAACATTTGTGATCTTTTGAAGAGGCCAACAAAAAATCATGAAGAATATTTTCAAACTCCAAAAAAGAATCCTTAGAAGGGGCCCAACAAGAAGAATAGTAAACATGAGTGGCCGCAAGAATTTTAGAACAAAGTTGGAATTTACCTACTAAAGAGAGGGGCTTGGTGATTCAATAAGAAATATTCTTCTCAATTTTGGCAAGCACCGTATTCCAAAGATCAAGCAGAGACACCTGAAAGGAAAAGGGAATGCCCAAAAAATGAAAATTTTCCCCATGCTCAATCCACTTCTAATCAATCCTGAGAAGCTAGGGAGGCGTGGGAAGAAAATGATTGACTGTAACATTGGGTTTTATGCCATTGGATAGTTGATCCAAAGGAAAGGTAGAATGTATCAAGGCACAAGAGAGCCTCTTTGACATCCTACTCATCTTTGATGAGCATGAGAAAGGAGTCATTTGCAAAGTACCCATTGACCAACTTGTTAAAGGAGTCTGGAAAAGAAATACCATGAACCTTGCCAAAAGAAATAGCATTCACCAATAAATATCCAAATCCTTCAGCAACAAGCACATAGAGAGACGAGGAAAGAGGGTAGCCCTATCTAATGGAATGGTGCAATCCAAAGGCCTGATACTGGCGATTGTTTCAATAGTAATGCACACGGAGGCATCCACAAAAATCATTTTAACAAACTGAAGAAAATGAGGGCCAAAACCTAGAGCACTAAGCATAGCTAAAATAAAAGTCCATTCGATGCGGTCATAGGCCTTGGAAAAATAAATCTTTTAAAAAAGGGCCTACATAATTATCACATTAAATCATCACCTGATTCATTGATAATTGGTGTTCTTATGGTGTCTTTCAGATCATTCATTTTGAGCATGTTTAAAGGTTGTCATTTTGAAAATCCTATTGTCAGTTAGTTAAACCATGCCCCATTTTCACAAATCCTCAAACTCAAACTATAATCCCCAAGTCCAATTGGTTAGTATAGGTTAATGATGTCAGCTCAAATGTTAGATGTCAAATTGAAATTTGTTTTACGTATGTTTCTAATTGTACTCAAAATCAACCTCCTGCATTGGTGAAAACAATTAATTTTTGAAAAATATGTATTTTTGGAAGAATCTATCTTAGGGAGCTGTTTCTTGGGGTTTTTCAAGCAATGAAACCAAGTTCCTAGATTGGGATAATTTAAGTTTCAGTTTTTCCAACCAAAATTTGAAAATCATTAAAAAATTTATTTGGTTGCTCGAAGCAAATTTTTTTTATGGGTTTTGGTTGTCATAGTGTTTTTATCATCGTAGAAAAAAATCAAGGCAAAAAGATTTACCAGTTGAGAGTTAGGTGCGATCTGATTTCATAGCATTGAGGAATGATCAAGAGGTTTCCTAGAAAAGTATGTAAAATTATTTTAAAACTTTTCCAAAGTTTTAAATAATCATAAGGGAGTTTTTTGGGGCATTTAAATGTTTTGTTTGATTTAAGGCAACGTCAAATGAGTTCTTGTATGCACTCTTTCTTCATTAAACCTCAATGCTCACTTTTCACCAAATTTAACCTTTATGCTCACAAACTTGCAAATCATAACCTCATTGCTCACATTTTTCAAAATTCTAACCTCATGCTCACTTTTTGCCAAATTCTAACCTACATTGCTCACATTTTAGCTAAATCCCAACCTCATTTTCTCATATTTTGGTGAATACCAACCTCTCTTTCTCACATTTTACAAAATTCTACCAATGTGCTACCCAAATGCACTTTTTTCATTTAACAAAGGTTCAACCTCATGCAACACTAACAAACCTTACTCATGACTCCCTTTGTGGACAAGCCCTTTCTTGTTACCAAACTACGCCTCTAGTACTCAAGTGTCCAACACCTAACTTGCTTCACACACACACACACACACACACACACACACATTGTTGAATGGTAGTGCATGTGTATCCTCCTCACGAATCCCCTTCACTTTGGTGTCCCTGGCACTTTTACTTGCACCCAATTCAACCTTGTCCACTCCACTAGACTATTGTTGTGCCCTGCACAACACTTCTTGGCCCTACCAAGTACTCACCCATATGTCCCCCACAAGACAAGCTCTTTATGGAATCCAAGTCCTCGCCTCCATCTAGTATACCCCCTCAATACATTCCACTCCATGGCATACTCCCTGAGTACCCAAGCCAAGATTCCTGACATAGTGGTGGATTAGACTTCATGTATTCACCTTTGTTCTTGAATATTTATACACACCTAGTGCATGCCCAACATTCTTAATGTTGGCATCACACCTTGGAATCCTCAATTCCTTGAACCCTCAAGCCACATTCCACCATGGGATGATTAGACTCCCTGAGCTAGCTCCTTTTTCCATACCTATAAGCTTTCCTTAGACTAGCTCCAAGCCATCATATACATGCCCCCAATGGTGAACCCTAGTCCTCATGCATCCCATGCATTCTGACCAGCTCCATGCACACATCCAAATCCAATCTCCATGGACTTACCCTCTACCATTCATGCCTACTTGAGCTCCAATATATTCATTCCATGAGCCAACCAAACCCTATTTTACGTTGGACTCGTCTCAAACTTGGAAGTGCTCCCGAAGAATCATGCTTATGGACCATCTCTACTATTTTGGCCATGCACCTCAATTCACCATGGTTATCTCTCTGGAATTTCCTTATCGTGTGGCTCCATTTTGAGTACTCATATTGGGACCCTATCCTCAATTCCATCCTATCCCATAATTCTAAGGGACTTGGGATCCCTGACCCTAATGCAACATTTGACTCCTCAAGGTAACCCAGGGATATGCCTAGCACATTACCCCACTCAATCCACTGACATGGATACTTGGTTCCACATGGGTGATCCCACAATAGTGGGTTACAATTTTTGGCCAAACTTGACATTCAAATGAACATTTTGAACCAAATATTCACTTTCAGACACCTATAGCTACTAAACCGTGAGGAATTTGAAGATGATGCAAACTAGTGATTTGTGACATTTTGTTTGTAGATTCTAAATAATTTTTTTTTTTAATTGGAATCAAATTGTATTTCTTTTTCCATCTCCTTTGATAACTAATTTTTAACAATAAACACCATTTTTCAAAGAGTGATGTGTACTTGCTAACACATAACCTTTTTCTATGAAGAATAAAATTCTTTTTTCTTTGAATTTAGATTTGTAACTATAGTATCTAGGGCATGCATTTGGTTTCATATTGTTTTATAGAATATTTTTTTCTTATTTAAGTTTTGAAGTCAAACCAATTACATTTTAGACATAGGTTTACTTGCTAAGACATAACTTTTTTTTGTATGTATCGAAATTCAAATTTTTTTGTTGGATCAAGGACATAAATATCAAGGGCATAGATATTATTTATAAAATTTTTTGGTAATCTACTATTTTTCCACATGTGTAGAACAAAGAGCTTGATTTTCGGTGAAAAACCTAAATTCACAAGAAATAAAAAATAAATATAATAATCAAATTAAATATATTTAAAATTATACTTTTTGGGAAGCTTATTATAAAGACTGCATACTTACAAAAAAATAAATTTTAAATGAATTCATTTGATCCCCCAAAAGGTAGATCAAAAGTGGTTTTTTATCAGCATTTTGATAGGTGTAAAGGAGACTTCGTCATATGTATGGTTTAAAACTAGCGGGGTTTTATCTAAGGTGGTTTGATCAAACCCTCTTGAATTGGAATCCTTTAAATGGAACTTTTCAAGGCTTAAATCATTATATTTTCTAAAAATATGTGATTTCAACAAAAATTAAGATGTCCCAAAAAGTGTAACCCATTATTATGGCAGGACCCACATCCCATGCCCACATAGCTCACCTAGCTCTTTGAGATCTGACCTTCCAACATAGACAACCCTCATATTGGTCATCTCCCCACTAACTAGGGCCCGGTTACTCAACTTCGCCAATTCTAGGTCTTGGATAAATCCCCGAGAGTCATCCTCCACATTGGCTTAGCTACTCCATTTCACTAAGATTGGGACTCTATGTATGTTTCCACCATGAACCTCACTTTCTGAAAATAAGGCAGAGTGAAACTTCTTCACTCCTAATATCCATGTAGAACACCTAGCTTCTCTCAAGCTCAAGTGGTGGAATTATTCTTCTTCATCCCTAGGGGAGGTGTCCCTGGTCACCCCCTAGGCTCCTAGTACCACTAGACACCTGTGTGAACTCCTATAACTTGGAAACTTCAACCAAAACTACCCCCTATTTAAGATTTTTGGTTGATTCTTAGGCAATTGTAGGATGAACCACAATTTTGGTCCAACACCCCAATTTTTTGTTTTATCCACAATCCTCAACCTTTGATTTTGGGCCACTACACCAATGTTTGGTATGGGCAAGTCCAACTCCCCAAGCCTTCCAAAGACCTCCAAAATTTTCCTCCAAGATTCCTACTTCAACTTATTTTCACTCTCTTGGACACCAAGTCTAAATTTGTTGGAACACCTTGTTGACCTTATCACTGTCCCAGTCCTGGGTCTTGTCCTGACCCTAGTGCACCCCTGGTATATACCCTAAAGCACCCTTTTGATACCCCTATTGGAACACCCTATGCACCAACATTGGAACACCCTATTCCACTCTTGAGCCAACCTAGTACCACTTCTAGAGTACCTTGTCCCAACCCCTATAACAAATTGGCACTTTGATTTGGGATGGCCCAATCCACTCTTGGATCACCCCTGGTACTCACTTTTGGTCTTGATCCTCAAGACCCTAGTATTCACATGAAGTGCCCACCCAATGAGCTACTATTCCCTTACATCCTCAACTATAAAACTCCCTTGCTCAATTTTTCAAAATTTCTAGCCTATGAGCATTTAAAAGCAAGGAAAGACAAAGGTTAACCACTTTTAGAGAATACATAAAATGGATGATTATAGGTTATGCATGTAGATATATTTTCTCTAAATATTCTTAGCAAATGAAATGTTCATCGAAGCATAAAGGATAGTGATTTTTATCAAATGAAGTGGTTTACAAAGGAATGATTTTGTGGGATTTCAAGAGGTCGTTAGAAACTTTAGACAAATGTAAATTGTAGCCTCTATCATCACACAGGTCATGTAGGACAGTGTGTGGGATGAATTTTTCAAAAGGATTTAAAAACTTTCAAGTTAGGGGAGAGGATCCAGTAGTTGAGAATCCTACTTCGTGCTTCTCAAAATCCTATGTGGAAATTTCAAATCATTCCCATTTTTTTACAACAGCTTACTTGGAAAGTCCCCTACTTATAACTAAGGTTCCAAGGCCTCATCATCAAATATGATGCCACATTGACATGATTTTTGTCAAGGTGTCCAAAAAGGCCCTAAAAAAGAGACCAATACTTATGCATCTACATCATGTTTTATTGGGCGCTAATGTGGCATCACATGATCGGTTGCTTTTAGATCTAAGGAATATATATTTCATTTAATTATGGGTAGTCATCATCAAAACTAATAACTTTAAAGTCACAACTATTGGTCCAATATTGTTAAAAAATATTGGGCATTTTATAAAAAAATGCTATCACAACTATTAAAACATGCTCAAGTACTAGGTCCTTTCCCCTAATACACTTGGCACAAATAAAGGTGAGTTATACAACCTTTGTTAGCATCCTCACTGTCCATGCCAAGATGGGAGCTTTGGAACAGGACAATGGTGGTTACCAAAACATTAAAGAAACATAGCTTTTATCAGATGTCTTAGTTGCAATAGTCATAGTCGATATTTATGTAATAGAGCTGTTAAAAAGTCTTTAAAGACTTCCAAAAAAGAGCAACATGATGGGGCACAAATGACAAATTCCAAACCTTTGCCAATATCTCCCAATCCTACATGCAAGCATAAACAAAGAGTGTAAACTATTTGAAAAAATACCTTAAAGAGATGTCATCTCATGGAAAGTGATGGTTATAGGTCTTAATGAAATTAAATTTTTGAAGAAGCCTGTGAATACTTTTGAACAAATGAAAATGATAGATCTACAAACTTATATGGCAGTGTAGACATGCATGCAGAAGTGGCAATGTAGACAAAGCCCGTGATTTGTCTAGCATAAATCCTTAAAGAAGTGTGGTCTCAAGGGCCAATATGGTTGCAATTTAAGTTAGTGAGTTTTAAAGAAAATGCAACAACAGGTATGAAAGCAGAATGCTACAACCTTTGTTATCATCTTTGTTGATAAATTGTTGTAGACAAATGAAAAATAAATCACTGAAATTTAAATCAAAATTGAAAACATACGCAAACACAATGAACGTACAGATTTATAGCGGTTCATCAGAATGACTACATCCACTTTCAAAAGCATGGGAATATCTTTATTTATCTCTATTTTTTCGATCATACATTATGTTACAACTGATAACATCTTCTGAAGAAGAAGAATTGAATTATATTGTTTGCAATATGAAAAAGCCTTCAAGAGGGAAAGCGAATGGTCATGGTAATAAACGGTCAAGAAGTCCATTGGGATTCATATACCCAAAATTCTCCCAATTGAATTCCAATGACTTCTGCAACATATCATACATTCCCCTACTGATCTTATTGGACATCACTCCTTCACAATGTCAAGAGAAGCTCTACAAAATTTGAACTTCTCCCTTGGTACTACCTTCATCAACGCATCCATTGGATTCACTTTCGTATCAATTTTCTCCACCTACAATTTACCTTCGTCAAGAACATGTCAAATAAAATGATATCGAAGCTTTATATGCTTGGTTCTATTATGAAAACGGAGTTCTTTACCAAGTGAATAGTGTTGTTGCTATCACAAAACAAAGGGAAAACAGATTGCTTACACCACAATTCTCCCAATAACCGCTATAATCATATCATTTCCTTTGCTCCTTCAATGAGAGCAATGTATTCAACCTCAGTATAGGAGAGGGCAACCACCTATTGTAATCGTGAAACCCAACTAATTGTAGCTCTGATAAATTTAAACACATAACCTATTGTAGGCCTTTGTTTTCCCAAGTCTCCAGCCATATGAGAGTCAACATATCCTCACACCTAAGTATCCTATCCTCCAAAACACAAAACATGATCGAAAGTACCTTTTAGGTACTGTAATATCCATTGTACCACCTACCAATGAGACTTACCAGGATTACTCATAAATATGCTCACAACTCCCACTGCATGAGCGATAGCCAGACGAGTACAAACCATACATGAGACTCCCAACTGTTAGTGAGTACGAAATACCCTTCATGTGTTCTTCATCTTCTTGAGTTTTTAGACACATTTCTGATGATAAGTGAAAGTGATCAACCAATGGAGTACTAATAGGCTTGGAATTTTTCATGTTGAACCTATCCAAGTTTTTGGCAATATATTTCTCTTGAGATAATTTGATTTCTCTCTTTTGTTTGTCCCTGATTATTGTCATCCCAAGAATCCTCTTCGCTGCCCCTATATATTTCATAGTAAAACATTGGGCCAAATGTTGTTTCAATTCATGAACTATCCTCATGCTAGTGTCGATAACCAACATGTCATCAACATAAAGAAAAATTATAACAAACTCGCCATTAGCAAGCTTCTTATAGTAGACACATGGGTCTGATTCACAATGAGTAAAGTGATGCTTAGTCGTGAAGCTATCGAATTTGAGGTACCACTACCTCAGGGCTTGCTTGAGCCCATACAAACTTTGCTTCAATCTGTAATATAAATGCTCCTATCCCTATTTAATGAAACCTTAAGGTTGCTCCATAGACAACTCTTCTTCAATATCTCCATGAAGAAAAGCGGTTTTACGTCAAGTAGCTCAAGCTCAAGATCCCATACTGCTACAATGCCCAAAAATTCTTGAATCATTGTCATCTTTACAAATGGCGAGAAAATTTCATTGAAATCAATCCCCTTTTTTTTATCAAAACCTTTCAGAACCAATCTAGCCCTGTAGCATTTACTACCTCCATCTTCTTCTTTTAACTTGTACACCCATTTATTCTTTAGGGGTTTTTGATTTGGTGGAAGGGTAACCAAATCCCATGCATCATTTGCCATTAAGGACTCCATTTCATCTTGCATTGCCTCCATCTATTTGACTAAATTTTCATCTTTGCAAGCCTCTTTAAAAGTTGTAGGCTCTAATTCATCAGGGAGCAATAACAAATAATCTTCAAATTTTTCTGGAGACCTCTTCTATCAGGTAGACCTCCTTAATTGATCTCAAAAGGAAAAAAATTGGAACTAATTTGGAGTGCACGAGCTCCAATGGTGTATATATCTTGTCATGACTAGTCTTCAAGAAGTTGATACACCTTTGTTTGCCATAAAGACAATACTCACATAACTCCAAATCAACAGATTTTAGGCTTGGAAGTTGATCCCTTTGAATCATGACTTTAAGATCCCTTTTGCTCATATGTTCGAGCCTCTTATGCCAAAGCTCTGAATCGCTATCCACAACTGCCATTATAGCTCCCACTTCACCATGGCACTCTAAAACATAAAGGTTACCCAATCTACAGTGGTGTCGTTGATAGAACTAAAACACCATCATCTTTGTCATAGGTAATGTTTACTTCATTGTCACTTACCTTTTCTTGTGCATGTTTGTAATTCCAACAATTATTTTTTTTGTGACCCGATTTGCCACAAAACCAACAATAACTATTTTTACCCCTAGATTTCGATATTCTTGCAGATTTGGACCTCCTTTTGTTATTGTTTCTGCCTCTATCTTGACCCCTTCCTCTATTGCCAGTACTTACAACAATCAAGGCATCACCAGATGAGGGTTCTTGATTTTTTCTCCTCATGTCTTCATTGAGAAGAGTGACTGCAACATCATCAAATTTTAATTTACTCTTGGCAGCCACGAAAGTGCTAACTACCATCACCACTCCTTCCCAGTTTTTTGGTAGAGAGCATAATAACAAAATTTCTTTAATTTCATCATCCAATTTTATACCCACAAAAATCAATTGAGTGACCAAAGTATTAAATTTGTTTAGGTGATTGGACATAATCCCACCTTCTTTCATTTTAAAATTGTATAAATTCTTCAAGATAAATAAACCTTGTTTGATGTCGACACCATCTTGTATATGTCTAAAATTTTAGCCCATAGCTCTTTCAACGTCTTCTGAGTTGAAACGTTGAATAGAACGTTTTTGGATAGCGAAAGAAAAATAGTGGCCCTTGCTTTATTATCCAATTTCTCCCACTCTTCATCCAACAAAGAGCCTTTTCCTTTAGCTTTCCCTTCTAGTGCGAGTGAGAGATCCTGCTTAATCAACAAGGATTCCATTTGTGCTTTCCATAGCCTGAAATAACTTCTCAATTTTCCATTTATCTACTTCGTCCATATTTCTAGAAATTCTTCACCGATTTCCAAAATAGCTTCACCACCAAGCTTCTTCGTTGAGCTTCTTCACCAACTCTAATACCAATTGTTGATAAATTGTTGCATACAGATGAAAAATAAATCACAAAAATTTAAATCAGAATTGAAAACATACGCAAACACAATGAACACATAGATTTATAGTGGTTTTTTAGAATGAATACATCCACTTTCAAAAGCAGGAGAATATCTTTATTAATCGCTATTTTTTTGGTCATACATTATGTTACAACTGATAAAATCTTTTGAAGAAGAAGAATTGAATTAAACTATTTGAATATGAAAAATCCTTCAAGAGGGAAAGCAAATGGTTAGAGTAATAAATGGTCAAGAAGTTCGTTGGGCTTCATATACCCAACAATCTTCCCTACCCGCACCAATTTGGGACTGAACATTCATCAAAGCATAAAGGATAAAGGGGTTTTGTCAGATGTAGCTCCAAGTGCCCTAGTTTACATGCATGCCAAATTTTAAAAGCAGTGAAAAGGCATGTGATTTGATTGATAAAATGTCTAAAGAAATGTGATCTCATGAATCACCATGATGGCAAGATATACAAAAAACACTTCACAGAAATACAATCTCATGGGGTGTGATAGAGAAGAGTTGCACCAATAAGGGAGTCTTTGAAACATGGCATGAACATCCATTAAATCACAAAGGATAGAGGAATTTTGTTTGTTGTTGTAATTGTAAGTGTCATGGTTGGCATGTATGCAAAATAAGCAAAGACAAAACACCATAATTATTTGAAAACTAGGTGTAGCCAACAAAATAGGCATGACATAATGGAATATGAAAGGCAAGAACATGAAGCATTTGACATAAATTCTCAAATAAATGTGCACGCATGGACAAGTTATGTAAACTATGTGACAAAATTCTTTAAAGAGATGTAATTTGATGAAATGCATAGGAATGCACAAAATAGAATTGTGAATAGTGTTTTAAAAACTTTGATTCAAATAAAACTAGTAGGTGTGAAGAAAAAAATTGAAATCCTTACCAATATTCTCCCTACTCGTGACAAATTAGGAGCTTTGAAATAAGGTGTTGGCATCCATTGAAGCATTGAATACAAGGGACTCTATCAACTGTTGTGGGACATGTATGTCAAATGTGAAGGCAAAGACAAGGTATGAAGCTAAAATCAATAATTTTTTTCCTGGGAGTGTGTTGCTTGTACTCACTCATTGATCTAAGCATAATACAAAAATTGATTGGTTTTATAATAAAAGAAAATAGGGATAATTTTCATATTTGAGGCGAAATAAGAAAAATTTGTTGGGTCGAAACTTAAAATTATGAAAAATAGGGTCATTCATCTCCTTGCACCCGACAACATAAGAAGTTATTTTATTTCTATAGTAGTGGATTTATACAAACATGGAGTATGTCAGTGTTTTTTCTTGTCCACCTCAAGGAGACTCTAGAAGGTAGCCAACCTTCATCATCAAGAATCCTATAGATGAAGAGCCAACTCGACGGGTAAAGGGTTTTGAACCTTTAACCCCTGCACTTTAGACTTTGTGGGCCCAAGGAGGGTATTTCCTAATGGAGTTCACAAGAATTTCATTATAATGGTAACAATTCTACACAGATGTGTTCCCTTCTTATGCAAACAAATACCATTTAGTAAAGGTATGGCTGACATTCACAAATAATCATTCATTTGCTAGGACGGAGAATTATTTCAAGCCTACACCTCGGAATTGATAGAATTTGGTTTAGTGTTGTCGTCATTATAAATCCATGACTAGGTATTTTGGGTATTTCATCAGATTACAGGGATTTACAGAGGATAGACCAGTACCTCATCAATTGGGAACAGAGTCAAGCATACGACAGTCAGTAACGCATAAATCATGAGATTAATGGCTTATTATCATAATACCTTGCATTATGAGAATTCATAGTTCCTAAAACACAACTTCTTATCAAGATATTGAGCGATTGATTACAAACCTATAATTCCCTTCAAGTATTTTAATTAACCCCTTAGGCCAAAAAAAGAACATAATTATACATTCAAATAATAATTGAAAGACAAATGAAAAGACACTTGGTTTTTCATTTATAATATTGTAATCATCACTTACAGGAGAGAATATGCTTTAGTGTTGTAGATTTGTTTCAATATCAATAATTTATACAAAACTATTTAAGAGCATCATATACAAAACTTAGACCCAAGACAATACCCTAATCAATCCTATATACATTTTGTAGTGCTTTAATGTTCAACATTTTACTCTAGACATTTTCGGACTCAAAATCGACCACCCTTGTAATGAGCCTTGAAATCCCTTTTATAGATTAAGGGAGCAACAAGCAAAGGGTCCATTATAGTTACATTTCCGATAATTTTGAGGTCATTTCACCTAGTGGGGTTTCGTTCCCGAACCGTTATATTTTCATTTTCACATCACGAGAAAGCAAAAGGCAGAAAAGGAAAAAAGAGGTGCCAAACCATCATTCAGAGATGCCACACAAGCCTTCCAAAAGGCATCACCATCATAACCCACACATCACCAAAAATGGGAGAAGTTGCCATCAACAACAGCAGCCAAAAAACCTTTGCACCAGCCATGTCAGGAGACACATCACGACACCCAGGACCCAAGCACTACCAATCAAGACACATGGGTGTCATCTAGCCTTGTCAGTCATCGAATGAACACCCTCACCATGCATATTCATAGAGAGTGGAGTTGCAACCACCACCTCATCGTCTGAGTCAATATACGGTACCAATGAAATAGGACAATGGCCAACACCTAGGCCAACCCCCTCAGCCTCCTCCGGAGAGCTATCACTAATTAAGACTAGGGAGTTGGGTTTCTCAGAACAAACCCTAGGGTTTGCCTTAGTTCTCATTAATTCTTTCGCAAACACCTCAGGTCCCTTCCCTTCAAACTTGAATAATTCTTTTGAACAAGTGCTCGGTCGAAGATTGTAAGCACATCTGACAACAGTTTCCCCATCCCTCCTGTGAGCACTCCTCTTAGCCTTCGAGATGATTGGTGCTTCTACCATCGCATGCTTCACTTCAGGTTCATACACCAGCGGCTCTTGCAAGCTCAAACGTCATGACCTACGCATTGTGTAGAAGAAGAGCTCGGTCGACTCATCTTGCATGCAATACGAATTCCACGCTAGATATGTAAGAAAAATACAAGTTACAACTTCCAAAAAACTCCTATGTGCAAATAATGTGAGTTGCACCAACACCAGATACAAAAAAAGTCACCAAAACATAGCAGGAACAACATGCACATCACTACACCACCCTGGCAAGAAAATATCAGGTAGTAAAATTTACTACCTTAACACCCATGAGAGTTAACCAAAGGCACTAATAGAAGTAGACGAGTAAACAATCTGTAGGATGATCCTCATTAAATAGATGAATTCAAGGCATGTTGTAATTAATGGCCATCCTGGTTCACTCGAGTGACTGAAAAATCAATCACTTGCATGTCACATCTCAACTATCGATCATCGTGGATTAAAACTTGATCAACGAGGATCACTAAGGATCACCACTTGCTTTATTAGCCATACTTAGAAACAACAAAGAGGTGCTTTAAAATTTCCATGTATTTGACAATATCCTAACTCCATCATTCTTGACATGCACGTTGTTGATCCAGGTAACCGTGGGCAAATCTGAGCCACAAACTGAAACACATCGCTCATCGTCGGTTCATTCTTCCCATAAGAGTCCCATCAAGCGATAGCACTAAGGCCAATGATTAGACGTCAATCGTTGATCTAGTCATAGAAGGATCTGAACTATAAACAATTACTTGCATCTTTCATTGTGTGTCAGCATCCACTTGAACCATCCTAACCAGCGATAGATCAAGCCCATGTGATGGGGAGGAACTCAACCCATTGGCAGTCGTGTGTTCCACCCGAAGTCACAAAGGAAAATAGACGATATTCAGGGAATCAACAATGCATTCCCACATAAACCATCAGGCACCATCAACTACATTCATCATGCATTGCGTGTTGTCCCTCCATAGACTGACACCAACCAGTGGAGTGTTACGCCACAACGATAAAACATGGCTTAGACATCGGCGATCACGGGTTTTGCTTCAAACTAAAAAAGACAACCAGTGATATTTAGAGAAGTAGAGATGGGTCAAAAGGTTGACCGCATCGCTCATCGGGTGTTACTTCCTCACGGCTACAAATGAACATGTGATAGACCAAAGGTGGTTGATCGACAAGAAAGGAAAGGGCATCACTCATCGCAGGTTATATAAAGGAGTTTGGAAATGAACAAGCGATAGGCGATGCAGACACTTAGAGCCCGACTTAATGAAACATTTGAAGCACGTGTGTCATATTTTGTTTTAAAAGGGACTGCCTAGCCACATGAGAAGCAAGGTGAAAGGGGTTGGTAAACCACGAGACTTAAAGCCATGAAGGATGAAAGAAAGACTAGGAAACAAACATAACCAGCCAACTTAAAAAAAAAGCCAGGGGCCAAACAAGGGTGTGAACGTGAATGGCTTACAAAACCACAACCCTAGGGCAATGACTATCAGGGTTTAATCATAAAAATTTAGTGGAACCAGGAAAATTTTAGGGGTTCCACCAATGGCTCCAATTGGGGATGTATGCCTCCCGTAGGCATAGAAAGATCTCAGAATCTCAGGTAGAAGTAGACCAATTAGCCAAATCAAGTAGGTCCTCATAATTACCCCCTATGCACGCCTTTTACTTTTCCTACTCTAACATAGTTCGATGGCCTCGGGCCACCAAACAAAAGGACATCCAGTTCTTACCTCTATCAAAAACCTTGTCCTACCTTTCTTGCAATGGGCACACCTATGAGTCAAGCATTTCAGGATAGCCCGCATCATTCTAATCAGTATCCCTGATCCCATTCTACACACTGCTTTCATCTTTGCCAGCCTAGAAGACCCAAATCTCCTCAGATTGAGATGGAAAAGTAAAACATTCATAATTAGTTTGGTCATGACTTCGGACACCACACTGGAAACCCTCATATGTGCCCTGTTGTACATTAGACTCAACCTTTGTGATGTCAAAAAGAAATGATCCATAGTCAACAACATCTTCTTTATATTCGAGGTGAGTGTTGTCATTATTTGGTGAGAATGAGCCTGTAATGAGATCCAAAATTTGAGGAGATTTTGCAAAAAAATTCAAGTACACAATCATATTGGTCAACAACATTTGCCAAAGCGGGTGCATATATACCAAACCCTAACTTATTACAGTAAAAATTTACTGAGTCATCTTGAGTGTCCTCACCAACAATGGTATTGTATGTAATATCATCATCACAAGAAATGACATTCCCAATCTGATTTCATTCATGACTAGTATCAATACTACTATTTTCATCACTACATCCCTCTAATGGTCGGGAATCTGACTAATCCAGGTCAACAGTTGTGAGGATGGAATCGAAATTATTAATACCACTCTAGGTCTTATTTTTTGTCATCTCATTTATATTATTTCCAATATCCTTGCAAAGCACATCTGCCAAGGAATCGTCAGAATTTGCAACAAATAATGGGTTATTCCTACACCAATAAGGACTATCTCCTGTTATAACATCTATTGGTGGAGATTCATCATACAGAGGGTTGTGCCATATTCTCATTGTTCTTACATTCACCCCCCTTTCTTGGATACATGGATCATGACCCTCCATGCCTTGAAAATCAACACTGTCTTCAAAAGAACAAAAAGGAATCCTCTAAGAGTCATCTTCATCACTTATACTCAAAATTATAGAGCCACATTCTGAAAACTTAGCACATGAGGAAAATTATTTATCCTCAATAACTTGGATCCCATCAAGATCACCCACATATCCCCTACTCGAGGCCATAAACTCCATCTCCACTTCATAAGATGATTTATAACAAACAAAACACTGCTCTGAATCAAATTCATCACCAGATGAACCGTTGATTTGTGTATCATGGTCTCTAATCAGACTAGAATTTGACGGCTTCTCTTGTTCCTCTCCATTTTCCATAACATCCCAAGGGTGGAATGCATGTATCACCTCATCATCCCCGTGTTGTGCCCCAACAGCCATGTCATTTACAAAACAAACAACATCACCAATCCATTGTTCATGCTTTGATACATCATCTTGACCCAATTGTAAAGATTCTTGATCCTCTTGATAATGGACCTCATTAGTAACACTATGGGGTGACATTTTCTAATATATTCATCCTGGGCTCCCTCAATAACCCTTATCCAATCAATGACTTGGCTCAAGGTATGAGGCTGCAACTCTTTTGGTAGGACACTCAATCCAGACATACAATTCACCAAACAAGTCAATGCATGTTGGGGTACTAAGCCTAGCATCCGCAGGCATACCAAGTAAGGCATCAATGAACCTAGATAAAATATGCTCAAGGGATTCCCCTTCATACCTTTGCAGGTCACACAACCTCTTGATTGCAGTGATTTGGTCAGCTTGGTTGCACACAGGTATGTACATTCCCCTTCAGTTGTTTCAGAATCTTCATGTGGTATTATTGATGGGCTCAGAACAGCAGGAATCTCACTCCCCCTCCTTGATTCTTTGTTGGTTGATCCATTAATCATAGTAGCATGGGAAACACTTTGATATTCATCACAAATATGAAAGCATCCCTTCATTATTGAGTATTTCAAATTATTTTCAATGTTTATGGTAATGTGGTATGCTTGTTGCAATGTCGTGGGTTCTTTATTCTCAACAAGTAACTCATATTTTTATCAAAGGCTCCCAAATACATGACCAAGCATTTAGCATCATTTGGTCTTATATGTGCTAGGATCTCCCTTATTACTTTTGAAAACCAGAGATTAAAAGAGGGAACCAACTCATTCTCATCTTTTTCCATGTCCATAAATTTCTGCCTGACTAAGACTAGATCAATCCTTTCTCCAAAATGTTCCATGAATGCTAGTTTGAACTCTCTCCATGAGTGTACCGAGGATGTAGGTAGACAGGAGAGCCAATCTCTGACATCTCCTTTTAGGGACTAAACAAACAACTTCATGACTACATCTTCAAAGATTACTTCATAATCTCCCATCACATCAACAAAATCCTACAGATGTTGATTTGTTGATTTAGTTTGTTCACCCTTAAATCTTGGTATCTTATCCCTGATCTTGCATGGCACAACATTTGGGTAACCATAAATTCCATTGAAATCCAAGGAATTATAGCTTTCATTATTAAAACCTCCCTGATGTGACAGGGGGGCCCATTTTTTAGATTTTTGTCAGAAAACATAGTCTGACAAGACATATTGTTGTAGATTTACAAGCTTTGTCAAATATTTCACAAGGGGTACTCAAATTCCTTTTACAAAATAAAATCTCAAACCCCTTTTATCATAAATTCTATATACCGTTAGCTTAAGATCAAGATTCACATGTTTCTTCTACAATAACATATAATTCCATAGTATTCGTTGGGAAACATGCAAAGTTCAACTATCTTTCCCTTAACTAGTGCTATGTCACTTAATTGGGAATCAGTTACATCTTAAAATAAAAGAATTATCATGATCTGTTTATAGAATAACGTGAAAATACCTGACCTTCCTGCAACATTCACCTAGCTTTGTTTCCAAGCACACGGATCTAGAGCTTCATTATATCCTTTGTTAGGTTCTTTAGTCAGAGTCGCCACCTCCAATTAGGAGGAAATAAACTTCAAATGAAGCGAAGTTTCTTATCAAATCAGCACGTTATGAGTTTAACTCCTCAGCGGAGTCACTTTCAGATCCTTTGAATTTTGTTGCAGCCCAATATTTGACTAGGTTCAAGAACTCTTTGGCATATGAACAAAACATTCATATTATTCACACCATTTGACTCTATGGTTCAAAGATCTGCGTCTGGATAATGGAATTTTGTTCCCCAAAAAAATTGCCATTCCTGTTGGTGTTTTTTCCCGTCCACTTCAAGGAGACTCTATAAGGTAGCCAACCTTCATCGTCAAGAATATTATAGATGAAGGGCCAACTCGATGGGTAAAGGATTTTGAACCTTTAACCACTACACTTTAGGCTCTGTGGCACCAGGGAGGGTATTTCCCAATGGAGTTCACAAGAATTTCATTATAATGGTGAGCAATTCTACACAGATGTGTTCCCTTCTTATGCAAACAAATACCATTTAGTAAAGGTATGGTTGACATTCACAAATAATCTTTCATTTGCTAGGACAGAGTATTATTTCAGGCCTACACCTCAAAATCGATAGAATTTGGTTTAGTGTTGTCATAATTATAAATCCACGACTAGGTATTTTGGGTATTTCATCAAATTACAAGGATTTATAGAGGATAGACCAGTACCTCATCAATTGGGAATAGAGTCAAGCATACGACAATTAGTAATGCATAAATCATGAGATTAATGGCTTATTATCATAATACCTTTCATTATGAGAATTCACAGTTCCTAAAACACAACTTATCAAAATCCAAAGCGATTTCTTACAAACCTATAATTCCCTTCAAGTATTTTAATTAACCCCTTAGGCCAAAACAAGAACAGAATTATACATTCAAATAACCATTGAAAAACAAATGAAAAGACATTTGGTTTTCCATTTATAATATTGTAATCATCGCTTATAGGAGAGAATATGCTTCAGTGTTGTAGATTTGTTTCAATATCAACAATTTATGCAAAACTATTTAAGAGCATCATATACAAAACTTAGACCCAAGAAAATGCCCTAATTAGTCCCATATACATTTTGTAGTGCTTTAATGTTCAACATTTTACCCTAGCCATTTTCGGACTCAAAATTGACCACCCCTGTAATGAGCCTTGAAATCCATTTTATAGATTAAGGGAGCAACAAGCAAAGGGCCCATTAAAATTACATTTTCGATAATTTCCAGGTCATTTCACCTAGTGGGGTTTCATTCCCGAATTGGTATATTTTCATTTACACATCATGGGAAAGCAAAAGGTAGAAAAGGCAAAAAGAGGCACCAAACCATCAGTCGAAGATGCCACGCAAGCCTTCTAAAAGGCATCACCATCATAACCCGCACATCACCAAAAATGGGAGAAGTCGCCATCTACAATAGCAGCCAAAAAACCTTTGCACCAGCCACGTTAGGAGACACATCACTGCACCTAGGACCCAAGCACTACCAATCAAGATACATGGGTGTCATCTAGCCTTGTCAACCACTGAATGAACACCCTCACCGGGCATCTTCACAGAGAGTGGAGTTGCAACCACCACCTCATTGTCTGAGTCAATATATGGTACCAGTGAAATAGGACAATGGCCAACACCCAGGCCAACCCCTCAGCCTCCTCCAAAGAGCTATCACTGATTAAGACTAGGGAGGTGGTTTCTCATAACAAACCCTAGGGTCAGCCTTAGTTCTCGTTAATTATTTTGCAAACACCTCAGGTCCTTTCCCTTCAAACTTGACTAATTAGTCTGAACAATTCCTTGGTCGAAGATTGTAGGCATATCTGACAGAAGTTTCCCCATCCCTCTTGCGAGCACTCCTCTTAGCCTTCGAGATGATTGGTGCTTCTACCACCACAAGCTTCACTTCAGGTTCATACACCAGTGGCTCCTGCAAGCTTAGACATCGTGACCTACGCACTAGTGTAGAAGAAGAGATCGGTTGACTCATCTTGCATGCAATATGAATTCTACACTAGATATGCAAGAAAAATACCAGCTACAACTTCTAGAAAAGTCCTATGTGCAAATAATGTGAGTTGCACCAGCACCAGATATAGAAAAATTCACCAAAATGTAGCAAGAATAGCATGCACATCACTACACCACCCTGGCAAGAAAATATCAGGCAGCAAAACTTACTACCTCAGCACCCATGAGAGTTAACCAAAGGCACTAATAGAAGTGAATGAGTAAACAATCTACAGGACAATCCTCATTAAATAGATGAATTCAAGGCATGTTTCAATTAATGGCCATCCTGGTTCGTTCACGTGACTGGAAAATTAATCACTTGCATGTCGCATCTCAGCTGTCGATCGCCATGGATTAAAACTTGATCAACGAGGATCGTTAAGGATCGCCACTTGCTTTGTTAGCTATACTTAGAAACAACAAAGAGGTGCTTTAAAACTGCCATGTATTTGACAATATCCTAGCTCCATCATTCTTGAAATGCACGTCGTCGATCCAGGCAACTGCGGGAAAATCTGAGCCACAAACCGAAACACATCGCTCATCGTCGGTTCGTTCTTCTCGTGAGAGTCCCATCAAGCGATAACACTAAGGCCAGCAATGAGATGTCAATTGTTAATCTAGTCATAGCAGGATCTGAACCATAAACAATTGCTTGCATCATTCATCATGCATTAGAATCTACCTAAACCATCCTAACCAGCGATAGATCAAGCCCGCACGATGGGGAGGAACTCAACCCATCGGTAGTCGCATGTTCCACCCAAAGCTGCAAAGGACAACAAATGATAGTCAAGGAATCAATGATGCATTCTCACATAAACCCTCAGGCGCCATCAACTATGTTCATTGTGCATCGCATGTTGTCCCTCCATAGACCGACACCAACCAGCGGAGTGTTACGTCACAACGATAAAACACGTCTTAGACATCAACAGTCGCGGGTTCTGCTTCAAACTGCAAAAGACAACCAACGATAGTTAGAGAAGTAGCAATGGGTCAAAAGGTTGACCACATTGCTCATCAGGTGTTACTTCCTCATGGCTACAAATGAACATGCGATAGACCAAAGGTGGCTGATCGGGAGGAAAGGAAAGGGCATCGCTCATCACGAGTTACATAAAGGAGTTTGGAAATGAACAAGCGATAGGCGATGCAGACACTTAGAGCCTGACTTAATGAAACATTTGAAGCACGTGTGCCACAATTTGTTTTAAAAGGAACTGCCTAGCCACACGGGAAGCAAGGTGAAAGGGATCGGTAAACCATGAGAATTAAGGCCATGAAGGATTAAAGAAAGACTGGGAAATGGACATAACCGGTCAACTCAAAAAAAAAAACTAGGGGCCAAACAAGGGTGCGAACATGAATGGCTTACAAAACCACAACCCTAGGGCAATGACTATCAGGGTTTAATTATAAAAATTCAATGGAACTAGGAAAATTTTAGGGGTTCCACCAGAGTATAAATACCAAGGCTGTGATTACATCTATGTTCTTGAAATCACGCTTCTTGAAATAATAAATATCAAATTGGGACATATTAGCATTCATTATTTTCAAGAAAGAAGGAAAGAAGGGAAGAGGTTTCAATTTGCATAGAAGATATATATGAAATTGAGTTAGATAATACAACATGATATCTAGTAGTCGTCCAATATCTTGAACCTAGAATGCATGAAGGCGTATGATGACAAAACTAGAGAAATTAAAACTTCATATGGTAGATTGGTGGCGAGGTTGGATGTTGTTTCCATTGAAATTATTTTCATATTTCTAGTTAGGAACCAGCTCATTGATATAAATAGGGAAATGGTAGAGAAATATTTTATTAAGAATAAGGATTGATGCCTTAGTACCATAAAAAAATATTGGTTGTTGGCACCCAAAAAGGGAAAATCTCATTTGTCGAGAATTCTTCACAGGTCCCTATTTTGTTGAAGATGTTTCAAATATGGTAGTACTTCTAAGCAGGATAATTGGGAATAAAGCCTCAAATAATTTTGAAAGGTGGATGTACCTGTTTATTACCATCATATGTGCAAGCAACCAATTTATTGATTGGGGAGGTATCATAGGTGACAAATTGCATAATAAGATAACCAAATTGAGACAAATCAATAATTTTACATGTCCGCTTACCTCATGTATGCTATTGCAAGCATGAAGAATTGGATGAGGCTTAGTAGTAATGGGATATTTTACAATACAACCCAAATCTATGATTTTTATTATCAGTTGAAATTAGAGGAAAGTTATTGTGTGGTATAAAGTATGTCCTGCAATGTTAGTATAAAACACCTTCATGAAATGCATTACTTAAAAGGAAATCAAAAATAGCATAAATGAAGCTACAACTATCCTTCTAACTCATTCCATGGTTCTCTAACCCCAAGGAATCCTACAAATTATGCTCTCAGATCTTATTATTGTTGCACATTAACCTGCAAAGATTGACAACTCAAGATATGAGATGCTACAGTAAAATCTACATGCCTATGTTTTTGGATTTTCCAATATTTGATGCATAGAAGCTAAATGATCCTAGGATGGAATGATACTAAAATCTATGTGTTGAAAATGATGATGATGATCAAATGTAAATGCTAAATGGAAGATGGAATGGACTAAACTATGAAAATAAAAATGCCATTATAACACTAAAATGAGCTAAAAATGCAAAACTAATCTAAAATGCTCTCCAAATTCTCTCACAAAATGCACTAAAATTCAGCAGCATAAACTTGTCTAAATTTTCCTATATGAAATGTTTTAGCAAAGGGCTCTATTTATAGATTTTCTAAGCCTCAAGGTGATATGGCAACAATGGACGGTCAAGATTGTGATCCTGAGGCATCAACAATAGAGTATCAGGAAGTTAGAGGGAATCAGGGAGATGGTTCCCTTCCACAAGACAAATTTCCAAGTGTTAAAAGGAATCACAGAGAAGGAGAAGCCATGTGTCTCAGTTTGTTCAAAATTGGTCGCAAATTTTTTGGAGATATTTCATATTTTCCAATTTATAAAAATTCATTTGTGAGACACATGATGAGGTGGTAGGTGAGTTGGAGGTGGTTAGAAGAAAGTTGTAGAAATGTGCTTAAATTGAATTAAAAATTCAATTTAATAGGAGAGGGTAAATTAGTAAAATGACAAATAAATTCCTTTGTGCATTTTAACCAATTTTAGAAGAATATGCCAATTTGAATTTAAAAGGAAGAGGTAAAATCAATTAAATAACAAATTGATTAATTTGTCCTTTTAATTAATTTTAGAAAGAAGGTGAATTTGGAAAAGAAGAATTAGAATATGAACCATATAAATAAATTTTACAATTTATTTATAATAGTAGAGGAATTAAGAATATTAATCAAATAGCCAGTATTTAATTAATGTGATGCTCAGACCATTTTTGTGTGCATATAGTTACAAGCATTTTCGCAAGGTTAATGATTAGATTTCACTATGTTGATGATGAAAGAACTCCAAGGGAATACTGGACTTAGAATATCTCCAAAGGCAGAACTCCAAGGGAATACTGGACTTAGAATATCTCCAAAGGCAGCGATCCTTATCAAATGATACAAGAGTTACTTTATCCAATTTCCAAGGTTCACCTATATATGAATTGGGGTTTTGACAAACATCCTTATATGTTGCCAAGATACATGGATGACAAGTTGGTTTTAATTGAAGTATGCAAGAAAATTTGTCAAATCAATAAAACATGCAGAGAAAGAAGGAGAAGTGATATTAATTTTCCTATAGACATTGGTTACTATGGTTGCAAGTCTTCCTCAAATTATTAAGACATCGAGAGAACAATTGCCAAACTTACTATGGGTGTTTATAAAATGAGATTTCCCTTCAATGACAAATGGTATGTTAAATAAAATTTGCACCTTGGTGTAGGATATTGTCATTTTATAGAAATTGAGGAATTTTGGGAAGATTTTGAGGATGATTTTCAAGTCCAGAGAAGGGATTGGATGAGGTTTACTATTGAACAAATCATAGTGTTCAGGCTAGGATGAGAGGTAATTGGCATAGAAGATGATGGATCAGATTTAATTGATGCTATTTATTTTGAGAAGATTTAGATGTTACCCTTACCACCTATAAATTGGGAATGTTAGGAGTTGAGAGAATTGGATGAGAGGACAACTCACATCATTAGGAGATCAAAATAATGGTTAAGGAGGAAGATACTTGAAGCCACAACTACAAGACCAAAGGATAAAAATAGTTAAAGGAAAAGAAGTGACACTCAGGAAGGCTCTTCTTCGTCAACCAATTCACATGTTTTTATTTAAATTCCCAATTTTCATCATAATGTTCAAGGTGGTGGTGATGATGAGGATCTATATAGGAGAGGTAATTTTACAAGCTCATTTGAGAGTGGTCCAAAAATAAGAAAGAAGAGGTTAAAGTTGAAAGAAAACGCATTAGACCCAATTCAAGAAGTTGCAGAAGATAGGGGATACAAAAATCCTCAAAGTTATCTTAATGGAAGAATCGATTCCCTCTATCTCACCTTCTATTCTTCTCTTATCACCTTCTCAAGATGATCTAATTTGTGTTCCCGAAGCACTAGTCAATGATGCATCTCTTAGTGAAGCTTCTTTGCCAGTTGGCTCAACTATTCCAGTATCATCAGAGCCACCATCCTTGGATATTCCAGGTTCTTCATGGGTACCTTCTTCCTCATGGTTGCAATAGATTTTATTGAAGAAAAAGAGAATAGTCCAGTTAGTCACTCGTGAGCTTAATACAATGGCTAATTTAATTCAAAAGACTACAAAGCCAAAGAAGGCTAAAGTCATGTCCAGATTGATAATGGATTCTCTGTCTAGAAATTTATGTGTTGAAGTGACACAACCTACTTCAAAGAAAAATGTAGATGAAGTTGATGAGAGTGATTTTGATATCACTAAATTTTATATTGTTCCTTTAAAGCATGATGGTGATATCCGTAATTTTAAGGTATCTGTAGCCAAATTAATATAAAGGATAGAGAAGGAAAAATATTCAAAAGATCAACTCAAACAACAACTGCAAACATTAACATCATGCCTCAAATCTATAGTAGACACTTCTATTCTACCATTGGATGCAACTCATACTTTAGCAATTCCCATTCATGGATAATTTATTCAAAAAGAAGTCATGGAAAGTATGTAGAAGTATCAGTCATATGGGAAAGTGATTGAAAATGGGTAGACAAAATAAAATAAAATGCCTTAGATTTAATTAGTAAGGCCAAAGAAGCTCATGAGAAGGTTGATGTTATGCAACAAGATATTACAAAGGAGTTGAAAAACATCAAGGAAGAAGAGGTGGTTTGGTAGGGGATTAGAAGAGATTTTCAAAAAATGGTTAAAATAGATATTGATGTTTTGGTTTCCCACAAGATTTTCTCAAGTGTAGAAGAAAATTAAATTGATATGTGGCTTCTAAGTATACATTGGAAACTCATTAATATTGGCCAAGTTGTAATGGATCGGGAAAAAATGTTGACATCTTGTGAGAAAATAAAGATGAAAGTTTTAGATGATCTCTTATCAATCATTTTAGATGTGTCAATAAGGAATGAGATTTTGAGTATGGACACTCAGAGAATATAGGGTAACTTTGGGAAGATGATTGATACAAAATTATTCAACAAACAAGATTTCAGTGTGGATATGATTAGAAAATTGAGTGTCATTTTTGTTGCATTTGATGCTTGCAGTGATCACTTGTCCAACTATCATCAGAGTATGGAGGATATTCAGAAAGGGTGCACCATTTGGAAGTTGAGAATGGTGAATTTAATTGTTCTTGGGAATAAATTCTTGGCATTATTTTTTAAGTAATTTATAAAATTTAAAGCAATATCTCTTCTTAAACAAGAGCAAACTGCAACTCAGAGGACTTCTTCAGAGGACACTACATGAAGTACAAATAAATGAAACAAAGCTGATTTATATGGTTTTCTTATTGTAATTAAGTCAAAGTCACTAGTTATTTTTTGATGTATTATTTTTTAATAGTGACTTTGTCACTTTTGTAATAAGTTAGAAAATAAACTCACTTGCTTGAATTTAAGAACTTTCTAACATTAATAAAGCTTAGTTTTACTCCCCACAATTTGTGGAGGTAACTACTAAGGTGGTTTCAAGTTGGTTACGGGGTAGTTACAGGGGAATATTCTATAAATATGAGGCTCTAAAAATTGTAAAGGACTTTTGATTCTCACAAGTTCAACATAAGGGAAATTTTGGAGTTGTAAAATTCTAACAAAAAATGGACAAATAATTTTGGAGTTGTTATTAACCTTTCATATGTTATGTGTTGATAATAACATTTTTCATCTCGAAAGTGATTTGTGAAAGCAATAGTCAGATCTTAATGAGTTTTTTTTAGATATATTCACTTCCTGGTATTTAGAATTGAATGTATTTGGATTTGATATGTGTTCATCATTGGGTTTCTTGTGTGTAGTCTTTAATCCTTGTGATGGAAAAAAATTCAATTTTAAGCATTTTTGTGAAACTCCAATAATATTGGTACCTTTGTTATTGAGGGTTTCGAGCTATCAAGTTTGGTCACTGCAAACCTTTTAGGTTAAGAATACACAAAAATCCTAAAAAACCCTATCATACAAGGGAGCTACCCCTCTCAAACACAAATGAAGATTGTCATTTCATAAATAATCTATCCAACTATTGGAGCATTATTGTCACTTTCCATTAGGTGATTCAAGTATCATTTCGAGTGCCAATCTGCTTACCAATAGATTTTTGGTGACTTTATTGGGGACTCAACTGAGAAAGAACAAGTGTTACGATCGCCTTCTTTGTATGCAACTGAAGCATGGTGTTGCCACATCATAATGAAATTCTAGTTTCTTAACCAAATATTTATTGGGTGCATACAAAACAAGAAGATATAATTTCTTAGTTGACTACTCTAGCTTGGCAGTCTAGTAGAAGTGGACAATAATTTTTGCAGGTTAACCAAGTATTAGAGTGTGAAGAATAATTAGGAGAGGAGATTAGGAGACTTAACCCAGGAGATTGATTAATTGTTATCGAAATAATTATTGTATGTCCAAGGCGGAGAAGGAAAAATAAAAATTAGTAAGCACAAGGTGATTAATCTGGAAGACTCCCTTAGGACCATCCACCTCAATAAACTACACTTGCTAGTAAAATATATACAAGAGTAGACTAAAGAAAAGGGGTTCTTGATCCTGAATTTGAAGACTTGCAAAATATTTTTTCTTCACCTTCGTCTTCTTTGAGAAGAAAGGTTAAGTCTACTAGTAGGCCTACATCTCCTACTAGAGTTGTTACTTAGTCTCCATATTTTCAGGCTTTGGTATTGCATGGGACAATATCACCCTTGGTGATTAATTGAGTCGTACATATTACAAACTATGGCTCAACTAGTCCCATGGGGAGTAGTGATTTGTCCCTTAGCGTTGGGGAACCAATTAAAAGACCTACCTTTAGGATCTAGAATGATCTTGCCTAAGTTCAGTGGTGATGGAAAAATCAAAACAAAGACGCTCGCAGATTAACACCTTTGCAGTGTGTGGGGTTCTTGACGTCATGCATGAAGATATCTCTGTTCATTTTTTCATGGAATCCTTAATTGATGTAGCTGTTGATATGTTCTATCACCACATGGGTGGTAATGGAACAATTTTTTTAACATAGGTTCAAAATTGTTGAAGATGAGCATATGTTATTAGCTCAACTAACTCATATGAAAAAGGATATACATGAACCAATGAGAGAATTTATTGCTTGATTCAATAAATTTTTTAATATAATTACAAATAATAAAAGGTCAACTAAAGACAATAAAAAATGTTTCTTCATCAATTCTCAACCTCCAGATGTAAGTTTCCAATTAAGGAGAGCTTGTGTAGCCACCTTGCAAGAAGCCCAAGAAATGGTAATTGAGGTAGAAGACACACTGTTGAGCAGAAGAAAATGGAGTAAATATTTAAAAAATGGGAAAGGACAATAGGTGAATCCCGCCACTATGGACCCTATGGTGCAGAAGTTAGCAAATGATTTCATTTTATTAAAAAAGCAACTTCCACAAAATCCTCTGCCCTTGTATTAGGATATTCCTAGGAGGAATTATATTTCGTACCAACAGAACAAATAGACAAAGGTACCTCCTCCCCCGCAAAGACTATCCATTGAACATCCAAGTTCAAGCAATCACCACACAACTGTCATGTATGATTTCTAACTTATGATACATCATGATGGTGATTTCTCTCCAGAGATGAGATTCATGCAAATGAATCAAACTAGTGAGAAGATTGAAGAATATGTTTCCCTTGAAGAGGACACAAATCAACAGTTTGGGTAACCATTAATGAGCTTCCTTGAATATGAATCCGATAATGAAGATAAAGCATTGCAAGATATAAATAATTATTCTTGAAATATTTTTACAAGGTATCAACATCCAAGACAAGAAGATAAGTCCAAAGTGAATACTAATGCCTCTTCTAAAAAAATTTTACATCGCACCTAAACGTATTCTTCCTAGAAAATAGAATCAAGAGGATCTTGTCTCATCTGATAGGGTGGTATAAAGTATGAAAATCACTTAATCTATCTCGATTCCTTCTAATGAATCCTTTGATTTCATTGAACATTGCAAAAAGATGAAGGTCCAAATTTGTCAAATGGAGTATTTTAAAAATAATCCTCACTGGTTGGAGAAGTTGGTTCATTGTATCAAAGAAGATTCTAAATCTCCTAAATCCACTTTTCATGAATAATCAAATGAACTTGAGAGAAATAATATTTCAGTAGAATCAATTTTGAATGATGTCCCTTTTATAGTTGCATCTAGTTTAGACAAGTCCAATCCATTTTACATTTCCTTGTACATATTTGGATGTAAGATTGGCAACTGAATTATTGAATTTGATGATTCAAACAATTTTATGCCTTCTAAGGTAGCTCACACCGTAGGGATGTCATTAAACAAGCCTTCTAGGAAGGTTTACTCTATCAAGTCAAAGAAAATTCCCCCAGTAGGTCAAATAAAAAATGTGCAAGTTATCTTGGTTGCTTATCCACAAAAGAAGTTAAAGCTCAATATTTTAGTGGTTGATTCCCAACCAACTATGGCATGTTGCTAACCAAGATTTTTGTAAAGACTTGGTGGTGCATTCCAACTAGATTGGTCTCATGCTCTAATTCCTCTTGGTGACATGAAATTTTGGCTTAATCCTGAACTGAAGGCACAATACACTTTCCTAAAATAAAATGATCTTAGATCTGAAATTTTATATGTGGAAATAGGTCTTGGAACTTATATGCTTACCTCAAATGAAGAAGATATGCATGAGTTGATTTCTCTCAATATATCCACTAAAATTTGGATGATGCAATTCAATGGAAGCTCTTCTTCATCTAGTTTAGGAGTGAGAATAGTGCTTATATCCCCCACAAGATAAAAGTTTCCCAAAGCCTACAAATTGGCCTTCAAAACCACTAACAACATGACTAAGTATGAAGCCTTGGTTTTGGGTTTGCAGTTCGCAAAAGAAAGGGAATCAAAAAGCTCAAAGTGATTAGCGATATAGAGTTAGTCATCAACCAAGTCAAAAACCTTTTCTAAAGTAAGAAAAAAAGGCTTAGAAACTATCGAAATAAAGTATGGGATGAAATTGAAGGCTTTGATGCCTTCTCAATACATATTGTTCCAAGAGGGGAAAACAGTAAAGCAAATTGTTTTGTAGTATCTAATTCTCTTCTAATTCCACATACTACATTTGAAAGGGATGTATATTTGATCAACCTGATCTACAGAACAAGTGTGTGGTACAATGATCAAAATTGGTAGGTCTTCAATGATGACAAGCATATCATTCCCTTTCTTGAGGGAAGTGGTAATTTTTCTAATTTGCTTTTTGAAGGTCCTCAAGTTTTTGAGAAAAGTGACACAATAGAAGAGTTAGAAGCAAGCCTTGAAGTAATGCAATTAGAATGAAATACCATTCTGAAGGGTTTGGTTTCACTGGAAGAGTTGTTCAACAAACATGATCGTGCTACAAAAAGTAAAGTTAGTGAACACATGGATGGTTCTCCTAAATATGTAAAAGTTAATGTTGGTTCTAAGAGTGATCCTAAATTCATTTTCATTGGGAAATGTTTTTCTAAAGAGGATAGATTAAATCTTATTGATGTACTTAAAGAATATAAAGATGTGTTCATGTGGTGTTATGATGACCTTAAGGATTTCATGGATGGTGAATTCAAACACCACATTTCTCTAAAACCCATAGCTACCCCATATAGATAAAAATAGAGACAATTCAATCCAAAGGTAGAAGATTCCATTTTTATCCAATTTCACAAGATGTTGAAAGCCAAAATTGTTTACCCTATTCATCATTTAACACATGGGTAGTCAATATTATACCTATAAGGAAGAAGAATGGTGAGATTAGGATTTGCATTGATTTTCACAGTCTAAATTAGGCTTCTTTAAAATATAAGTATCTACTCCCAAATATGGATCATATTCTACAAATAGTCTCGGGCTCTAAGATGATGTCAATTTTAGATGGCTTCTCAAGTTATAATCAAGTTAGTGTAGCTCCTAAAGACCAACACAAAACTGCATTCACAACACTATGGGATACTTTTTCCTAAAACATAATTACTTTTGGATTAATGAATACAAGATAAATTTTTCAAAGGGTGATGGATCTTTCTTTTGGCGATTTTTTGAATAAGATCTTTGTTATCTATTTAGATGACTTGATGGTTTTCTCAATAAAACATGAAGATCATGCCTATCATTTAGAATGTTTGTTGCAAAGGTGTCAATGATAGGGTTTTCTCTTAATACAAAGAAGTCAAATTTTGGTGTCAAAGAGGGAAAATTATTGGGACACATCGTGTCTAAAGAAGGAATTCATATCAATCTAGAGTGAGTTAAGGTTATTCTATAATTGTCTCTACCCTCTAGTAAGCTGGGTGTAAGGTCATTCTTTGGCCAAATGAACTTCTTAAGAAAATTTGTGCCTGAATTTTTAGAAATAACAAAGTCCATTGTTGAAATGATGAAATTCAATGTAGTCTTTAAGTGGAAAAATGAAGGAAATAAAGTGTTCAAAAAGATAAAGTCAGTGATAATAGATTCTCCAATTTTGTCTTATCTAGATTTTACTAAAGAGTTTAACATATATTAAGTTATGCTTCGAAAAACACCCTATCTTTTATTTTGACGCAATAAAATAAAGAGCAAGTGGAAGCAACCATCACATTTATGAGCATTCCTTTAAAGAAGCATGAGTTGAAATATTCTTCCATTGAAAAACATACATATTTTGTTAAAGTGGTGAAACAATTTAGATTTTATATCACCAATGCTCATTCCACCATTTATGTGCCAAATACAATTGTGAAACTCTTCTCATGCAACAAGAAATTAGGATGAACAAAAGAGCCTCATGGATCACCAAGGTGCAAGAATATGACATTGTATCAAACCTACCAAGTTGGTGAGAGGAAGAGGTTTATGCATTTATTGATTTCGGAGAATGAGTTACCCACATAGGAAGAGGAAAATCCTATATTACCCCTCATCCTCTTAGTCGAAATAATAGATGAATGGTTTTCATACATGGCACATCTTCTTACCTTTGGGGAGTGTCCTAAACATCTATCTCCTAACTAGAAAAGGGTGATCAATCTAAAAGTAGCTAATTATATCATTTGGGGTAATATGCTTTACAAAAAAGGGATCTGGTCAAACCCTTCAAAAAAATTTATGTTCCCCTAATATTCAATCCATTGTTGCCTGGTTTTATTGGTTTCCTCATGGGTAGGATTTATTCTACAGTATCTAGGGTTTATCAACCTTTGGGAGAGAAACCTTAATTAATTTTACCGTTAATGTTTTTGATCTAATTCTTCATTGACCTATTGCAGTCAATCCTCGACCATCCAAGTTACTACCTAAGTCATCAGATCCATGTTTTGACTGCCCCCTTATGCCTAGGATTATTGAATTGTTCCTTTGCATGAAAATCCTTTTATCATGGTTCGTGGTTTTAATATTTCTTATAGTTGATGTCTTGAAATATTTCTCCCATTTATCCTAAGTTGGACCTATGCATTGGGTTTTATTAAGTCATGTTTATCCATGTTACTCAGGCAACCACTTATTTAAAAAAAAAATTTAATGTATGTGCATATTTGATTCACTTAAGTCTTCCCATCGCGAGCTTCCAATGTATTACAGTTTGCCTTTGCACTGCCAACTTCATTTTTGTGATGTATGATGCCTTTTTGTTTCCTTTGCATCATGATCCATCTTCATATTGTTCTTTGCTTCCTAGTCGTTAGTTTCCTTTCAGTGATGTGCGATGCATAGTTGTTTCCTTCGCATTGCCTACCTCTATTGCATCACACTTATGCTTAAGCTTGCCCAAACCCTTTGTATGATATGTGATACCTTGTTGGTCTTTTCTTTGCATCACTTGAACCCTTCACATCGTAGTTAGCTCATTACCTGCTAGCCTCTAAAATGTGATGAGCGATGGATATTTTGAAAGAAAAGAATAGTATACCAAGAGATGCCGGGACATGTGTCAACTCATCACAACCCCTCTTCATATCACATTTGGCATTTAAAAACTCACATCTAAAATGCAATATGTGATGTGATTCATAGAAAAAGGGAAGAAGAGGGAACATTTTAAAGAATATTCTACATGCAGGTGTCACCATGTCAATACATTGCATACACCCTTTGTATCACAGATTGCACTCTTTTGAAGACAAATAAAGAAGCGATGTGTGATGAAAAACTTATGATATTGTTTCATCACATGAATTTAATACATTTCAAATATGAAAGGAAAGGGTAGACACATAAATGTGATGTGTGATGGAATGATGAAGGATATGCTCTAGAATATTCCTTCCATTGTGGGGAGACTTCACATTATTGTTTCATCTTATCAGCCCCAAGGCCTTTGTGCAATATGTGATGGCATTTAAGTTCCTTCAAATCACATCAACTCTTAACATCGTGTTTTCAATTCATCTAGCCGGTAGCACAGAAGCAATTTGTGATGACCGCCAAAGCAACATTGGTGGTAGATTTCAAAGGTGGGTACATGGAAGCATCTCATGTCATTGCATATGTTGTTCACTTCGCAATTTCATGTCGAGGTACCAAAAAGAAAGGAGCGACATGAAAAAAGCACGCGAGAACCATTGATCTTGTTTTAAAATAATAGATCAACGATTAAAGTTTAAACTGGAATGGCTATCTGATAGAGCACTCCTATTCGCTCATGTGAGGAATCTTTCACCATTAATGGCATATCTGCTTGATCCAAATGACCATAAAAGATTGAATTATGTAGTTTTTGTCATTTCAATAATAATTTGAAGGCGAGGACACAAGTGGAATCAAAGGAGAGAAAATTCAAAGAGCATAAGAGCTAGGGTTTTTTGGGTAAGTTAAATTTCTACCTTTTATGCAAAATTCTCATTGAAGGGTAAATTGAGAGGAAATCTAGTATTAGTAGTAGGGTTTGTGAGCTAGGGTTGTTCTGGTGTCAAGGGAAAGTTGTAAGCCCTAGTTTGATTTGTGAAAATCATAAGTAGGTTTGGTGGCAAAAAATTTAACATACAAACCTGCATAATTATGTTGAGGTGTTGATAATTCAAAACCCTAGTATGTTAATTTGAAATTATAAACCCTATTTTTGTTAAAATTACAAGATGAGTCGGGCTAGTGAACCCTCAAAGGATAAACCCAAGCTTGAAAGGGATAAAATTAAGGTTGAGAAGCCAAAACATGCACCTTCAAAGACACAATCAAAGTCAAAGGGGTTCAAGAGAGATTATTCATGGTTCATGGAGGATGATCTTCTTGAGATGTTCCCAGGAGCCAAGGTGGTAGGGAAAAGGGCTATACATGAGAGTGTGTTATCTAATCATCTTAAGGGTCAATCAAGGCAGGTTGGTGACATTACTACGTCTCAAAGTAGATGGGATCTTTTTTAAGTATGCATATAAGAGGCAGACATACCCTCGACCATCCCGTAATTTGTGGATGCGTGACATAGGCAAGCTTGTAGTGCCAATTTTTTTGTTGAAGTTGATTTGCTCTTATTTCTTACAAAATGCTATGACCCCAAGGTAAGGGTTATTAAAAGTGATAAAGGGGCTCCATTGCTTGACATCTCAAGGATTCAATCGGGTCCTCAGAATTGTATTGTTAAGAATTATTGCAAATACTCCAATTTTGATTGTGATTTGGTGTTTGATATTATTTCTAGACATAATTCTTTAGATGGCATCATCCACCATCATAATAAGTATCAGGCACTTATAAGGATGGAGCTATATGTTTTTGAGGGCTTTGAAAAATTTCATATGCCTCCCATATTGGATAATGAGGGAGAAGTAAATCCCTACAAGGAATGGAGAGAAAAAATTGCTAATATCCTCTCTCCCATATATATAAAAATGATGATTAAAAGACACATGATTAGGGTAAACCAATTTCTCCGACTCATAAGCAACATGTTATCAAAGAAGGATGAAAATATAGAGAAAAATGATGCATAAATTTAACTTTATTTTTAATTGGTCATCACCAATAAACATAAATTTGAAATTAGTATATCAAATAAAGAATGTCAGATGTACCCTATTGACTTCAAGAAGCAATTTTGATCAAATCAAATCCATCCATAAATATAATGCTCCAAAATATCTTCAACAAGTTTTGCAGTGGCTCCTCCCTCATGTATAAATGTATTTTGTCTTTTGTAAAGGTGTCAACACTTAAATTTTGTCTTTTGTGAGATAAGCAGTGAAATAAGGCATTTTGCTCATTTCTCCCTTATTTCTATAAAAGGGAATTTTGAGCCTTATTTTAGGATTCAAGTCCTTAAGTTTTGAGCAAGTCTATATATATATTTAGTCTTGTATAATTAGGTTTAATGAAATTTTAGAAAGAGAATATTGTAAATTTTCTTTGTAATAGCAACAAACAACTCAATTTTGTTGTTTATATGAATACAATTCATATTGTTAATGTCTCCATATTGTAATATAATGAAACAAAGAAAAATAGGGTAGGGGTTCAAACACAGGGTTTTATACTGAATTTGGAATGTTTCACCAAACTTACTATAAATAGCAAGGTCAAAATGGGGTGAATGAACCTACCTATTCTTCTGTTTCATTTAGGAAATGAGATCCCTCAAGTCAAAATCCACTTTCAACCCTTAGGTGAGTGAATTCTTTGAGGAATATTGCAATTTCCCTTTTTTGTGTTAGGACGAGGGTCTAGGTCAAACAACGCTTTGGGGAGAAAGATTAAAAATAGCAAATCAACTCCAAAATGTGACCTATTAATTGGATTTAGTAGATTAAACATAAAACTAGAGGAACCTACAAAGTTTCTGGTAGATCTATAAGGGATAAATGTTATGTATCTCTCACAAAAGGGTGTTTTCCAAAGTTGTCTGAGGACTCATTTTCCCTATGGCGAATGGGTCCTAAGTAGGTCTTTTCAAAAATGGTTTCTAGGTCCTCTGCTCTTGCATCTGCACTTCCAGATTCCTTATTTTCACAATCAAATAGTCAAAAATAAATCCGGGATTTGAGTTTTCATGAGATGACAACAAAGGTGACAACTTTGACAACTTTGCAATTTTGCACTTTTGATATCTTCAATTTTTCATCAACTTGCAAATTTGCAACACACAAAGGGAGGGGAAAAATGTTTATTTTTGGTGAATGGGGGTTTGCCTTGGTCAAACCTCGTTTTGGTAATTAAACTTTGAAATGAATAAAATCATGAAAAAGGGAATGAAGAATAAACAAAGCTATGTTACTGTAGACATGGAAAATGTACATTTTCGATCTGGCACATTTGATCCAGATTACTAATGACATTTCCTCCTAAATCATACTCTCAACACTTCATCATATTCTATCTCTTAATTTAATAAATCATTGTTTATTTGATTAAGTCTTCCTCTTTCGATAATTAAATTAATCAATTTAATTTAATTGACCTTACATCTCTGTTTAATTAAATAAATCTTTTTATTTGATTAAATTCTCTAAAGTCCTCTTATTAAATTAAATAAATTAAAACCTTATTTGATTTAATCTAACATATTCCTCCTTAGTTAAATAAATCAAATCATTTCCCCTCAATTCTGATTTAAATTAATTCACCTATTTGAGTCAAAATGGTCAAATCGTCTAATTCTTCATTAAATTAATCAAAACCTTGATTAAGTTAATTCCTCTCACTAAAATCCTCTAGATTTTGCAAGTTGCACAATAAATCAATTACTTTGATTTATTAATTCATCTATTTTCCCTCACAAAGCATCAAAAGGGAATATTCCCTTAATTTGAATTCAAATTCAATGGGTACTTCCAACAAGGCATTTAATGTCTCTTACATGTCCTTAGCCTTGAGCCAAGTGACATTAACTCCATTTCCCTTCCCTCTAAACTTGCCAACTTTCAAATTCAAATTTGAATCTTATGGCATTTATCATGCACATTGATCAAAATGTGCACAACCATCAACCATTCACATCTTGACAAGTGGCACTTGGCCATTGGATGTTGAATGATCCCACATTGCTCAAACTCACTCTTCTTCCAATCTTTGAAATCTATAAATTGGAGACTCTTCTCCTCAATCTTCATCCACAACTCATATGCAAAGTTACTCTCTACAATTGAGAACTAATTTTTCCAATTTCATCCAATTATCCACCATATTTGAGATTTTGTAACAAGGTTATGCTCAAATCTCTTTGGAGATTTGACCATTTCTATCATTCAATCAAGCATTTAGGAATTGGGAAAGGGCCAATTGCAACAATCCATTGGCACCAATTCCCCCATGGAATCATCATGTTATTAGCTTAATTAAGATAGAGTTTCTTTTGAAATTTACTTGTATTCTTCATTTCTTAGTTAAGTTTGAATAAATGGATTTTTATGGGGAATCCCTCATTGTTTGCATGCATTCTTGAACTAACACTAACAATGTTTGGCTTCTTTGTGCAATTGCAGGTTTAGGGGTTCACATTTTGATGCTAGAAGGAGGGCATGAAGTTCTAAAACACGTTTTTAAAAAAAATTCTGCGCCTTTTTTTGTGTAGGTCCAGAATGACACAAATGATAAATTATGCGATGCATGTGCTCTGTTGCAACGCATTTGCCATTTGAAATGATGCATGTGCTCTGTTGCACCGCATTTTCCTTCTGAAATGACGCATACGCTCTGCTGCACCGCATTTGACTTTTAAAACGACGCATTTGCTCCCGCGCGCCGCATCCGCCTGACAAATACTCTTTGCCATGCCACATTTGTTCTGTCACTGTATTTTGCGAGCCGCATTTGCTCTGTTGCTGCGCTGTTACTTTTTTTACCGAGCTGCATTTGATCTGTCATGCGCCACACTCCCATTTCTAAGCCGCATTTGATATTCTGAGCCGCATTTGCTCTGCTACACGCCGCATCTATTTTTTCGAGCTGCATTTGCTCTGCTGCGCACCGCATTTGATATCCTGAGCCGCATCTGCTCTACTACGCCGCAAATGACTGATACACAGTTTCGAAAATTTGTCATTAAGTGTTTTTAAACACTCTTCGAAGGAATTATAACCCCTTTTTAAGGATTTTTATTACTTTCTTGCTATTAGGACACACTAAAATACTTTTGGGCTCTAAAAAGAACAAACAAACTTTTATTTTATGTTATCATGCTTATGTTGTACAAAGTGTTTTTAAACACGAAAGTGTTTTTTAACACTCATTAAAGAAATTGATAAGTTCATTGATCTTAGAACACTAATTTTCAATTTGGTTCTAAAATTTACAACTCAAATTTTTCTTTCAAAAGTTGCCAAGGGGCTAAAAAGAATTTTAGGCAAACAAACTAGATTTGGTTTGAAAGGTAACAATTGAACAAGGAAAATTCACACTTCTATTTGGTGCTTAAAAAGAATTCATCATTGCTTTGAAGGTTAAAATGAACAAGTGTCTTTTATGTTTTGCAAACTTTTTTACAAATTAACATCACTAAAATACGTATGCACTTCTCTTGCACTTTATAGCGATCTTGAGAATCAAAAGTATTTTAGTGATATTAACTTGTCAAAAAGATTGCCTCCACATTTCGATTTGGGCACTTAAAATTGAACAAAGCATGCGAGTGTGAGCATGACATATTGTGGAGGTTTTCCCCTTTGTTTTTCAACAAAGGTTGTGTAAAATGACAGGATATGTTAGCTCGCTATTGTTTATCTTAGAGAGCCTGCCTTGTGGGAAAAAGTAATCACCCAAGGGAACGACCCAACCAGGGACACGCTAAAGCCAAGCGACTTCCAACCGGGATATAACTGTGGATTCTTGAGGAAAGTTCAAGAATAACGAGGGTTATTCCGACGAGATGGACAGCAATGGACTCTCGCCGATGTTGGATAATCCCCCACGAATGGAATGCCCGAATTAGAACCCCTTGTTTAGAAATCGGCCAAAACCTTGTCTATTTTATTGGTGCAAAAGGTCATGTCCTTTGAAGCCGCCCCACGTAACATGCGGTCTTGTTGTGGAAATGGAAAGTATGCCATGGGAGATTCATGGGTACTAATGCTTGGCTGACCCGAATAAGTGAGTGTCGTGGAGGGGAGCCAGTGTGGTCAAGCATTTAGCCATTCACACAAGATATGCGCAGCTAGATTTATCCAAGTGGGAACCCAACAAGGTATTGTCTCATCAACCTAGGAGTGTAAAAGTGCTTGGAAGAACACATTGCTTGATCTTGAAAACATTTGAAAAACGAACATACACAAAAACCTTGAAATTTCAAACACCTTGTGGGAAACAAATACCTATTGATGAACTTGCCCACTCTTGCTTTCCCTAGGAATCACATTCCCAGAGGTTTCTAAGTGTACAAGTTCTACCATCATTTGTTTCCAATAAGGATAAACATAAGGAAACTTTTGCCCTATTTTCCTCGATTTCCACACAAAGGACCTTGTGGGATGAGAAAGAGAATGGGACACTAGACATATAGTTTGAAAACCTAAGCAAGCAAGTGTCTTGGATAAAAAGAACCTCATTTAACTAAGATAAAGAGACAAATTGAATCACACATGTGCTTGATTCGTTTTTGAGTCATTTGGTTTTCATGCAAACATTAGTCTTTTGGCTTGAAATAATTTTAGGGAAAAACATGTTCTTCTTTACCTTGGTCTTGTAAGTAAGTCCTCATAGGGTCATCTAGGATCAATTCAAACACTTCATCTCTCAAACATCAACCAAATCTCATCTCACCAACAACTTTTGGAACCTTGGAAACATCATTTATGCTAGACTTTTGGAAAATCAAAATCACCTTGTTTGGCTTAACACACCTAGCCAAATTATCATCTTGTGTACATGTTTTCTCTAGGATAACACAACTTCCTAGGGTTTGCAAGTGCATAATCATCTTGTTTGACTTAACACACCTAGTCAAACTATCCACAATCAAAATCGAATCAAATCAATTCCTAAAGTCTAGCATTGATCCAAAGTTCCTAAAAGATCAAAACATCCATATCATTCACCCCTTCATCTCATAATTGGTCCTAAACACCTTAGAGGTTCACTTTCACAACAAGATCACAACACAAGAGGAGCATGGAATATAAATTTGATCTGTCCATCATGAGTAACCCAAATGAACTAAACTATCCAAGCCTTGCAATACCATTTGATTTTCAAAGCTTGTACAATGCATACATGGGATCATTATCTCATACAAACATCAATGGTACAAAAAATATGAGCATACCCAATCCAAATTTTGGAACACCTTTCCCTTTGATAGATTTAAATCAAAGTCAAAACTTACAAATCTATCAATCAAAAAATCAAGGCATGAGTCTTCCCCCTTTACCAACCATCAATCAACCAAATCCGAGCAACACCCCCTTCATAAATCAAAACATCATACCAAATCATCCCATTTTGCCATCGAGATCGCAACAACCAATGGCAACCATTCAAGCAATCCCAACAATCAACACCATTCCCAAACCACCACCACCACCACCGCCACCACCGCCAAAGTACAACACAACCAATTCATTCTCCTTCATGTTGCAAGCCACTCAAGAAGCTTCCCACAAAAAGGCACTCCAAAAAAAACAAGCCGCACAAGCTCAAGCCCAAGCACAAGTACAAGCACAAGCACAAGAGAAAACACAATTCAAGGCATTATTGCAAGCAATCCATCAACAAGCAGCTCAACAGCAAGCCCAACAACAAGCATTGTTGGCACAAAAACAACATGACAAACAACAAGCATTGTTGGCTCAGCAGAAAACACAGGCCTTGCCCCAACAACAAAGCTTGCAGCTGATTCCCACCACAATCATTCAAAATGATGATCAAGATCCTTTCACCAATGATAATGTTGAAAATGTCTCTACATCATCTAATGAGTTAGAGGACATATCTCAAGAATTCACTCCAAAGCATGATGAACATCTTTCACCAAGGTCTAGCAATGATCCTCTCCAAAACATATGGCCATCCTTTGACCTCATGACATTTGAGAATCTTCCTATGCGTAATGAAGATATCCAAGAAAGCAATCCATTCTTTGAAATTGACCCATGTCAAGAACTTGATCCAAAGCAATTCCGAAATCATTCAAGATCGAGAATTTGTATCTCCAAGCTACTACAATGATATAATGGACACTCTCCTATCTATACAAGATGTTGCAAATGATGACCATATCCGCATAGTACATACTCCTCCATCTACCCATGAGGTGCTTTCTTTGGATGGACACGCAGATGATCTTCATTCAAAACAAGAGTCTCATACTCTTGAAATCATTACCAACGAACAAGAGTCTCCTACTCTTAACATTTGTACACATGATCAAGATATAGAGAAATCCAGAGACATCAGAAATGGGTCATGAAGAAGGTTTCTACAGAAGTTGTGAATTAGAAACGTCATGTGAAAGCATATTAAGAATAAATCATGAGGAAGACTTTTGCAAGGACATTAAATCATCAACACCTCTTGAAGAAGAACTACAATCTGATATCTTACAAGATCAAGCCAAAGAGATCAATAAGGAATTTATCCCACATGTGGAGGATCCTATCACCTATAAATTTGGATCACTCACTTTTCTTAGAGCAAGCTATCTCGTCAATAAAGAAGCCGACACTTTTGAAGAGCCACGACAGAGCAGAGAAGGATTAGCACCTTATTTCCAAGGTAAATCATATCTTATTGCAAACAAAATGTTTCAACAGATGAATTATCAAGGTAGAGGATTAGGCCTAGATGAACAGGGTATCTTAGAACTAGTGCAGATTGTTGGCAATCCTAAGCGTTAAGGCCTTGGTTATTCAACAATCAAGGGATATGAGCATATCAGTGATAATTCCACAAAACTGGGGGCAACTTCATCTCAAGCAAATGTCAACATAGGGAGCACGAAGAATCCTTATGATGAAACCAATGCCAATACTACAACCTGCCATATCATGAATCTTCATCCACCCATCACCCCATCCACAAATTGGGACCAACGTCAAAATAAAGAATTGAATCGAAGCATGAAGAACCTTATCAAAGAAAAAGAAGCTAAGAATCATATCGAACAAATCAAATACATATGGATACCAAAGAATACAAAGAAAGTTTATCCCTAGCATACTCCATTAGTCAAACAAACTATGGGGCAAAATAAAAAAGGGAAAAGTATCCATCAAGGATGTCTACAAAAGCAAAAGAAGGCTTCTCAAGCAACATACAAAGTGTATCAAGCAGTTGGTCCTAATTCCATGCACACTTCCGTATCCACTCATTATTGCTCATCTTCCCAAGTTTGGAGAGTCAAAGGTTCCAAACTGTCAACCAATCCATCTTTTACTCCTAAACACACTCCATCCACGCCTCCACGCATGATATCCAATTCTCACATTGACCATGTATTGACAGCGACCCTTCATCATAAGGATTCAGAAGGCACTCTATCATGATGTGCGCACAAAGAAAAAGTTAACTCCAATATCAGCAAAGCAGATCAAGGATCTTAAAAGTTGCTTTCAAGTGCACGTGTCTTAGCAAAGAAACTTCTTCAAGTAGGATACCGATGGAATGTTATGACAGAAGCATCAACATCAGCACCAACATCAGCACCACCAGGTGGTTCAGCATCAGCTTAAAATCTCTCAAAAAATACAAAAAAATACAAAAAATACAAAAAAATCCAAAAATCAGAAAAATCAGGAAAAGGATTGAAAACAGTAAAGAAAAAAAATCGTCCTCTAGTGAAAATCACTTCAGTGGCGCTTTGGACAAGTACCATGATGAAAACCTGGCAAACAGGCATCATGTGTAGAATCGAGCATCTACATGCGCCAGTTAAGGAGAAAGCATCTTATTGCATCCATAATAAAGCCAACATTTCGGCCGTATCATCCGTTCATCCATGAATCGTTTATCCAATCCATTTTCATCCATCTGCATCCATACTCCAAGTTATCTTGATCTTGGAAAATTTTGGTGCACACTTTACACTTGCTTATGGTAGTCATCTTGACATGGGTCATTTTCATTGATCCCATCCTATCCAACGTTATCTGAGCCTCAAAGCATTATCTGAATGAGCATTCCTTTGTTTGAACACCCTTATCTTGTCACAAGATAGTCCTTGGCATCCTTTGCATGCTTACCGTATCCATCTATCCAAGAATCCACCCATGGTCATTCAAACATTGCTAGACACTGGGGGCAAACATTTTCATCTTGCTTCGAGAATAAATCTGGATATATCCTCCCACTTATGTGGTGATCCGAACATTGGAAAACATGAAATCAAATTGGTCAAGCATTTGCAAACCAAAAAGGATCCAAATCACTAGCCCATGGCATATGTTGACAAGAAGATGTTCCTTATCAAGTTTTATCTTTCATCGAACATCAATCCAAACAATCAATATCAGTTGCATCTAATGTGTACTTCAGCGTCACATCATCAAAGCTATTTTGTTCCAAATCAAGTTTCATCAATCTTGATCAATCGGATCCAATCAATCATCACCTTGTTTGACTTAACACACTTAGTCAAACTATCATCTTAGGCACAAGTTTACTCTAGGATAACACAACTTCCTTGGGTTTACAAGTTCATTATCATGTTTGTTTGGCTTAACACACTTAGCCAAATTATCAAATCCATAATCACCTCGTTTGGCTTAACACACCTAGCCAAATTATCCTTTTTGTACGAGCTTGCTCTGGGATAACACAACTTCCTGGAATTTACAAGTGCATTACCATCTTTGTTTGACTTAACACACTTAGTCAAACTATCAATCCATCAATCCATTTGATCAACTGTTAAGCTTGGTTTTCAACAAAATCCCAAAATAGAGCATTGATATCATCACATATCATATCCAAATCGTCAAAATCATGCGAAAAATCAAAAACATCCAAATCATTCAAAAATCTCAAAAACATGTCAAAATATCAGAAAAATCATCAAAAATTTCATCATTTAGTCTTGTCAGTCTTTCACCTTGTCGAACTATGTCATCTCTGAGCTTGAACGTAGGCAAGGTTGATCTTTGATCATCCCCCGAGATGGTTAGGTCAGTCCTTTAGGCGTCCGTCGCATTGGCAATCCGTTTGCCCATCTAGTCTGCATCATAAGTCAGTCCTTTAAGCAATAAAAATGGGGGCAACTTGTTTGCCCATCCGTCTTATCATCAAGTCAGTCCACCACCAGTTGAACTACGTGGTCTCTGTGTGCATAACGTAGGCAAGGCTAATCTATGGATTAGCTCCCGAGACCCCTAGGATAGGTCTTTAAGTTAGTCTATTCGTTGTAAATCTTGAAAATACCAAAAACATTGAAAAATCTTGAAAATACTAAAAACAGTTGTAAAACATCTCAAAATTCCAAAAACAGCCTCAAAACATTTGAAAAAACTCAAAATGGTGCACCCGTTTCATCTCGCTTTCACCCGTGATTGTCATCACTCATAATAAAATCATTCATCACTTTCACCCTTTGGTGAGTCAGGCATAAGCAAGTCTAGTAGGTTCCAAAGTGAACGCCTAATCGTCAAAGTCTCAAGCCTAAGTCAGTAAGCAAGAAAGTTGGTCAACTCGGAGTATCAATAGCTTATCATCCAATCAGTCTCACCAAAACCCTGATCACTACATGTCCTAGGATGAAATTTTCCCACGATGGACATAAGCATCAGGTACCCCACAGTAGTTTAGCCTTGGCTAGCGATACGAAGAACATTAGCTTGTTTGTTTACTTCATTTTGATCTTTTTTGACTTATCTTATTTTGCGCTCATTCCAAGGACCTCTCAATGATGCCTAAACAAAACAGGTTTAGAGAAAAAGGAATGGGGCAATGATCATTATCTTTTTATCTTCTGTGCTTGTTGGATATTCTTGTAAAATAACTTCATCATCCATACTTTGTTTTGTTTGTAGGAAGGATGTTTTAGGTATCTTGTTGACCACATAAGAAGGCTTGCCTTTTTATGTTTTGGCCCGAGATGTTTAGAATATCTGAACTGCATTCTGAATAAGGTTATGTTTGTTAAAGTGTGAACAAGAGTACTCCTATCTGTTTGACGAGTTAAAGTCCATCACACTAGGTACAACACCATCCTGGTCCTTTATACCTTGATGCCTCGTACCTATGGGTGTTATCAAACATAATGTAATTGGCCCTTTGAAAATCCCAATTCCTAGCAAATCATCATCATCATCAGTAATAATGTGAACTTGTGTGGATCTTCCTCCCATCCATTCCATTCTTCTCATTCTTCTATCTTTACTAACATTTCTATCTAAAATCAGTGTGTCATATCAAAATATACACGAGGCTACCCATGGCCGATGACTGTCTATACATCATTAGATTATCTACATCAAAGAATTATATTTTGTCTTCTCATCAATAGAACCACTCCTCTCGCATTTTATCGCGATCTCGATCAGAAAATTGAACATTTTCCGCTCGATCTCTCGAGGGGGCAATATACTAGCATAATCCTTTCGCTGGGGCAATAGTGGGGCATCTAAAAAATCGAGAAATTTTGAACTTTGATCACAACAGTTTATTTTTTGAATCAATGCAACAAGTACATTACTTCAAAGAGGGGCAAAATGTAGACATGGAAAATGTACATTTTCGATCTGGCACATCTGATCCAGATTACTAACGACATTTCCTCCTAAATCATACTCTCAGCACTTCATCATATTCTATCTCTTAATTTAATAAATCATTGTTTATTTGATTAAGTCTTCCTCTTTCGATAATTAAATTAATCAATTTAATTTAATTGACCTTACATCTCTGTTTAATTAAATAAATCTTTTTATTTGATTAAATTCTCTAAAGTCCTCTTATTAAATTAAGTAAATTAAAACCTTATTTGATTTAATCTAACATATTCCTCCTTAGTTAAAATCAAATCATTTATTTAATTAAATCATTTCCCCTCAATTTTGATTTAAATTAATTCACCTATTTGAGTCAAAATGGTCAAATCATCTAATTCTTCATTAAATTAATCAAAACCTTGATTAAGTTAATCCCTCTCACTAAAATCCTCTAAATTTTGCAAGTTGCACAATAAATCAATTACTTTGATTTATTAATTCATCTATTTTCCCTCACAAAGCATCAAAAGGGAATATTCCCTTAATTTGAATTCAAATTCAATGGGTACTTCCAACAAGGCATTTAATGTCTCTTACATGTCTTTAGCCTTGAGCCAAGTGACATTAACTCCATTTCCCTTCCCTCTAAACTTGCCAACTTTCAAATTCAAATTTGAATCTCATGGCATTTATCGTGCACATTGATCAAAATGTGCACAACCATCAGCCATTCACATCTTGACAAGTGGCACTTGGCCATTGGATGTTGAATGATCCCACATTGCTCAAACTCACTCTTCTTCCAATCTTTGAAATCTATAAATTGGAGACTCTTCTCCTCAATCTTCATCCACAACTCATATGCAAAGTTACTCTCTACAATTGAGAACTAATTTTGCCAATTTCATCCAATTATCCACCATATTTGAGATTTTGTAACAAGGTTATGCTCAAATCTCTTTGGAGATTTGACCATTTCTATCATTCAATCAAGCATTTAGGAATTGGGAAAGGGCCAATTGCAACAATCCATTGGCACCAATTCCCCCATGGAATCATCATGTTATTAGCTTAATTAAGATAGAGTTTCTTTTGAAATTTACTTGTATTCTTCATTTCTTAGTTAAGTTTGAATAAATGGATTTTTATGGGGAATCCCTCATTGTTTGCATGCATTCTTGAACTAACACTAACGATGTTTGGCTTCTTTGTGCAATTGCAGGTTTAGGGGTTCACAGTTACCACTCAACAAACCCTTAATAAACCTTGATAATGGAGGTCTGCAAATTGTATGAAATGGCTTCAATAGATGTGGATCTTGACATTCAATCTTTGCTTAAAATGATACTTTGAATGTTTGATTGAATCATGAAACCTACATCATAATGCTAGCTCCAAAAACATACATGACTCCACATAACTTTGACATAATTCTTGGATCTTGATTTCTACAACAAATGATGAAGAAATATACCCTTGAATGCTCTTGACAATAATTTTGACTCTTGTTAAGTTCACCTCTTTCTAGCTTGCTTGAATTGATGAAATAACCTTGTATTTATAGACATCTATCCTTAATTTCCCAAAATTCAAATATCACAAGCCTACATTGAATTATGGATTTGAAAATGTTAAAATAGCATCAAAAACATAATTTAAATTAGGGTCCTAAGTCTAAGGGTGGACCCATTCGCCAATGGGATAATGGATCCTAGGTCCCTAAATCTAGGACACACATTGCTCAATGAGAAGTGTTATGTTAAGGCATTAATGAATGTCAGGTTTTCTCTTTGGAAAATGTGATTAAATAGGCTTGGATTTGAATTAAAGGGGCCAATTAAGGCAAATTAAGCTCAATTAATTAAAGGATCCTTAAATAAGTGTGAAAGTGTAAATAAATAAATTTTGCAACACTGGATTAAGGCATGATTAAGTTTATTTTAATTAATAGGGCCCTAAACTTAATGTGAATATGTAAAATACATATTACAACACTAAATTAAGGCATAATTAAGTCCAATTTAACATTAATTCCAAATTAAGTGTGAAAATGTAAAAGGGATATATTTTTCTACACTACAAATAATATTTTTTGAATCTTAATAATCAAATATCATTCAAGGTTCGCGTTGCATATTTGTTGTAATAATTGTTTGATTGTTGGCTTTTATTCAAGTAATAGGTTAAAATCGCTTTCAGTTGGATAATTGAAGATATTATGGTTATAGTGGGGATCTTAAAGAAGATTAACAATATTGTCCATTTGATAATTTTCTTATTGTAAGACAATGAGATTATGAAAAACTATTGAGTTAAATTTTAGTTCACTTTCAAGAAAATTACTTCATTGTTGACTTTGTAATGGATATGACACCGGGCAAATTAATTCATGTAATTAAAACGTAAGCAAAATCAATCTAAATTTGAAAAAACTATCTTTTAATTTTATTTATTTTGTTTATGCTCATCTCAAACCATTGAAATACAGAGCTATAAAGGGCTTTGAAGAAGATTTAGCCAATCAGGTTCATCCTCTAAATCTTCAGTGTGAGAGTTATAATATATTTTTGACATCACTAAGTACATTGTTGTAATTTGAGAATGATGTTATGTAATGGAAAAACCACCTTGGTTTTGTAGAGCCTAAAGTGCAAAGGAGAACAATTATAAAATTTGTCTCCTATTCATTGGTCACTGATCTAGGGTTCTTAAGTATAAGATTTGGCTAATCCTTAGAGAAACCTAGGCAATCAGTTGGAAACACCAACATGTTGTATTACAGGTATCCAATTGTTGTTGGAATAATATTAGAGATGAGAGTGTTGGTGTGTTGTTGTAAATCTCTCTATTGAAAATTAATAACATACTTGTCCACTTTCTCTTGTGGATTTTTTCTCCTAAAATGGTTTCTCCATGTAAAAAAATTCACCATGATTTATTGATTTTATTCTATTATTGAATGTTGCAATCACATAACAATCTATTTGGGTAATCTTTGATAAGTAAAATAATTCCACATTTGCATACACTTGAAGAAGTTTTTATTGTATGCTTGTTTCTTAGGTTGCCATTTCACACATTCATGTGCAACGAATAATTTTGAGAGCATGAATTGAGGAATCACCAGGAATAGAGGATAATGGAATGAGTTCGAATGCAGGGTTGTAATAGTTCATTTTATTATTTCTCCTTCATTAGATGTAATACATTTCATTGATTGTGTGTATTTGGTTATGTTTAATTACTCTCACTGATACCATTTTAAAAGCACGCATAAATTGGCCCCCACCGTGGGGCCTAGCCCCTCTTTTATCTGTTTTTCTGTTGATTTTTCTTTGCAGGTTTTGTCAAAAATTTTGGAATGGCGCACATGAATTTTTCTCCAGCGCATTCGATCTTTGTCTCGGTGCATTGAGTTCCTATTTTGGCGCATCTGGCAGTTTTTCTAGCACATTCGGCTTTTATTTCGATGCATCAGGTTGCTGTTTCGATGCATCCAGCTATTCTTTTGGTGCATCAAGGGGTTTTAAATTTCATTTTGTGCTTTTCCAGTTTAGCGTATTCAGTCTATCATTTAGTGTATTCAACCGTTCTTTTAGCGCATTCAGTAGTTTAGCGCATCCGGTCTAAGTTTTAGGGCATTCAGTCTAAGTTTTAGGGCATTCAATCATTGTAATGGCGCATTTGGTTTTTGTTGCAAATTTTCCAGATTCCTGAAACTAATCTGTGCTTTTCTGTTTTGTAGGAATCTTACACGCAATTAGAGACCTTGATGAAATAAACAAAAGAATGTTGTCAAAGAATAATGGACTGAAACTACTAACAAACCGGTTGTAGGGTTAAATCTAGTTGTCATTTCCTTTGGTTAAGTTAGGAATCTAGCATAACTAGGAAGGATAAATTTACACCATGTTTGTTGTGTTTGGAATGGTAGGCATGTATGCTCTCCCCTTAACTGGGTGATCAGAAAGCTAGACCCGTTCATTTTATTTGCATTTTTGAACCTTAGAGAGCCTGCCTCCCCGCTTCGAAAGGAGGGAACGACCCAACTGAGAACACGCTAAAGCCAAACAACTTCCACCTGGGATATAAATGTGGGCACTCGAGGAAAGTTCGAGTATCACAAGGATTGTTTCGACAAGAAGGGCAACAATGGTCTCTTACGCATGGATGATCCCCCATGAATGAAATGCCCCTACTAAAACCTCTTTGTTGTAGTAAGCAAAAAATTACCCTTATCTATTCTTTGGTGCAACAACGATCGTTGCCAAGGCATCCACATTCTTGTAGTTTTTAGTAGAGGTGAAAAACTTGCCATGGGAGATTCATGGGAGTTTGAAGCTTGGTTAGCTCGAAAAGTGAGTGCACTATAAGGGGGAGCCTGTGCGACCAAGCTTCTAAATCACCCGCTAAGAATAAGTGTGGCTAGAGTAAAATTCATGTGGAGTTCAAAAGAATATTGCCTTACACAGCCTAGGATTGTGCTTGTTTGATGTGTCTTCACCTATGTGTTTTAAATCAAAATTCAAGAAAACACTACACTCTGAAATATCCAACCAATGATTTAGAAGATAATTCAACCAAATAGTTCAAATTCACTGCCAAAAACCAGAAGAATCTGTCAAACTGTCGAAAACCAAAAAAAAATTCCAGTTCAATGCATCCAGTGATTGCCCCAGCGCATCCCTGTCATATTTTAGTGCATCCATTGACTACCTTAGCGCATATATAGCATATTTCAGCACATACATTTACTGTTCTGGCACATTTTGCTCATATCCATCATATACTATTTCAGCGCATTAGTTGAATCCTGCAATGCATACATACCTTTCCATAGTGCATCCATAGCCTGTTCTGACACATTCGGACCTTTCTATAGCACATATGTACCATTCCATAGCGCATCTGAGTTTCAGCACATTTGGGCACTATTTTAGCGCATCTGGTAAATTTTCAAACAAAGAGCTAAGTTTGACCTTCTGCTTGTTAGTTTACATCCAGTTTAGATATTCCCTCTCAAACAACATATTTTCCTTGTCAAATCAAGTTGTGACGTTTACACCAATCATTTTATGTTAAGGGATTGGAAATCAACCACATTTATCAAGAAATCCCTTGCCAAAAGAATTAAGAAACCAAAGAAACAACTTGACTATAAGAAAATTTTGAAAAAGAGACGCTTCTTGTACCAAAGTAGGAAGGTCTTGCTTGACTATTGAACTTTCATCCATAGGTATCACGACTCTGATAGGGGATACATTGATGATTTTTCTTTAGAGCCTTTGTCTTCACAAGCTTATTATCAACTCAGAGCTCTTTCACAAAGGCATAATCATAGTCAACCCATTCGTCATTCTTTCATTTTGCAACCGGCAATACAATATTCTAATCGTCCCAATCAATTTATATAATAAAGCTTAATCTTGTTGAAACCAACATTTTCAAGTGAAATTCTCTCATCTAAATTTTGATCAAACATCCAAAAGTTCCTTTTTCATCACATTCATTTATGAGTTAAAAACTACATTTCACGATTAGGATTCATCATCCTTTATCCCGAAATGAAGCTTGCTTAATCAGGTTTTAACCAATCCTTTTGGCACTCCCAAACTTTAATCAAAAACATTTAGAAAATCCTCATCACTTGTATGCCCATCCAAACAAGATCCCAGAGGCTAAAACTCCAAGAAAAGGAAATTAAAACCCAAGATACCATGAATGAACAAGAAGAAAACTCCTTTCATAATATCCGTTCAACCAAAACTAAGGAGGTAAATGAAGAAGATGTCCAACAAGCCCAACAAGACCCAAATTTCCACAAATTTCTAGAAAAGATTTTCGAAAAAGATGGGGAAAGATAGCTCTTGATTGTAGCAAACAAAGGATTCCAACTACCCAATGATTTTGATATCACCAAATTGCAAAAAACTCCTAAGAAGATAGAAACTGAAATACCAATTAAAATGAGAAAGGAAACAAAGACGAATGACCCTATGACTACCTTAACACAAAAAATAAAATCCCTCCAAAAACAAATGCAAACTGGGGCCACTAAGAGGTATTCAATACAAGATATATGCCCTTACCCTTTTGATCCAAGTTTCAACATGATACCATTCCCCAAACATTGCGAATTCCCCAAATTTGACAAGTACAATGGAAAAATAGATCCCATTGATCATGTAAGGGAGTTTAGAACTATGAGCCTATAATTTTCCCATGAAGACACTTACTTAATGAGATCATTCCCACACACTTTGGGAGGGAAATGTGTGCAATGGTTCTCACAACTACCCTCAAATATCAAATCTTTTGAGGAATTAGTTAACAAGTTTATCACCTAGTACTCATATAATATTCAACATGAAATCATAATGAAAGACCTTTGCAATGTCAAACAAAATAAAGGGGAATCATTCCTAGTATTCTTGCAAAGTTGGAGAAGGTTATTCATGAGGTATCCCCACCCCATACCCGAAAAAGAAAAGATGGGGGTGTTTATTAACAACTTAAATGATGACATGACTTATAGGCTTGAATTACAACGTCCTCCCACTTTTGAAAAATTAATTGAAAATGGGATCAAAATTGAGGAAGCCTTGGTCAAGAGGGGAATTTTGAAAATATATAATGAAAACAACTTAAACAATTCCTCCAACAACAACAAACCAAAGTTTTGGCAGAAATACAAGAACAATGGCAATGATAATTTAGCAGAAGCACATAATGCCAAACCGGTTTTTAATCTATCAGGAGTTACACCCAAGGCTAACCAAACTCCCAATCCAAACATGAATCAGAAGAATGCCAATCAGAACATGAATCAAAATAATAATAACAATAGTAACAATCCTCCACCTAGGCTACCATACCAAACATTGAACAATCATCGAAAGTTTAAACCTTTGGGTCAATCATATGAATATGCATTAAAAGAAATTATTGCAGAAAACCTCATCACTCTACCCGACACTCGAGGGTTTGAACCCAAAGTGAAATCATCATGGTGGAACGAAGCCCATTTTTATGAATTTCATCGATGCAAAGGTCACCTAACCAATAGTTGCATGCAATTGAAACACAAGATACAAGGTTTGATTGACAATAAGGTCATACAAATTGAAGAATCTCAAGCAAACATTGATCATGAGGTATTCAAAAACCCTTTACCAAATTATGATAAAGGAGAATCGTCTAACACGAATGGTAAAGGAAAAGGTGTGAACTATGTTTATGACATCACCATCTATCATATCTCAGTCGTTGAAGATCACACAAACGACATTGAAATCAATAACAAACTAGATCCTGTTGCAACCAACCATCAAATCAACAACACCAACATCCTCTCTAATCAAATCTATAAGACCCAACAAGACATGGTTGCAATAGATAATCAAATTAATGTCATCAAGATAAAAGGAAAACCAGATAGTGTACCTCTAAACGTGACCACAAGGGCCCAAACCAAATATGTTTTGAAAGGTAGCACTTCCAAAACACCTAATGCTCCATCTCATAAATATAACATTGTTGATCAACTCCAAAAGATCCCTACACAAATATCAATATTGGAGCTCCTCAAAATCTCACCTGCCCACAAGGAGATCTTGGAAAAGGCCCTGGTTGATACAACAGTACCAAATGATTTGGAAGTTTTCACTTTCAAAGCCATGGTGGGACATCGAGTTGTGCCTCATTGCTTATCCTTTTTAGAAAATGATGATGTATATCTCACCCATCCTCATAACACAACACTCCATATTGAAGTCCTAATCCATAAAAGTCATGTCAAGTGCATTTTAATAGAAAAAGGAGCTAGTTTTAATATTTGTACTCTAAAGCTTGTCTGTGCACTAGGGTTCTCTGAAAATGCAATAGATGCAAGGAAAAAGATCACCATCAAAGCATATGATGATGAGGAAAGAGCTTCAAAGGGGTTGATAGTGCAACCAATTTAGGTTGGTCTAATCCAAAAAGATGTGGTTTGTCAAGTTTTGGATAAAGATCTGACATATAATATACTCTTGGGTCATCCTTGGATCCATGAAATGCAAGTTGTCCCTTCAACATACCATCAGTGTCTGAAATTTCCTTGCAACGGGAAAGAGATTACTATTCCTGCCGATTCCAATAGTCCCCAACATTGAAATACCCTTAAGGTTGTCTAGGATGTGTTTATGCCTCATAACCAAGAATCTGTTGATTCCACCCCTGATATCCCCAATATTCAAGTCAATCCAATCCCTTTCCAAAATTGCTAGCCTTATCCTCCAATGAAGGAAGCCAATAAAATTCATCATCCAAACAACCTAAGAAAAAGGAAGAACCTAGTCCCTCTACATCTACTGATTTTGAAGCCCATCTCAATACTTTGGCCAAAAAGTTTGAGAAGAAAGTCCAAGTCAAAGATAAAGGTGTAGGTGAGTATTCTATTGAACAATCTCTTTGCCTCTCGCGGTTAAGTTCACCAAAATCCCATGGTCAACCATCAACCTCATCATAATAAACCTCACAACCTATCACACTTTTTGATGATTGATTAATAAAAGCAAGCACCCAGGCAGAGGAATCTAATGACAAAGACATTCTAAATTGGCTCTACAAGGATGAAACTGGTTCCCACATAGCAATGGCTAATGTCCAAACCACTCAATATGGAAAAGGATTCTCAATCTTGGAAAAAATGGGATATGATGGACAAGGACCTATTAGAAAATGGAAAGAAGGTATCATAGAACCCATCCAACCCATTATAAAAAATCCATAAGATAAAATAGGATTAGGTTATAAAGAGTATCAAAAGGATAAAGAAACAAAGGATTACCTAAAACAAAAGTTTGTTGAATGAATCCTACAGTTGCAAGCCAGTGATCAGTATGAAACTGATTCCAATAAATATGAGTGGGATTCACTATCAGAAGAGACCTGACATGATAAGGACATTGATGTCATACACAAGCACACTCCCACGCTCGAGGAGGGACAAAGCTCAGGGTTAAGATCATTTGAATTAGGATCATAAAATATCAATGGTTCAAGTGAAGACGATCAAACTCCTAGTGAGACAGATCACTCATAAGAGACAAACATCATAGACCTCGACCTTTCCATAGTCTTATTTGATGACAACATTGCCATTAGGACCCTTATGACATCTGATCTAAACCCATCTGACGACCCCCTACCATTGCTACATCCTGAACTCATAGATTGGGACCAAATCGAACCTATCAATCTCCCCACCTTTTCGAATGATGAGGCCATCATAAACTTCCTCTACGCTGTTAATATTGAAAAAAAATCCACCATTGAATGTCATAACTAAGCTTCTAGCCAAGGGAGTTCCAAATTTCTCAGCTACAAAATGAATGAAACAAAAGAAAGATCTGATGGTGAAGACCATTCAATGGCAGTATTAGATCAAGAAAGAGTAAAAATAAAGAGCACATCCGATGGTGAAAACCTCTTCGAGGTACCGAAGGATGGGAAATTTGACACTCTTCCCGAGCACTTCCAAGAAAGATCCAAAGTCTTGATTGAACCAATGCTATCCATCAATGTCAACAATGTAGAAACAACAAAAACTCTCCATCTAGCAAAATCATTGACAGAACTGGAAAATCCTAACTTTGTCAAGTTCTTTGAAGAGCAACCAGTCAAATTTACCTGATCATATGCAGACATGCCAGGGATAGATCTAGATCTCATCATGCACCATTTATCCGTTCCTTCGGGAATCAAACCAGTCAAACAAAAGTTGAGAAAAATGCATCCTCGCATTGCTCTATCAGTGAAGGCAGAACTAAAGAAGTTATTGGATGTTAGATTCATCAGACCCATTGACTATGCATAATGGATATCCAACATTGTACCTATTTCAAAGCTTGACGATAGCATAAGAATCTGTACAGATTTCAGAGATCTCAACAAGGCTTGTCTGAAAGATGATTTCCCTTTGCTGAACATTGATATAATTGTAGACTTAACAACATGTCACGACATGTTGTCACTAATGGATGGATTTTCTAGCTATAACCAAATCAAGATAACACCTGAAGACTAGGACAAGATAGCTTTCACTTTCCCATGGAGAACCTTCTATTGGAACATCATGCCCTTTGGGTTAAAAAACGCAGGGGCCACATACCAGAGAGCTATGACAGCCATCTTCCACGACATGATGCATACCTTCATGGAATACTATGTGGATGACTTGTTGGAAAAGTCTTACACTAGAGAAGGACATCTGGAAATATTAGACAAACGGTTCACTCGCTTGGAGAAGTTCAACATTCGCCTAAATCCAAAGAAATGTGTATTTGGGGTAACATCAACAAAGTTACTGGGGTATATAGTGTCGAAAAAAGGTATTGAGGTAGATCTTGCAAAAGTGAAAGCTATAATGGAGATGCCACCTCCAAAAAATATCAGTCAGTTAAGATCCCTTCAAGGAAGATTCCAGTCAATCAGAAGATTCATATCACAATTGGCTGATAAGACTCATCCTTTTACCCATTTGTTGCACAAAAGTGTTTCCTTTCGATGGGATGAGAAATGTGAGGAAGCTTTCAACCAACTGAAGCAATACCTAATGAGTCCACCCGTTCTAACACATCCAGCAGAAGGAAAACCTCTCCTATTCTATATCACCACAACTAATAGATCATTGGGAGTCTTGTTGGCATAAGAAGATTCAACAAGAAAGGAGAGAGAAATCTATTATATCAGTAGGACCCTAAATGGTTATGAAATCAACTATACACCAATTGAGAAAGTTTTTCTAGCAATAGTGTTCACTACACAACAATTGTGACACTATATGTTGACTCATAGCCAAGATAAATCTACTGAAATATCTCCTTAGCAAAGCAAATCTGACAGGAAGGTTGACCAAGTGGGTAATGGTGCTTAGTGAATTTGACATCCAATATGTCGATAGAAAATCAATCAAAGGGAAAGCCATAGCCGATCAACTAGTTGAGGCACTGATTCATGATGATCATCCCCTACATGTTGAATTTCAAGATGTAGATGTCCTAACAGTCACACCACAACAATGGGTATTGTATTTTGATGGCTCATATACTCAGCATGGATCAGGAGCAAGAATCCTATTCATCACTCCCCAAAGACACACCATTCCAAAGTCATATCGCCTTATGTTTCCTTGCACCAATAACACAACAGAATATGAGGCCCTCATCATCGACCTCAAAATAGCAGTAGAATGGAAAATAATAGAGCTATAGGTCTACGGGGATTCTCAACTAGTCATCAATTAGGTCAATGATGATTACCAAACAAAAGATGACAAACTGATGCCCTATAAAAGGATGATTGATGACTTCAAGAAATATTTTGTTGATACGAAATTTGCTCAAATCCCAAGGGTTGACAACAAAGTCGCTGACACTATGACTACCATTGCTTCTTTACTCCAAATTCTAGAAAAATGAAGTCGTTACGAGTTCATGGTGGAACAACTGTTTACCCCCACTTATGACGATCCTAAATCCCGCCTCATATGCCACCTAAACGATGTCGATACCTCCATCTACAGGAAGATATACACTTACCTAAAAGATAATAACCTACCTCCCAATCTCTCCTGGAACCAAAAATGAAACTTCATCTGCCAAGTTGCCCATCATACCCTTATAGTAGATGTACTTTACCGACGAGGTCTTGATGGAACTCTCTTATGGTGTCTAGAAAGTGACGAGTCTAAAATGACTTTACGAGAGGTCCATGAGGGTATTTGCAACACTCGTTCAAGTGGTCTAACCCTCGCTAAGAAGCTCCTCCGTTTGGGATACTACTAGCTGACTATGGAGAGAGAGGCCTTCCAGTTTGTCAAGACATGTCGGAAATGCTAGATTCACGGTAATCTTATCCATGCACCAACACAAGAATTGCAACCCTTTGCATCAACATGGTCATTTTCTCAATGGGGTTGGATCTTGTAGGAAAAATTCACCCATCTTTGTCTAATCGACACAAGTTCATAATCACAGCCACAAAGTACTTCACAAAGTGGGTTGAAGTTGTACCTCTAATCACTATCATAGGGAAACAAATCCCGTCGTTCATCTTGAACTACATCATCTATAGATATGGTATCCCTCAATCCATTTTCACTGATAATGGTAGACCTTTTAAGAATCAAGATGTGTAAGAACTCTGTGAAAAGTTTCATATCCAACATCAATTTTCTACACCCTACTACCCTCAAGGGAATGGCCAAGTAGAGGCCTCAAACAAAACCATCCTATTTTTTTTAAAGAAAACCATCAATGATGTTGGACATGACTGGCATATCCAGTTGAACCTTGCTTTGTGGGCCTATTGTACAAGCATCCACACACCCACGTGAGCTACACCATATGCACTTGTCTATGGATCTAAAGTCGTATTACACATTGAGGTTGAGATACCATCACTTTGGGTTTCCTTGAAAGGTCTCATTTCAAATGAAGATTATCGTGTGTCTAGACTACAAGAGCTTAAATTGTTGGATGAACATCGCCAACTCACAATGGATCACCTAAAAGCATATCAATAAAGGATGTTGAGAAGCTGCAATCACAAATTCAAACCAAGGAAATTTCAAGTAGGTGATCTAGTACTGAAAGAAAACCCCCGAAATCAGCAAGATCAAGAAAAGAAAAGAAAATTTGAGCCCAATTGGTTAGGTCCTTTCGTTATTGTTTTAGTCTTTGGATCAGGGGCATATCAGTTATCTACACTAGAGGGGGATCTATTTGAAGAGCCTATGAACAACCTTCATTTGAATAATTTCTATACATAATGCATTTGGTGCATGCCTAAAAGTCCTGAAAAAATCCTTTAAAAGTAGAAAAAAGTCCTAAAAAAATCCTAAAAAGTAGAAAAAGTCCTGAAAAAATAGTCGCCCTGATGAAAACCTGGCAAACAAGTGTCTTGGTGGCAACATAAAAAGAGAAAAATACAAAAATACAAAAAAAGTGAAAAATAAAAAAATGGTTGCCTTGATGAAAACCTGGCAACCAGGCGTCTTGGTAACAGCAAGAAAATCATAAAATTTGAAAAAGTGCAATAAAAAAAAATGGTGAAAACCTGGTAAATAGGCACTATTTGCGATAAGTCAGCTTCTCCATCTATTTGAGCGTGTATTGACCGTCCGCTTTCGACATCACTGCGCATTCATACATATCTTGCAACGAGCTTCATGTCCATATCCAGTTGTTGCGGTCGTGTCCCACCTTGGCTTGGTTATCATTGTACATATCCATACTAAAATTTGGTTTGCTTCTCACTAGAGGCAAAATCCTAATAGTAAAGCAACCTTGGCAAAACAACAATCATGATAACCATAAAAAGCTAAACATCGAATATCAATCACTCCAATCAAGAAATCATCCAAATCAAATAAAAAATCAAGCCAAATCAAATCAACTCATCACTAAAGGATCATCTTTTGAATCACAGTTGGATCACTTTAACACAAATGCTCAATTGATGTTATCTGGATTGTTGTCATCAATTCTCTGGAGTACCTCGATGATGTCACAAACTAGAGGAGCTATGATTGAGAATGATATTTTTTTGTCTGTTGTTTGTGAGTCACTAATTACTACTTTGAAAATTGTCGCGAAACATGTTGACATTCCAAATTTGCATAGGAACATGATTAACTCTTGTCTATTCACACAAGTGATACTCAAGTCATCTTGGTCTAATTATACCTAGATGCTTGTGTTACCTTGTATTGTCAAATCTCAATGGAAGTTGTATGAAAACTATACTCAAGTCATCATGGTCTAATTATACCATCGATGTTTGTACCAAATTTCAACATAATAAAATGCTCAATGATGATAATAAACACAATGAATTAGATGGCAACATTGCATAGATAAAATTGCATTCATGATAGTTCTACATTTGCATTATAGATTTTTCCAAGGTTGGTACCTCTCAACATGATGTTATCTCTCACTACCAGATTGAGTACACTTGATATAACAAAAAAATCATTCATTTGCATTGACATTTCCACATCATATAAATAAAAAGGCATCATCATAAATCCATCCATACATCAAATCATTATCATATTAGGCATCATACATTTGCAATATCCACTATCCCAAATCATTCGTGCATTCATTCATCATAACATTTGCATCATGAAAATTTCCAAAAAAATAAAGCATTTCCCATAATACCATCATTCATAATCCCTATCATGCATCAAGATAATAATAAATGCATTCATTCATCATAATATTTGCAATCATTCATAATAACATCATAATTCATTCCACATCATAATTCACTTGCATTTATGCATTTAGGTCACATATTTGCATAGAAAATGCCAAAAATACAGAAAAGTGTGACATTTCATTTACATTATAACATTCATTACACATAAAATCATACATACATTTGCATTCATCATCCATCCATACATAAATCCATACATTTGCATATATCATGTTCAAAATCCATTCATCCATTTATCATACATTTGAAATTCATAAACCATACACCCATACATTGAATCATCCATATTCATGCATAAAATCATACATCTGCATTACATAATAAAACCATTTTTGCATTCATATTTGCATCCATCCATCGATACATATGTGAAAAATACAAAAACATACAAGGCATATCATCTCATTTACATAAATCATATCCATCTCATTCATCATCATAAATGCATCATTCATAAACACATAAAATCATAACATCATCATCTCATTAATGCATAATCATATAGAATATCATAATAACATAGAACATAAATTAAATGCAAGAATTCATAATAAAAAAATCAACACATATATTGCTAGAACACCATTGCATATCATATAACCTCAAAATAATAACATGTCAAGTGTACAATGATGTCAAATGAACTAAGAAATGATACAACAAAAATGTGGCAAAAACAAATCTCTGAATCAAAGTACAATAGATCAAATGTGACCACATGATCCTGTGGTGCTACCCCCGGAGGTTGTAGGCCTCTCTCCATCACCGCCTTCCCCTGATGGTCCTCCTCCTAGTGGACCTCCACCTGGTGGGCCCCCTGGGAGTGGCTACGTCACACCCCTACTAGTAGTATGAGATTGGGAGCAACTGTATCTGGAGTGAGTTGTTGGTATGTGGTGATTGATCATGCTATACTGTACATTTTTAGTATTGTACACTCTTCATGTATCCTTTTTTCGTTTTGTCACCGAAAAAGGAAAAAGCCAACTTTGTAAACCCTAATTTTTGGAAGCTTCTAAAAGCTTGTTATAAGCGGTTGGGATGGAGAGTTGTAGTATGGCATTATTCACAATATTGTAATAGGTTTTGCACTGGATAATAAAATCATTGGATGGATGCGGTTTTGTGGATGTAGCCCAGATTGGGTGAACCACGTTAAATTCTCTGTGTTGTCTTCTATGTGTGTTTTATTACTCTATTTTATTGTTCAAATATGCATTTAACTTGTTATATATTTGCCTTCTAACCCTAACATGAGCATAGCTGACTCTCCGCTCTGCTAGCACTGCCTCATGGTACCTACCTCTATAGTACTTCGCCTCCTTGGCAGAATTTCTAAGCTCTCGGATGAGGTCACCTATACCAACCCCCTCGGCAGCTATCTGGATCTTGTCCGCCACTGCCACTGCTTGCTCTCCCTGTCTCTGGGTGACATCTCTCTCAGCGGTAAGAGTGGCTACCTAGGCTTAGAACTGTACTATCTGCCCCTGTGCCTGTAACTGTACTAATGTCGATGCTTGTGCCTGTAGCTGGGCCTGATCTTGAGCTATTTGTGCTTGTAATGTCTATATTGCCACTGAAGTGTCTGCACCTGAACCTACAACCCGACTATCTGCATTTGCTACCTTTGAGAGGGCATCCTAAGGACCACTGGTCGATGCCCGATAGGAGCTGATCTCCTCCTCTTGAGGATGACCCCAAAGTCTGGTACACCTCGCCCACTGCCTCCACCATCCCCCCCTTCATCTCCTCCATCTCCACCCCATCACCCCCATCATTGCCTCCATCATCTCCCTCCTCTCCCTCTACCTCCTCCTCACCACAATCTACCCTCCACTGCGTAGTTGGCCCTATCCTCCTCTCAACCTCCAAAATCGATGCAGGCTTGTCCAAACTCAAAATCCATGGAAATGGGTGTGTGTAAAAATACTCGACATAATCTATTATCATTTGCGCATCCACTACCTCTCTATGGTACTATCACAAAATCAGTTGTAAGTCGTAATACCCTGCATAAGTTGTATCATGATCAAGGGCTGGCCCCCACTCTGGAATATCCTATCGTCATCACGCATAGTGTGTCACTCCTTGTGGCATCCCCTGAACCTTGCCATACTGTCTATACACTCTTCCAAAAAAGAACCTCTCAATAATGTATGGCATCCTATGAATCAGATATTTGCTACAAAATACACAGGGAATCTCTGTGTCATTCTCTGGCCATGCCTCGCAATCGAGATATAGCCGTCATATAATAGTGTCTAGATCATTGAGGACTCTCCTCCAATACTCTAACTTGCCCAACTTATGCTGGACAAGTGGCCTTGTGTAACCAAAAACATACAGACGTCTTATTGGCCGAGCTTTGCCTCCCACTGGCCGTGTAATAGCTATATGCTCCCAGGCCCAGAGTTGCAATAATGTACATCTCGCCGACAAACTGTTGGCCCGAAGGTAAACAACCTGATGTAAATCATGATAAAAGAGTGCAAAAATGCATGAAACCCAAGCATATCTCGTACCATGAGCAATCATGTTGTCTAAGATCCACCCCCAGCCAATTGAAAAGCCCTTTGACCTATGGTCGGGGCACAAAAACCCACCAATGAATCCTACTGGCACACAGGGTAAGGTCTGATAGGTCGCAATCAACTCCCACCAAGATATCTCGTATCCAATAAAATGATCATCATGAAAAAGTTGTTGAATGGCATCGGTCCCACCCTACTCCTCGTGATCGTACACCACTAAATCACCCACGACTGGTATCCTCAGAACTGATATACGTCTTCAGGTGTCACTGTCATCTCACCAGTCACCAAATGAAAGGTGTTGTGGTCACTATGCCACTGCTCTACAAGTGTTGTCAACAATCCTCAGTTAATCACGTACTAGGGCATGTCAATCAGAGAAGTCATTTTGCACTAATCAATCATAGCCAAGTCTATTGGAGTCAGTTGTGGGATCATGTCCCATGTCCATGGAAAGCGCTCTCAAACCTGTAAGTTCCCTAAGCCACCCTCCTAGAATCAAATTAAAACATCAAGTCAACACATCAACCAAATCATCCTATCAATCAACATATCATTTAATCAAATCAGCTCACGTGAGATTTTGATCAAATCTTGAGGAGCACCTATCCTACCACTCGAATCTCATTTTTCATGAGATCCATCAACATCAATCAACCTATCATCGTTCCTCGCCTATCATGAGGATGATCATCAATCAATCAATTAATTTTATCTATCTTATTATTGTTCCTTGCCTATCATGAGGATGATCATCAACCTATCAATCAACATCATCCTATCATCGACTGATGTGATCATCAATCATCAAAATCTAGGAGGAATATTTCAAAATCATCAATTTTGGCTCAATGCACTAAAATAGGGTTTCTATGTGCTAATTGACCGGATGCGTCGAAACAGGCCTTCTATGTGCTAGTTCTTCAATGCGCTAGAAAGTGACATCGATGCGCTAGAACAAGGTCCTGATGCACTATTTCCCCTATGCGTTGTACTACATTATCCTATCGACGCGCTATTCTAGCAACCTAATGTGCTGAAGTAGAGACTGGATGCGCTAGCTTACTTCTGGACCTAAACCTAACCCTATGCACTAAAATAGGTTCTTTGTGTGCTATATCGAGTTCTAGATGCACTAAAACTCTACGCCTAATGTGCTAAAACGTGTGAAAATACCAAATTTTTATATGAAATTTAAGCAAGAAAAATTCAAATTCGAAATTAAAAAAGTGGTTCTGGGGTACATACCAGAGGTCCGTATGTGGCTGGATGCTGGTGGCACCGAACTCGCTTGAATCTGTGAGTGTGGCGCAAAATCCTATCCATCTTGGCTTTTCTCTCTCTCAAGTTTTCAAAATGCATAAGTTACAAATGAGCTATCTTTTACCCATTTTGACCTTTTAAGGGCTAAGTAAGGGGTAATTATTGTGGCATTGATTTAATTTTTCAAAGGTGGCCTTTTTATCAACTAATCACAATCTGGTTGGACTTTAAATCATTATCGGGAAATAAATCAGGTCATCCTCATCAAATTTGACGATCACCAGCATATCAGTGAAAAATCATTTAATCATCAAAAAAATTCAAAAAATTCAAAAATCCCTGATTTATCTCTCGAGGGGGCATCCTTTCATCATCACTGAAAAATCAGCATATGGGCCATGTCATAATTTTTATCATCGCAGTTTGACAAATTTATTCTTTGAAGCAATGTGATTGCGCACATCACCTCAAAGAGGGACAAAATGTATACACATAAAAATGGTCTGGAGCACAAATTAATTAAATACTTGTTATTTAATTATAATTTCTAATTCCTCTACTATTATAAATAAATTAATAAATTTATTTATATGGTTCATTACCTTAATTCTTCTTTTCCAAAATCACTTTCTTCCTAAATTAATTAAATGGAAAAATTAAAATAATTTGTTATTTTAATTAATTTCCCTCTTCTATTTAAATTTAAATTTTTAAATTCAAATTAGCACATGTCTCCATATTTCTTCTAACCACCTCCAACTCACTTGCCACCTCACCATGTGTCACATAAAATTGAATTTTCTAAATTAAAAAATATGAATCATCAACAAACTTTCAACCAATTCGGACACATGGCTTCTCCTTCTCTTTGATTCTGTTTAACACTAGGCAAAGTGTTTCATTAAAGGGAACCATCTCCTTGATTCTCTCTAGCCTCCTCGTGCTCCACCGTTGATGCTGCAGGATCACAATCTCGACCGTCCATCGTTACCACATCATCTTGAGCCTTGAAAAAACTATAAATAGAGCACATTTCTACAACTTTTAAGAAGGATTTAGATCACAAACTTATGCTGTAGAATTCTTAGTGCAATTTGAGAGCATTTGGAGAAGCATTGTAGTTGAATTTTAGTTTCATTTAGAGTTATTATGGCAATTTAAATTTGAATGGTTTAGTTATTGCATCTTTCATGTAGCATTTCCATTAAAATAACATCATTTCAATCATAGCAAAATCCCATTGTAGGCCATTCAACATTTTATCTTCAAAAACACAAAAATATAAGGATGTAGGCATTTTAGTTTGCATTGTATAATAGCTACTCGTTTCTTAGGTTGCCATTTCACATATTCATGTGCAACAAATAATTATGAGAGAATGAATTGAGGAATCACCATGAATAGAGGACAATAGAATGAGTTCGAATGTAGGGTTGTAATAGTTCATTTTATTATTTCTCCTTCATTAGATGTAACACATTTCATTGATTGTGTGTATTTGGTTATGTTTAATTACTCTCACTGATACCATTTTAAAAGCACACATTACTAAGTTATCTTCTATTAGATTCATTTTATCTATTGTTGCAGCTTGTGATTTTAAAATTGAGCAGATGAATGTTAAAAATTGCTTTCTTACATGGGGATCTTGAAAAGGAGATTTATATGCAATATATTGATGACTTTTTTGTGAAAGGAAATGAACAATTGGTTTATAGGTCAAAATGGTCATTGTATGGTCTAAAATAGTCACCTAGGAAGTGGTAGAAAAAATTCGATGCCTTTACATTAGAATTGGGTTTTTTGAGGAGCAAGGAGGATCATTGTGTTTATATTAAAATTATTGATGAGTCACCCAAGATACATGATACCAAAAATTTGATGTCTTTGCATTAAAATTGGGCTTTGTTAGAAGCAAGGAAGATCATTATGTTTATATTAAAATTATTGATGATCATATATTGATTATTGTCTTGAATGTGGATTCCATGTATATGGGTAACAACAAGGTAATGATTAGGGAGCTCGAGACTCAACTTTCTAACACATTTGGCATCAAGTATTTGGGGGTTTCTAAATATATTCTTGGGATGTAGATCAATAAGGATTAGGTATACAAATATTTGGTTAAGTTAGAGTAATTATATGGGTACCATTTTGTGAAGATTCAATATGCATGATCTTGTAAGCATGTAAGTATTCTATTTTTTGTTAGTGCTAATCTCAGTTTAGACATGTGTCCTAAATTTGATGATGATTTTGAAGGAATATATAAGGTACCTTATGCTAGTATAGTTGTTAGTTTAATGTATGTAATGGTTTGCACTAAACTAGATATTGCCCAAGTAGTGGGAGTTTTGAGAAGGTTTATGTCTAACCCTAGTAAAGAGCATTTGACTTTTGTTAAAAGGGTACTTAGATATTAGCGAGGGAATTTTAATTAATAATTATGTTTTTATGGTATTGATGATATGTTGAGGGTAATCCCATAATGATGAGTCCCACTTTTTGGCCAAAGCAAGACATTGAAATCAATATTTTTAACCAAATCTTCACTTTTTTGAGACCTAAAGTAGCTAAACCATTAAGAATTTGAAGATGATGCAAATTTGTGATTTGTGAAAATTTGTGTGTAGATTATAAATATATATTTTTAATTAGAATCTAAAATTTTATATAAGCATATTTTAATAACTTTTTTTATTAAGAGGGGTAAACACTTTTGACCCAGAACTATGAACCAGTGAGGTCACAAATGGGGAACCTCATCCCCAATATAAATTCTCAACACCCCAATGGGGTTTGAACCTTGATGACAAGAATAAAAACAAAATAACTTAATATTATGATGGAACTGGCACTGTATGTGCTTTCAAAGACTTAAGATTACCTAATTCATCCTATTGCAAATGTTACACTTGTTGAGAAATCATAAAATTGCAAAACAGTAAAAAAATAAAGTTGACACTATTGCTATGGGTACCTACAGTATAAGACTGTAACTAATTACTATCAAGAAATGAATGATGGGAATTTAACTGAAACTAATAACTAAACCTATACTATACTTTGGAGTATAACACATTCAAGCAATTAGAGTACAATTGAAAAATAAGAATCATTCATGAATCCATTGATGATTGTAACACAAATAATCTATTTAACATAACTTGTGTTTATGAAGTAACTACTAAAACAAAAATGAAATAATACGAAATGGAGTGAACGATAGTTACCTTTAGTGGTCCTTGCTCAAGTGGTTATCTTCACTAATCTAAACTAAATCTAACTTCTTAGATCAATGCAATCATGATAACTCAAACCATTCATTGCACAACTCCAAAAGATCACATAAGATTCTACTAAGATATCTTATTCATTGAAACCATGATTGAAAAATAACATTATTTGCATAAGGAATAACAAATAACTAAAAATTATCTGGTAACTATATTTGCTCTAGAACAAAAACCAACTAACTGACTAACTCTCAAAACCTCAACCACTAAGTTATACATATAGACATAGTGGAGTTTATTAAAACAAGACTCTAAATTGAAACCATTAATCACCACTCCCTAGAAATTAGAGTGTGATAATGACTCAGTAATCTAAATTGCAACTAAAAAGGAAGAAGATTTTAAATATGATTGTCACTCTATTGTAATAGAATTGGCATGTTGAATGCTCAAATTAGTTATGTTAGAATCCCAATTGTAATAGGGTTCCTCTCCTCTAGTAGCTTTATTGGACATCACAATAATGCACAACCATCTTCATTAAGTACCTCCATGTTGTAGTTTTTGTGCTCCATTTATTCTAGAACTTCCCCTATTTTGTTGTCCAGGAACTCCTTTGGCTATGGGTTGCACCTCGTAGTTGTTGCAGGCTATAATCCACCTCCTCTAGCTGCAAGAGTTAGTTCACAAAACATGCACACAATACTAATAACCATAGATAAGCATAAATAATAATTACAATTCATACATATGCACACATAAACTATGCATTAACCATCACATAATAACCATATTTCCATATACTTTAAACCAAGTTCAAGGTTGCATACTAAGTATAAAAGATAGCATAGTGTAGGAATATGTATATGATAAATGTTTGGTAATGTTATAAAATTGCATAAAAACATAAGAAAACTAACTAATGTTTGAGCTCATCATTCCCCCCAACTACCCTTTTGCTTTTCCTCAATAAAATTAGCTAGGGTTGTAGGTTGTAGCACGAGGTGATTTCTTTGAAGTTTGCATCAGTATCCACTCCTTTGACCTCTTTCAAATAAAAGCCCTTATAACATGCAAGTCTGTTCATTTTGTTAATTTCAACCCTCTCACATTCCTCATGTTTATCTCTTGTCTAGTGTGTCACCAAATAAAAAATTATTGGTGGATGAAAAGTGAGTGGTACCCATTCAACTCCTTTGTCCTAGGCAACATCCATGTATTTGTGTGTCCTTTCAAGCATAGGCATAAAATTAAAGACTGAGTGGGGATCTTTTCTCTATAGCTCAAGAGTTAAGATATCCCATCTTTCTTGCACATACCTGTAGCAATGATGAACAAGTCCAACCATTAATATATACATCCTTCTATAGTCCTTCATTCTTAGGCTCATAATCTTCCTGCTTGCACCCTTGTGATCCAAAAGTTATAACCATTCTTCAATGAACATATCAAGTTTCTTGGATTCCTTCCTTATTGGAAAAGCAACTGATTTTTCTCTCTCCATATATTCTTCCATAAGTTCACACCCAAAATTTTTATTCTTGAAATAGGATGCTAGTGCTCTTAATAGTAAATCCCCTACAAACATCAAGGTATTCCATTTTGTATCTTCTGGCACCACATAACTATGCAAATAATATTCACATAATTGATCTTGTTCCTCTGGTGTGGCATCAACAAAATATTTAGGAAATCCAATTTCCTACTCATAGAAACTGTCTGGTTACTTATTAGTCTACCGAACTGGAAACTTAAGAATTTTTCTTGTAAAAATAGAGCATAAATTCTAGCTGGGGGTTTGCATTTGACAATCTGGGCAACTTTATCTGCTACTTCTTCCACTTTGACTTCTAACCTTTTTAATTCCATGTACTTACCCTCTAGTATTCTAGTATGTTATGCAATTTTTGTTTCTTTTTCCTTCTTCTAGTTCTCTCTTTGTTTAGAAAACTCCTGAGTAACCTTCCACAATTGATATCCTAGGGATAGGGTTGTACGATAAATTGGAGTTTTTGTAGTAGGGGACCTCATGTTTTCTATTGCAAGCTCTTTATTCCCTGCTTTGACTAGGGCAAGCTATGCAAATAGGTCTAACTTGGTCCCATGCCCATATGTTTGTAACTTTTCCTCCAACTCCTGTATCTTCATTTCCCTTTCTTTGTCCCTTTTCTCATAAGTCTATACCAGTTCCTCTAGTTTTTTTATCCTTTCTAAGGTTTCTTGCAATTATATCCTAGCATTTCTTTCTTCTAAAAACATTTCCTTATCCTTTAAAAACTGCTCATCACCAACCCCTATGTATTCAAAACCCTCACTATCAGGGCTAACTGGGGTTCTCTTCCCAATTTTATTGGCAACAAAAATATCCTCTGAATCTAAGTTGGAGGTAGTAGATATATACCATTTCCTTTTTGTAAGTACATGCCCATTCTCAGAAACATTATCTTTCAATTCTGAATCAGTACCTAATTTCACAACATCTTCTTTTTGTTCCTAATCCCTTGTTTCCTCTTCTAGTTTCTCAATACTTCCCCTCATGGCACCTTTCTTCCTCAAGTGACCTAAATGCTTTGGTGGGGTAGATTTCTTTTTCTAGGTATCCTTCTTCTTCTATTACTTTGAAGGTGTAGAAAAAGAACGACCTCTCTTTTTTCTTGGTCTTAGGTGTTCTAGAGGAAGTTAGGGTCTCTTTTGCTATTGGATGGCATGTGGTGATCCTTGCACACTTTTCTCCTTTGGTTCACCTTTGTTGTGGGTAGGTGAAGCAACAGGTGAAACATGGGGCATTTCCCTTAAGGATGCAACAGGTGAATCTAGGTTTTTAGGAACTGATGGTTCCTCTAGAATATGGTTAATATCCTTACAAATTAAAAATATCTCTCATGACACCTATGGATGTTGAACCCTAAGGCTCTTTTTCACTAAAAATGTTACCAAACAGTAGTGTGACAAAGCTGAATTATTTATTTTCCTCTGGTATTCAGACCCCATTCTTTTTAGCAAATTATAAAGGAAATTAGGTACATTTACCAATCTATGGTGACATAGATGACTTAATAAATTAAAATGCACAGTGTACAAAAGGGATTGTCTCCCATAATAAGTGATGTACTTAATAATATAGGAAGCACAAGAGGCACATATCCAGGTAAGTGACTCTCTTTTCGTACCTTGTGATGACAAATCAATATTTTCTCCTACCTCCCTGAACTCATCCCTTGTAGCTACTACATTCGCTCTAACAGGGAATTCAACTCCATTCCTCGGTAGATCAAACACTTCTACAATTTAAGCCTCTAAAGCATCCACTCTCAAGCCCTTGATAGTGGCTTCATCATGTTGTAGTGTAGCTGCAAATTGCCTTGTCCTGTCTTCATTAAACTCTATCAACTTTAGGAAATAGTCCAACCATCCTACCATTATGAAAATAGGAAAAACCAACCCATCCTCCAATATTTGTTTGTGTGTTGATGGCTCCTTTCTGACTATATCACCTCCCATGGTAAAATATCCTGACTCTGCTCAAATCCTTGGAAATTCAACTCAAAATTGATTTCAACCACCCACAAACCCTCACTATCCTGCTACACTTGTATGCACTTTTTCATTGTAACTTCAAATTTTATATCCCTTTCTCATTTGTTTCAATTTAACTCAACTTAAATTGGATTCACATTGGCTTCACATTGGCTTAGAATCTAGGGAATTGACAACAAAAAGGTTGTAGGTATAGAAAGGTATGAAGACAAAAAGGGTTTGTATGGTTTTTCTGTGTTTTGATTTTGGTGGCGAAAATAAATTTTTGGGATGTATACTATGTCCCCCCAACTTAAAATATTGAAGTGACCTCACTTCAATACATGTGACTAGATGGAGGGAATTATTAAAGAATGTGGAAATAAGTTTAATAAGTGGAAAGCATGCTAAATTTAAATGTAAGTACATAATGTAAGTATTGAAGATCCATGTTAATTATGGAAGTTAATATGTGTACCTGTCAAATGATATGAATGTAACTCCACATGTGTGAAGTTGTTGGAAGAGTGTCCACAACATGAGTGTGATTTGACATTAGTTATTGGCAATGTGGGATTGAAATGAAAGGTTGGCATGTAAAAATTAAAAGGCTATAGAATATACGGTATATGAGTGATGAAATAACTTTTCAAATGCATGAAAAATCATGATGGGTAACATGCAATGTGGTGATGAAGTTGCATGCTATGATATGACAACTTAAGGTTGCATGTGCAGAAAAAGTGGAGTGAATATGGATGAATTGCAATTAATTTGGTGCAAATTTTTGAATTCTCTGATAGATAGTGGTTGCGGGTACCTTCATCAATAGGTCCCAAATTGAACTTTTATTAATGATGCTACATGTCCCTACTGCATAATGAAGCGGTATTCAAGAAGATTGTTTATTGTGGCACCTGTGTTGTGTGTGCACGTGAAGTAAGATAAGAAATTATACATGAGCGACCTCAGGAGATGATTTGCGTAGCTTATCAACTAAGTCACTATGAGAACCAATAGTACTTGTTGTTGAGTTGTTTTCTTGTGATAGATTGTCTATATCTGAAACATTGTTTTGATCATATCTAGATTTATTAGAGAAAGACGAAAAACATATTTTTGAGCTAGTTGCTTGTATATCTTCAACCTATGTCCATTCACCAACAATGTGAATCTAATGGCATCTATAGTTTGTAACTTGACTGCTCCATTGGGAAATACCTGTTGAATTTCATAGGGCCCCAACCATCTAGATTGTAGCTTCCCCTTGTGGTCTTTGTATCTAGAATAATATAGTAAATCCCAATCACCCACATTGAACCCTTTGGCCTTTATAAATTGATCATGCCATTTAGTCCTCTATTTTTGAATTATCTTTATATGATGCATGGCCTCCATTCTAATATCATCCAATCCATTTAGATTGTGTAGCCTTTCTTTCTATGCTTATGAAAAATCCATTTCTAATTCCACTACTATCCTAAGTGTTTTGTACTCAAACTCTATTGGCAAAACTAATGTTTTACCATAGACTAATTCATAAGATGTGAAACTTGTAGTTGTTTTCCATGTTTTTTTTGTTAGCTCTCAAAATTGCACCCTTGCTAAGTTGCAAAACTTAGCATTCTGAAGAAACATGGGAACATTCCTAGGCCTATGGGTTGCCTAAACTTGGAATGGACCTCCAGAGAAAGTTGTCTCTTTAAGGTACTCACCTAAACTATTTCTTGTTGGGAAAAGGATAAAAAGAAACATGAAAATGAAAACTAATTCCTAGGGTGATGCACCAAATGTGTTTACCTAAAACTTGCACAACTGCTTTTACACACAGTATGATCAACAAAACTCACTACAACATACACAACTCAGTTTTGACATATTTTGTATAAGTATTTCATAGATATTCTTTGAAGTTTATAGAAAAACTCAAGAGGAACAACAAATGACCTTCCAAGAGGCTAAAATGTTTGACTTCACAGTTGAATCCTGCACATAACTAGTAAAACACGAACTATGACCTGCAAAAACATGCACTTCTGCATAAGGCAATGAGAAACTAAACTAGAACCAAGGATAAACATTATCATCACAAGGAAGTATCAATAATTTCATGTTATCACACAATATCCAATATTGAGAAGGAAAAAAAGCTTGATTCTATTGATTGAAAGGTAAAAAATACAGCTGAGTACAAGTCTGTACAAGATTTACAATGTTGTCTCTTGTTGAAAGAACCCAAAATGAGTTACAATGTAGCATGAGAATGAAAAGAACTAACTTCAACAATAAAGTTTGAAGTTACTTATGGTTTCCCAAGTAGCTGCACAAAGACAGGAACTTCAACCTCCCTTGGTCGTGCATAACAATAAAGCCTATTTTAAGCCCCTAAAAAGACTCCAAAAAGGCTCTAGAATGAAGAAAAGGTCAAGCCTTGGCCTCACCTATCATAAAGGCACCTAAAAATTCTCTTAGATGCTCTCAAGTTACTCCAAAACCGAGTCAAAAACACTCCTACATCTTCTCCACATGTCAGTCAACCTCCTCCAACTTCTCTATATGCTTGGCACACATAAATCTTCAACTATTCCCCCTTGACTCATACTTGAAGGCAAACACATATTTATCTATTTTGCATTTATAAAATTATTCAAAGTGATTTATAAATCATCACTTAAATAAAGTATTACAATTTAACTTTGTTGCAAAAAAATAAAAGCTCCTCAATTCGATCATACCCCGGATTGGTGAATTTTTTTCACAAAATACAAATTGGGTTGGTGCGAAATTTAATAGGTTCTTTTGCCTTCTTGTTTCCTAATTTATATCCAAAAATCTCAAAAACCCAGATCATAGTTTGTGATATATGATTATTTCTTTGCATACATGTTTTATGATGACTTAGCACAAGAAACCTTCATGCATAAACTGTATGTCATAACTGGAAGTAGTTTCAATAAGTGCATCATTCTCTATACTATCCTTTACATCCAATGATAAAGTTAACTACCCCACCATAATGTCTTCTTGCATAGTTTCCTTAAACTTCCATGATAGCTTAAGGACTCATGACTGGTTATGTGCAAAGTCGCTATAAGGGATATTGTTGAAGCTCATTATCATCACTTTTCATGGTACTTTGTCTTTGCTTTACTCGGCCATGTGACTCCACTGCATCATTGTGAGCAAACTTGGGACTCTTGTTGCTCATTTTTGTGATTACTTGCAGCTACAAGGCCTTTGATTACAACATGACTGTAATGATGATCAATTCTCATGGACTTGCTAGATTTGCAACCTATACACTTGCATTACTTTTGTCCAAATATGCACCATGTTTTGTTCTATGACATTATACAAATAGATGCTTCTCAAAACAAGACACACCCTTAAAAAGGCATCCAATCATTAATACTTTTGATGCAAGTAATGGGTTCCACTGTCATGCAATGGCATGCACTGTGTACTGCCTCATGAAGTATGCTTGTTTAAGTGTATCCTTCCATTGCATGTTGCCTTTTGAATAGTCTTTATATAACAACAAGTCTTCATCTTCAAGACATTGATTGATATTTATGCTCCAATTGAGCAACTATGAGTCATTTATGATAGTGAACTACTATCCCACTACCATGAGTGATGTTTTCTTGCTCAATTGATGGCAAGTGAGAAGAATTACACTCCTATCCTCTTAGAAACATAAGAGGGCAACATGCTGGGCTCAACCCTTGTGGGAGCCCATTTTACTCCACATGCTATAATATCAAATGCAAATAATTCATCCATGAATATTTCACCTATACCTACACAGTAAACAAACATGTTAGATAAAAATAGTGAACTCATAATATGATAGATATTGATAATGATTCTCTGCTCATCCTCTAATCTTTGTGATACTGTAAAACTCATTTAATGCCTTATGAGGGTAAATTATATATTTTTTGATGTTTTATATGAGGAGAGTAGGCATCCCCAGCTCTAACACAAACACTCTCATCTTATGCAGGTATTTTTGGAGCAATTAGGCAACTTCCGAAGCTATTGAGCAACTTCTGGAGCAACTGAGCAAGGATGCTGCAATTCAACTTGCGGTTTGTCATTCAGGTAATGACAGATCCCTAGTCTTCCCATATGCTTTTTCCTTTTTGTATCTTCAAATGTATAGCTTATATCTCATTATGTATTGAAATATTTATTCCCATGGCTTGTGTGGGACACCATACATTTGTATTTATCAATAAAGAGAGAATTTATGCAAACACGTTTTTGCAACCTTGTGTACATTTGCATAATAAAATATAATCAATTTGATAATTCTTTGTGCATATGAATGGAAAATAGCAGAATTCAATGTGTACCTTTTATCTTTGCAAAACAATCACAACTCTACCTGATTGAGTTGGAAGCAAAAATAGGTAATAGTTTTGTAGGCCCACATTGCTTCAGGTAATCTAGATGCCCAGTCTTTTATGTGAATTTGCACTGTTTTGGTCATAATGTTCTCAATTTCTTTGTTTGTAACCTCCACTTGCCTATTGGCTTGGGGATGATAAGGTGTTGATTTTCTATGTTTGATTTCATATTCTTCAACCAATTTAGAAATGAGTTAAGAAGTAAACTAGGGACCTTGATCAGATACAATTTCTCTAGGTACTACATAACTGGTAAAGATGTCTTCATACAAGAACTTAGCTACATTCCCATCTCTTGCAAACTATAATGCCTTGATCTCAACCCATTTTGTCAAATAGTCCATACAAACCAAAATATACTCTTTGTTATTAGAGGTTGGTGAAATTAGGCCAATCAAATCAAGCCCCCATTTGTCAAATGGTGCCAGTGCTATTTGTGGCTGCAAAGGAATTTCATCTATCTTTGTTGGTTTTCCCATTCTCTAACATCTATCACAGTTCCTAATATACTTCACAAAATCCTAATGGAGAGTTGGCCAATAGTAACTTGTTGTCAAGATCTTAAATGTTGTCCTTTTGGTTGCAAAGTGACCCCTACAGGGCTCATCATGGTAAGCTTTTAGAATGTCAAAAACCTCATCTTCTCTTATACATCTTCTCATGATATTATTTGGACCAGTGTAGAATAAGTAACCAGCTACCCAAGAATATGGAAAAAATTTATGCACCAATTGTCTCTTTCCTCTAGGAGAGAAATGTGACGGTATCTAACCTACCACTAAGTAATTTGCAATATCAACAAACCATGGTGTTTTTACAATAAGAGCAAACAAATGCTCATCTGGAAAAGAGTCATCCGCAACACCTTCTTCTATTTGTGTAGGCAATCTAGACATAAATTTTTCCACCGCATTAGTTTTCCCTATCTTATCTACTATTGTTATATCAAATTCTTGTAGTAGGATTAATCATTTGACTAGTCTCCCCCCAATTACAGGTTTATTCATTAAGTACCTTATAGCAGTATGATCCGTGTGGATAAAGAATGATAACCAGTAATATAATGCCTAGACTTGTTGATAACATAAACAATTATCAACATCTCTTTCTCTGTGACAGTGTAGTTAAGTTCAACTCCTTGTAAGTTTTTGCTGATATAGTAGATAACATACTACTTGTTACCTTATTTTGGTCCCAATAATACTCCTATAGCAAAATTTGAAGCATCAGTGTGTATATGGAAAGGTAATGTCCAATTTGGCCCTCTCAAGACAGGTGTTTTTGTCAAAGTTATCTTAAGTGCTTCGAAGGAGTGTTGACATTCTGCAATCCAGTCAAATTCTATGTCTTTGGTGAGAAAAACAAATAAGGGTGTTGCAATTTTATTGAAATCTTGGATGAACCTCCTATAGTAGTCTGCATGTCCCAAAAATCTCCTAACATCTTTTTGCTTTTGTGGCACAAGAAGTGTAGAAATGATCTCAATCTTGTTGGGATCCACCTGAATTCCTTCACTTGAGATAAAGTGCCCTAGAACAATCCCTTGAGTCATCATCATGAAACATTTCTCATGACTCAATGATAGGTTGTCTTCCTTATCTTTTCAAAACCTTTTCTAGATTGTTGAGTGCATCTTCATAGGTGTATCCATAGGTAGTGAAGTCATCCATGGAATCATGAGAATAATCTAGAAATATACTTAACACTACCCTCTGGAAAGTGGTTGGGGCATTACATAGTCCAAAGGGAAGAATAAAATAGGCATAGGTACCCCAAGGGCATGTAAATGTAGTCTTATCTTGGTCCTCTGGAGCTATCTTTATCTGATTATAGCCACTAAATCCATCCAAGGAGTACTTTTTTCTTGCTAGGGAATCAAGCACTTGGTCAATGAAAGGTAGGGGGAAGAGATCTTTTCTAGTGGCTATGTTAAGCTCCCTATAGTCCACACATACCCTCCAATTTCCTCCTTTCTTAGGAACAATGACTAATGGTGACACCTATTGGCTATCAAAAATGGGATAAATGAAGCCTACATCAAGTAGCTTTTGCAACTCGGTCTGAACTATTTATCTTAAGGCAGGGTTCATTCTCTTTTGGGGCTATCTAATTGGCTTGAAGCCATCATTTATGTAGATCCTATGCATGCAAAGTTCTAGATCAATCCCTTTCATGTCACGGTAGTCCCATACAAAGGCTACTATGTGTGCCTAGAACATAGTGTTTAGGGAAGTTTGATGCTCTTTAGTTAATCCATTATTAATGTTTCGGGTTTTACTTGGCATGATTTCCCATGTTTTAGATTTTGATTGTATAGATGAGAGATCAAGTCCACTAATGTTGGGAACACATTGTTGTGGAAAAAGAGAATGAAACAATCGGGATACTTCTTCTAATGAATTTGTATGTATAATATTTTGTAGTGGATCTTGCAGACATGAAAGGCAGTCTTGTTATTGTGGGATCCTACCATAGTTATTCTATATGATATGGTCAATTAAGTCATCCTCATCTTGGGTTGCTGACAAGGGGTTGTGTTCTATTGTCATGAGATTTTGCAGAGAATAGTGGTCTTCTTCATCCAATGTAGGCCATATAGTCTGCTCTAGATTTTCATGAGGTTGGGATGGTGGATAGAGAACCAATTTCTTGGTCACAATCCCATTTGATATTATCATGTTCCCAGACCTACAACCTATGAATGCATCAGTTGTAGCTGACCATGGTCTACCTAAAATAAGTGGATATCCTGCAAGGTTGACCTTTGGCTACAAGATTATAAAATCTATAGGATACTCCCACGAATCTAATGCAATGAATAAGTCCTCAATGATCCCCCCAGGTTTCACTGTTGACTTATCTGCCAACTATAAAATAGTTGGTATAGGTCTAAGGTTATCTAGTTGAAGTAGTTGCATTGTCTCCTTAGTCATGACATTAATTTTTGCCCCTAAGTTAGTCAAGGCGTTCTTGATAAGGGTCCCATTTATCTTAACATCCACTACTAGACTTCTAGGGTCTGTGTATTTAGGGACAGTTTTATTCCGTAGCATAATATCAACAAGGTTCCCTAGGACATGAACTATTGGAGGGTCCTTCCTCTTTCTTCCTGGTTTCTTAAGACAAGGTTCTCTTATTGTCTTGGTATAGATTGGGATATCCTTGATAGCTTGAATGAGGGTGATTTTGATCTACTGACAGCCTTAAGTTGACCCAATAGGTTTGTCTCAGCTTGGGTATGATGTTTTTGAATGGATAAACGCTCAGGGAAAGGAGGCTTTGAACTTGAGGTGGTTTGGTTTACCTGATTTGACCTAGGCTCCAAAGGTGAATTGTCTAAAGCTTCAGCTGTGGGTTCCTCATACACCATCTCAGTGATTTGAGGGAATGTGGGTCTAGCTAGTGTTTTCCTTGACCTGAGGTGGACATCACTCACCTCTACCCCATAAGTGGGGTATTGTATAGCCTCATTAGTATATGCCTAAGATTATTATTGGGGTTAGGTGCAAGTAATCATGGTGCTCTTGGTGGCTGAGATGTTGGGTTTGATGGAGTGGGAATGATGACTTGTTGTTGTGGTTGAGAGGGTAGCAAAGGTTGTTGGTAATTCACATTTTGGTGCTACCACTGTTGGCCCTTTTGCCATTTTGGTTGCCACTAATTTTGTTGCACTGACCATTGAGGGTTATAATTGGCACCTCGGAAAATTTTTTGTGGCCATACATTTGGTTGCTGTTGGTTCCAATTTTTTTGAGAATTTTTCCATTGCTAAGGGTTTTTCCATTAGTTTTGGTTATTTGGCCAGGGCTGAGAATTCAAACTAGAGAAATTTTGATTACCAATTAGAAAATATGTATTAAAATTTAGAGGGTCTTGTGGCATACCTTGTCTTGGTTGTCATGGCCTTCTTTATGCCATGTAGAATAACTCTCCATCGTCTCCTTTTGATGGTTGAAAATCTGGTTTCTCTAATTTGTCTTCTGTAATACTTTCCACCCTTTTGCACTTGCAGTTTGCTTTCCTTTGTCTGCAATTATGGCAGTATTCAATAAGCACTGCTTCAACCTCCTCCTGCTTCTTCTTTATATGTAGAGTGTCCAATCAAGTAGCCAGATGAATTATGATATCCTCCTTCATATTGGATAGTAGGTTACTTAACTCCACTCTTGAAACCCCTTTAGATGTCTTGCCAATGGTGGATTTTCTTTCCCCCCTCGACCTTTTGGTAAAGGTCCTTGAGTAATTTCTATAGACCTTACAAATAGCTTCAAAGTGTAATTGAGACACATCCCCTACCCCGATAAGATTGATGACATCCATGCAATCATCGTTGAATCCTCTTAAGAACACAAGATTCAAGGATTCATCTAAATCTATTATGTGGGTTTTTCTTTAAGCAGAATTGAAACATTTCTACTTGATCCTCCAATGGTTCATCCTCTTTCTGAGTCGTTCTAAAAATATCATCTCTTCTCCTATCAACTGCTTTGTAATAGTCTTGGTATTTCTCCAAGAATTTTGTTTTCATGGTGTTCCAATCTAGAACAAAATCTCTACCCAGTCCCATAAACCATCTCATGGCAACATCCTTCAAAGTTGTAGGAAATAGCTTGAGCCTATGAGCATCGGTGGTGTAGTCATAGCTCCTATATAAGACATCAAACTCAAACAAGAATGTGTCTGGATCTTCGGTTACCAAACCATAGAAGACTGGTAATGTTGAAGGAGGTATATTCTTCAACACAATAGACCTCTCTTGGTTGATAATTGGAAATTCAAAGGTCACATGTTTTGGTGGATCATCTGCTACTGCTTCAACCATTGTTTGGAAGGTCCCCTCTGTGTTTGTACTAGATGTTGGTGAAAGGGAAGATTCTTCTTCAATAGTACCCTCACTCTGATCAATGTAGTCACCAATATTTGCTCTAGCTTATTGGTTTGAGGGGATAAATCTTCCCAAAGCATCTCTCTACCTCCACATACAATAGTTATGACTTTGTATAGCAATGACTCCTACGCAATGTTAGTGAAACACTTTGGTATTTGAAGAGATAAAAACTGATTATCCTAATACTGAAAACAAATTCTAAACAAGGAAAGCTTGGAAATAATAGAAACTAATCTTTGAAAGTAGCACCATCCCCGACAACGACGCCAAAAATGTAGTCCCTAATAATGTTTTTTAAACTCAGTGGCAATCACATAATTTAGAGGGAAAAGCTAACTGAATAATCTACTTAAACCTTTGGAAAGACCTTTATTGAATTATCGACCAGGGATAGTTAGCTTGTGATGGTATTGAAACTATATGTGCTTTCAAAGACTTAAGATTACCTAATTCATCCTATTATAGATGTTACACTTGCTGAGAAATCATAAAACTGCAAAACAGTAAGAAAGTAAAGTTGGCACTATTACTACGGGTACCTATAGTATAAGATTGTAACTAATTATTGTCAAGAAATGAATGTTGGGAATTTAATTGAAACTGATAACTAACCCTATACTAAACTCTAGAGTACAAAAAATTCAAGCAATTACAGTATAATTGAGAAATAAGAATCATTCATGAATCCATTAATGACTGTAATACAAATAATCTATTTAATATAACTTGAATTTATGAAGTAACTACTAAAATAGAAATGAAATAACAAGAAATGAAGTAAAGGACAGTTACCTTGAGTGGCCCTTGCTCAAATGGTTGTCTTTACTAATCTAAACCAAATCTAACTTCTTAGATCAACACAATCATGATAACTCAAACCATTCATTGCACAACTCCAAAAGATCACATAAGATTCTACTAAGATATCTTATTCATTGAAACCATGACTGGACAATAACATTGTCTGCATAAGGAATAACAACTAACTAAAAAGTATTTGGTAACTATATTTGCTCTAGAAAAAAACAACTAACTGACTAACTCTCAAAACCTTAATTGTCGAGCCATACATATAGGCACGGGGGAGTTTATTAAAATATGACTCTAAACTAAAACCATTAATCACCACTCCCTAGATATCAGAGCATGATAATGACTCAGTAGTCTAAATTGCAATTGAAAAGGAAGAAGAGTCCAAATATGATTGTGACTCTGTTGTAACAGAACTAGCACGCTAAATGCTCAAATAAGTTATGTTAGAATCCCAATTGTAATAGGGTTCCTCTCCTCCAGTAGCTTTATTGGACATCATAATGATGCACAACCATCTTCATTAAGTTCCTCCATGTTGTAGTTGTTGTGCTCCATTTATTTTGGAACTTCTCCTATTTTGTTGTCCAGGAACTCCTTTGGTTGTGAGTTGCACCTTGCAATTGTTGTGGGCTACAATCCACCTCCTCTAGTTGCAATAGTTAGTTCAAAAAACATGCACACAATACTAATAACCATAGATAATCACTGATATCAATTACATTTCATACATATCCACACATAAATTATGAATTAACCATCACATAATAACCATATTTCCATATACTTTAAACCAGGTTCAAGGTTGCATAATAAGTATAAAAGATAACATAGTGTAGGAATATGTATAGGATAAATGTATGGTAATGTCTATAAACTTGCATAAAAACATAAGAAAACTAACTAATGCCTGAGCTCATCACATGCCACTATTGGCAAGTAACTTTTAATAACTTGTTTTTTTTATAGTAAACAACTTTTTTTAAAAGTGACATTTATGTCGTAACACAACTTTTTTTCTAGAAAGACTAAAATTTTAATTTTTAAAATATAGATTTCTAACATCAATATCTAGTGCTTGGTACATTTTCTGATAATCTTAATATAAATCATGCAGCCTAGGTTGCGTATTACGTATAAAAAAAAACATCAATATCTAGTGCATATATATTTTTTCATAATTTTTTGTTACATATTTTATTTTTAATTAATTTTTGAAGTGAGGGTAATTATAATTTGGACATAGGTTTATATTGTAACACATAATTTGTTGTGTATATAGCATTTTTTTTGCCGAAAAAAGGACATTAATACCTAGTGCACAAATATTTTTTTATTTTTTTTTAGTATTTTACTATTTTTCCACATGTGTAGAACAAATAGCTTGATGTTTGGTGAAAAATCTATGTTTCATCAAAAATTGAAAATAAATACATAATAAAACAAAAATATATTAAAATTATACTTGTTGAAGCATTCGTTTTGAGGACTATGATCTTGCATATTATCTCAAGTCAAGTTAATTCCATTTGAAGGTCTAACCTGAGGTTTGAGATTGGAATGTCTAAGGAAAATTTGAATCTGACAATTGAAAAAACCTTCGAATGAAGGAAATTTCCAAAAATGGAAAAAGGGATCTTAAAATGAAGGTCCATTTTATGCAATTGGAAATTTCCTTTGTTTGAAGTTCTTTTACATTTTCAACCTTTGAACGAAGGTACTTTTCGACATACCTTCGAACAAATGTACTTTTTGACATGCCTTCGAACGAAGGTACCTTTGTTCGAGGTGTTTTAAGTTTTTACTTGTGTTCAAGATTAAAAAATTGATGTCCCAAGTTTGGGACACATTATGATGGGATGACTCTAAACATATAGGGTTTTGTTGATTTAGATTGGGCAAGTGACTTGGTTAGTCGAAGGTCCACTAGTGGCTATATTTTCTCTCTATTTGGAGGTGTAGTGAGTTGGATGAGTAAAATATATCCTACAATTAATTTTTCCACCATAGAAGCAAAGTATATGGCTACTACACATATCTCTAAGGAGGTGGTATGGTTATAAAGACTTGGTATAAGCATTGATTTTGATTGCAAAATTGTTAGGAGTATATGTGATAGTTAGGGTGCTATATGTTTGGCTAAAAATCCTATGTATCATGCTTGTACTAAGCATGTTGATTTGTATACACTTGAATAAGTTTATAGCAGCAGTTTCACCTTGTTTAACAACACAAACTTACAAGAATCCCATAAGAAAACAACTCCACCGTCCATACCTTGGGTACCAATACACTAACACTATATCTTTGAAGATATGTTAATCATATCTTCCATTGAAATATTTGTCTCCTGAATAAAGATGATATTTAGTTTATGCTTATGAATCAAATCTTAACTAACCTTTTATTGAGGGATGCTACCCAAACCCCCGGTATTCTAAGATATTATAATTATTTTTGAGGGGTACAAAAGTGAGAATCTAGTGTGTTAATAATACTAGATTTAACTAGTGACTCTCATATCAATTTTACTTTTTCCTAATCTTTTTTACTTCCAACATTTGACAACATTTGATGTTTTATCATTCCCCCTTTCTTAATGTTCTTTTTTCATGAGCCTAATTAAGAAGGAAACTTCCTTTTGCCATCTTCTTTGGCTCTAGATTCAAGCATCAGATCTATAGTTACTTGTAATTCATTTGCTTCTATTTGAAAATCTACCATCTTGATGAAGTTAGCTTCTATTAAATACAATGCTTCCTTCTCACATGGATTGTCCATTTACAACAAGTTATTGGTAGATAGGTCTCCACAATTTAGATATCCATACTTTTTAGGACCTAAATGTGTGTTACTCAAATTCAAGAAGTTGCTTGAATCTAAAAATTGACTCTAGGATTGAATGGAATTGTATCACACTCCATTGATTGTACCTCCTCAAATATTTCTAGAATCTCAAATTTAATGCTATACAAACCTCTTAGATTATCTTTCTATTGTTGACTCACAACCTTCCCTTTAGATTTTTTCATAGGAATAAATCCATTAGCATCTAATTGTTTTGAATGAAATGGAGTGTTGCCTTTTATCCTTGGATTGATTTTTGTGGGTCAAGAGATGGTTGAGAGGTTCTAGGATCCATATTTGGACAATTTATTTGGTGCTCACATTCATGACATGCTTGACAATGAGAATGAAGAGCTTCATAATCAATTTGTTGAATCTGGCTCATACTACTTAATCTAATTTTCAAAGAATTTGGAAGAGTATTATTCAAACTAATATTCACTTAAATGGGAGAAATTAGCTGTACCTTTCTACTCAAATTTTGGTGAGATAATCACAAGGGTTTTCCAATAAATGTTGAGATTGATCGAAGAATGTCCTATCTCTAGAATTCTATTGGAAGCTAGTGAAATCAAATCCAAATAGGTATCTTAGTTGGTAGCTCCTCTATTGGATCAAACCCTATGTGCCAAGGTTTGATAAATAAACCCACCTTATTATGGAGATAAAATCCTCCCCGAACAATCATATTTTGATCTCCATTTCGATAAACACCACAATACAATACTTGTTCATAGTCAAGAGAATTTGCATGTCTCATTCTGTGTTCCAATTCCTTTGAGCTCGAGCCTTATAGAGATATATAAATTCCCATGAACTTGCAAATTAAAGCATGCTTTAACAAATAGAGGATATCATTTGTAATAGACTCCACATTAATAACCAAGACTGGTTGATCCTTACTTTTCTCTAGATAATTGTTGGGATTTGAGTGACTAGTCATTTTTTGCTTAGATCTAGCTTCTTTTATAGCATGCAAAGGAAATTGGATAACCTTTGCATGTCTTGATGAAGAGAGTTCCTTTGAATCAAGAATAGCTTTGTAGGAGAGGTTAGGTTAGGCTCATGCAAGTCATCTCTCCTGTAGAACCAACAAGAAAATAAAACAACCGAGAGGGTTTCAAAAAAGAGAGAAAGGATAAAGGAAGCATTTCCCTCTACACACAATGCCCTACACACACTTATAAGCAAGAGACTAGAATTAAAAAACCCCACACAAGAGGCTCACTACCTCTTAAATGAGAAATAATGGTATCCTTATCATCATGTCATGAACTACAAAACACTTTGCGTTCAATTGCCTCTTTCATTTGATTTCTTTAATCAATTATAGATTATACTTCTTATTAGAAAATATGTTGTCTTAGTGTCCAATTTGAGAGTTATAACATTTAATTCAACCAAACCCAACCTTAACCTTGTCTTTGGCACATAGAAAATATATGTTACTCTACTTATATTGTGTTATTTTACTTTAAAATGTAAGATCCACATTGAATTTACGTGTATGCTAAAGTAGAGGTAATATGTAGAGCAAAAAAGTGCATACTTTATAATTTCCTTCTCTTGTCTTGTACTCACTAGACCATTGCCAAGAAGTATGTTGTCTTAGTGTCTAGTTTGAGAGTTATAATGTGCAACTCAACCAAACCCAACCTTAACCTTGCCACTGGTGCACCTATCCCCAATGGTCTAGACCCATTTGTCTTCCCAACCCTTTTCTATCCTAGACATCATCACTATTATAATATCGTCCACCTTGATTACTGTTTGTTTCCTTGATTTTCAAGTTGATGCTAGTCCAAGATATGATTGTCGCATATTGGATTAAGCATAAAGATTTTGAATTAAGCACTTATGATTTTTTATTTAAAGACAATCTCCTATACATCATTGGAAGATAACCAATACATACTCACACACATTATTTCACATATCATTAGAGGACTTATATTATCATTTATAAAATTGTGAAATAAAAACAAGGGATTTGGTTAGGGGTAAAAAGGGAGAGATATATGACTTTCACACCCAAACATATTACATCTCTAAAATATGTTTGCAAACACTACCTTGACAATATGAACAAGTTTAAATATTAAATGAGTGAAACATGGAGTAAAAATCTAACACTAATAGATAAAATCACATAAAAATGACATGATTGTAGTTTCTCACATATTGAATCACAATAATAATTCTATCTAATTAAACTATAAAAATCAATAACACATCATTTCAATATAATTAATATTATAAACAATCTAATTACAAAATTAAGAATAATAACAAATCTCAACTATTTTATTACAAAATTAAAAATAATAACAAATCTCAACTATTTTACAAATCACCTCTTTAAAAAACTAAATACCCTAATCTTTTACAAATCACCTCTTTAAAAAAACTAAATACCCTAATCTTCATATTTTAATTAAATTACTTTTTCTCAAATTTTAATTACACTTTTAATATTGTGTATAAAACTAACTCAATTATAATTATTTAGTATCAAATTAGAGTGTTAGGATTTATTTCATTCTTGACTAAGATAAGGTGTCTCTCTATTATCAGCCGCGACGAAAGACAAGGTGTCTTTGTTTTATTAGCAAGGACAAAATATTGAACTTCCTTTTTCCCCTACTATACGTGAAGGGAGGCAATCTCGTCAAATATATTTATTAAATAATAATAATTGTACACATGTTCCAGGTTTTCACCCTTTTTCATACAGAATAAAATAAAATTAATAATAAAGTGAATTTGAAAATAAATGCCACTTCCGTCAAACCCCAAATCGCAGTGTTCTTAAGCAGATGAAAACAACAATTTCAATGTCTAATTTGTTAGATATTAATATGCCACGTCAGCAATATTTTGCCAGCAAGGCGAGATAGGGCGCAGTTAAAACTACTTCATTTCCAGACCCCGGACTTGAAAACAGTTTCCAATCGAGTTATTCACGCTTGCCTTTTATTTTCCATATTCAGGATCACAAAATATCAGTTCTCCAAAGCCTTCGAACTTCCAATCGGATCCGAAGGACTTTCTTTTATCTGCTTCGACTTTTTGCAACAAGTCGAATTCGATCCAGATTCGCTCGTTTTTATCCTTCATTTTGAACTCTTTTTACGGATTTCGGGGTTTTTGCTGTAATTAAGAGCAGCTAAAATGCCGTCTACGTTTGGAGAGAAATTGACGACATTCGAGGACTCCGAGAAGGAGAGCGAATATGGATATGTTCGGAAGGTGCTTTTACTTTGATCCATTTTCTGCACTGTTTTTGCTTGCATTCGTTTTAAAATGTTTGGATTTTGCAGCGAATTTTAGATGATGACAAATTAAGATAAAGGATTAAAGTTTTAGTGGACGATTCGTATAGAAGTAATTGCAATCTTTTTCTAGATAAACTAGGATTTGAACTAGAAGGGGTTTCATGAATTTTTTTTTTCTTTGTGGATTTGCGATGCTAAATGAATGAGTGGAAGGAAGGATTTGTTAGTTCATTCGATGAACTCCTTCATCTAAGGTTAAACGATAAACATCAAGGCACCGGAGAAGCTTGGCAAATGTGCATGATCAGTGAAAACTTGAATCTGAAAATCACGACTTCTCCTCCTAAATTTAAATTGGCGAATGTCCCTTGCCGTTTAACCTTTCTCTTTGGATGCCACTACTGCGGGGTATATGTCTGTCAAAGTTCTAGGAACTTACTTTTGGGCTAGTCAGTTGCGGCCTCAGCAGATCAGTCTTCTATCAAATTATAGCACTTAAAAGTGTAGTGAGGATTAAGACACTAGTATGGGATTTGTCTTCTGTCAAAGTCAACTGAGATTGAGCTTGCATCTGGGCTTGTCAATTGGTTTATATTTGCAGATCAGTATATTATGCAACCTTAACATTCGATATGTGTCATTAGATTTTGAATACTACTCTGGCGTATGTTTTCTGTCAAATTCACCAGGGACTCGCATTCGGTTTTGTCCATTGGATGCACTAATCGGCATTCTATCCAACTTGTAAAATTATTCACTTGTCACAAGGATTAGTATGCTATTGTTGGGTTTCTCCAGTCAAAATCGCCAGAGACTGAATTTGTATCTGAGATCATCTGTTTTAACACTTAACACTTTTCATGAGGATTTGAATATGCGCTGGGGTATCTCTTCTGGACATCTGGGCTCATCTGCTGGGTGATGCTACAGATCAATATTAATATCCAATTTTAACCCTTAACACGTATTTTAAGGATCTGAACACAGGCTCGTGGAAGATTTACTGCTTAAGTTCATTATATGTGACAACAAATTTTATGAGTTTTTTTGGGTGATGATAGATTGATTATTTTTATGATATAACATTTAAATGATAAGATTTAAGTATTGGAAGGGATGGAATAGTGCTCTGTTTTCTAAGGATCAATTGAGGCTGTATTTTGCATGTGGGATGGATGGGTAATAGAGGGACCGGATTTCTGATGTCATTGCAAAACTTTAATTTGTTAAATGATTATTTAATTATGATTACTCGTGTGATTAAAGTCAATCTATTCGTGTGACCCCCACCCAGAAACCAGTTATTTGTGAACTGATCAGAAAAAATAACATTCTTTGTGATTTGTTTCTCAACATTAAAGTTTAAACTCTACTGAAGTGGTTTGAATGTCAGTAAACTCCAAAAGAGTTGTTTCATCCATAAACTCTACCGCTGAACTGGAACTCAGGTTTTGAGAAGAAAATCAATGGAGCTCTTAGCTCAAACAGACCGGCCCTATTTCTTTGTCGATAGTTGCGAACAATATGTAGAAAAGCTGAATGCAGTGACAGGAATCATGGAACAATGTTTCTATTGCCAAAGGTCAATGGAGGCAGTGTTTTTCACAAGTAGAGTAACTTCTATGATATAAAATATGAGATTCTAATCTTTCAAAACCATTATTCTCTGGCAGAATATAAAAAAGAAAGTTGGATCCATATTGGAAACAAAATAATACAAAACTAAGAAAGAAAAGCTTCCCAGTTAGTTGCAGCTCACACCAACACCTTCAATTTTACATATTACCAGGAGCATCTCTGAGGAGGCTTCCACGTGGACGGACCACAACTACTGTAGAAGGACCAGTTCCTTCTGAATGAATGATGCCAATGCAAGCCTCCTCAAGGCTATTTGTTTATTGTCTTAGTGTCGACTTCTATCATCTTTGTACTCCCAATAACTTCCATTATTTTCTGAGTCACATCATTATAAATAACACACAGGATTTTTAAGTTTTGACACTTGCCTTGACAATATGGGAACTATGTAGATATCTGCTAAATCCCTGTTCAAGCCCATCCTGGATGCGATTGCCTCTTCAAAGGCGGAATCTTCATCCTGATTTTTTCTTGCTGTCTTCGTGAGAATTTGCCTTCTATCACTCAGGTGATTTGTTGGGTACATGCCTAAGCAGAGGTAGGTATGAGGGTGCCTGGGCCAGCATTACATTCACTTTAGTTATTTTTTGTAGTTCAATACTTAATGTTTTTATGGAAAACTTTTTATTTTGCCTGTTTTCTTCAAGTGTCCTTGCAGAGGATCCACCTCACCCTTTAGGTGAGAGAGCTCTTCCTCCAAATTCTGCAATTTGCCATTTTTTTCCTGGCCACTTCCATGTTTATCAACAGTTTGACCTTGCAACTCCTCACATACATGTAGCTCAGAAACCTTGCCTACAAAGTTGACAATCGAATAAAAGACTGCACTTTTCATCTACCTTTTTTGCCATATTTTTCACAAAAATCGTTGCTTGATTGAGGCAATAGATCTCTTTCTCCTTGAATTGTCTAGGCCATAAGAGTCAATCACAGAATTTACCACTGCTAAAGTTTCTGAATTAAATATCAATCCAAAAAGCATTTTTAAATCTCCTGTATGAAACTGCACCTTCTACAGAGGGTCTTTTCACACATTTTTGCAACCATTTAACTTCCCAAGCTCTACAAAGAAATTGAACACTCATACCGAGAAAGATAATTTTTATAGAGAAATTATATGCAAGGATGAATGCCATTGAAGGCATAGAGATTAGAAGGTTGGCATTCCTGTCATGGAGGGTGCCATTACAGACAGGACTGGCCAAATATGCCGATCAGTTAGCATTGCTTACATCATAATCAAGCATTGGCTTCTATGCGAAATGATCTCTTTGTACAGGTGTTTTAATGCAATTTTTTGCATTAGCAAATAGATACTTACATAGCCTCTCAACAGGTCTCCATTGCGAGACAATTAAATAAATTTTTAGCATTTCACTTAGGTTAAGTTTGCTCAAGTTTAACTGCTTATCAGGGTTAATCTTTATATTACTCTGAGGGTGTATTTTGTTGTCACTGCATTATATAATAAATCATCCTGTTTTTTGCAGTCTTTGAAGCAATGTTCAAAGCAGATTGATTCAAACCTTGGTATTAGATTTCAGCCTTCCTCTAGGATGCTTTCTTACTTCCAACCAGGCGTTGAGCCCTTCTGAATTCCATTTAGTATGACTTACAAGTTCCATTTCCACCATGAGGGAGTGGAAACCTAAAGATAGTGCCAGTTTCCATCCTTCCACTATAACAGTTGCCTCACCTCATTATTTGTTCCTTTTAGGATATAGAAATTCACCTTACTTTTAAGATACCATTCTGGTTTCTGATTAGAAATCCAGAATCCTGGCCTTGCCTTGCTCACGCCTAGATCTTGTACAAATGGTTTTTATTGAGTTGTCTAAATCTTTGGTAAACTTGTACAAATATTTAACTTGCTAAGAGGGTATGATATGACAATATAAAATGAGCTCAAAGTCAATTAAATCTTTTCAACTTTTATGGTTTTTTTGATATGATGCCAACTATCAATAGGTATGATATAACAATATAAAATGAGCTCAAAGTCAATTAAATCTTCTCAACTTTTATGGAATATTCCATCTGATATAAAATATTGTTTTGGTGTGATGTCAGTGTCAACTATTGAGTCTTTACTCTTTTACTAAAGCGAAAGAGCTTCTCTAATTATTATGCAGTTTTTGTAATTGGCAGTACAATTATGCAGGTTTCACTGCTTCATTATGTCAATTTTCTTTAAAATCTGGATAGTCTGGTTGCTTGGTATTGTTTGCAAATGTTGAAGAGTAGCTCAAGGTTCCTGTACTTACTACTAACCTTCTTACTCTGAAAATGGCTTATAAGAGATAACTTGTTATTTACCTGTGCTGGAGGTAGAGCACAGAATCTTGTGCAATAATTTTCTGACTTGTTGATTTGCTCTTTTATGTCTGACATACAATGATCATACCAGGTATCAGGACCTGTTGTTGTGGCAGATGGAATGGGAGGAGCTGCTATGTATGAGCTTGTTCGGGTGGGCCATGACCATCTGATTGGTGAAATTATTCGTCTGGAGGGTGATTCTGCCACTATACAAGGTACAATCCTTGGAAAATACCTTGTACAATTTGATTGATCAATCCTTAATCAAATCGACAAAACCAACATTCTTGATGATCTTCATCCAAAAGCCATCATTTGAAGTTGATAGTAGCTTTATTGGGAATGCCTGTTATCATTCTTTTTGTTGTTCTGGTTCAGGAAGTTTTGCATGCTTATCTTTTTTGAATAGTTATCGTGGTGGGAAAGTACTAATTCACAGTTGTAGTGAAATTTTATATCACTGATTGCATTAAGTGTTTTCTCAACAGTTTATGAAGAGACTGCTGGTTTAATGGTGAACGACCCCGTCTTGCGGACACACAAGGTATTGATTCACCATTCTCCTATTATTAGTCCATAGCTAATGGAGCTTGGGTGTCATAGACTATGTTATCAAAACTTATTTGAGAGAATTAAGCTGTTGGTTTTATATTCTTTAAATTTATGAGGATTTTGGTTTTAATTGTAGCCACTATCAGTAGAGCTTGGACCTGGAATTTTGGGTAATATTTTTGATGGCATTCAGGTTTGTCTCTTCTCATGCTCATATTCCTTCCTTTATGGTGATGTTTTTCGCAATTAGTCTTCTAGTTTTGCTAGTCATTATATTGCCATACACATAGAGTAGCCAGTTTGGTGAACACAATTTTTGTGCTCAATGTTAAAAAAACACAGCATAACTTCTATATATCATAATAGTGACACTCTACAGGCATGGTGGTTTTTATGTCTGATATTAATAATTGGATGTTTAATATTCTTGCACTGATTTTATGGTTCTGTGTTTGTCATTTACTTACTTTTTTTAAGCTCATGAATCATTTGATTTTACAATGCTTCTGCTTCATTGGTGGGATTTGGCAAACGAATATTGCTGATGAGGGACCACTTGGTTACTGAAATGTAGAGGCCTTTGAAGGCAATTGCTGTAAAGTCTGGTGATGTATATATTCCTCGTGGAGTTTCTGTGCCAGCACTTGACAAGGACGCAGCCTGGGAATTCCAACCAAAAAAATTATGTAAGGCTGATGATTTCATGTGATTATTTTCCAACAGATTTAGATCTTAGTTTTAGTTTTTATTGATTGTATTGCATACTATGCCACAGCTATTGGAGATGTCTTAACTGGAGGTGACTTATATGCAGTAAGTTTTTATGGTTCCCTTAAACTTTGGAAATATAGTTGTCTTTTGAACACTTGTTTGTTATTTGGTTCTTAATAAGAAGCTTATTCTTTCTAACAAATAATGTTGCAGACAATTTTTGAAAATAGTCTGATGGAGCACCTCATTGCTGTTCCTCCTGGAGCAATGGGCAAGATAACATACATTGCACCACCTGGTCAATACACTATTCAGGTTTGTATAGTTTATATCTTTCAAGTTAGTCTAAGGGGAGTTTGTCATAACAAGTTCATTACAGGGTAGTTTATTCCAAAGATTCTGGTCATAAAAATTCTTTGTATAAATTGTGGAGTCTTGAGGGGATTGATAGAGAATGTCAATCTGGTGGCAACAAAGGAATTTGATCTCGATGACAAAGGTTGTTGCTGTATTATCTCAAGCAAGGCGTGATTCCTTATTCTTTCTTACAGTGGCTAATTTTACTGCAGTTATAGCATTTCTACGCCATGTGTCTGGTAAGTAAGGTGGATTCTTGTGTCTGAAACTTTTAGAATCCATTCAGTTTAATTAGGCACTTGAAAATTACCAAGGGTGCATATGTATGTTGCCGATCAAAGATCTAGCAAGCTCTTCAAGAAAGGTCCATAGTTATGCATAAGAAGAAGGAACCACACAGTAAGAATGGTGTTTAATTTGTTAAAATTACTTCAATGGGTTGCATGTAAAGAAGTGCTTTGGGTCAGTCTCAGCCGGCTGCCTATTAGGCAATGTTTACTAATTACTGATTAGTGGGTTGTGCATTAAGTGCTCTGGTGCCAGTCTCAGCCATATGTCAATATGGCAATGTTATGGTACTAGGTATATCAATTTATGCAGGTGATCCAAAAACAGATTAGTTAGACTTCATGGAAAAAGCTGTGAAGAGATCTCAGAACTGTTGGCCCACAGTTGCCGTTGCACTAAAAGATCGACCTGATAATGCCTGATACAACCGCCAGAGTTAATGGATCCACGGGAGGCGGTTAAGCCATGTCACGAATCTCGAGGGGAGCGCTGACCATTTGCCAACAATCTCCCCCTCAGCGTTACCTGAGGGGATTCGAACTCGACACCTTTGGCTCTGATACCACTTGTTGGCCCACAGTTGCCGTTGCACCAAAAGATCGACCTGATAATGCTTGATACAACTGCCAGAGTTAACGGATCCACGGGAGGCAGTTAAGCCATGTCATGAATCTTGAGGGGAGCGCTGACCATTTGCCAACAAGAACAGGGGCAGAACTTGAATTTTGGAGAATGTTCGACTTTAGAATGTAATAGGATATCTCAGAGCAGGCTTTGGCAGAAGAGAAATAGTGGTTTTTTGAGTGTTTTTGGCGTTTGGGTGAAACCACCTCGTGTTCTCAGATGGCTGTATTGGAACTGCTGAGGTGGTCTGACAACTACTGTGGTGGTTTTGAAATCACTGTGGTGATTTTGTTAGAAAGTGGCAGTTTCAATCTGCTGGAAAGTGGAAGTTTTGACCATAACAGAAAATAGTTTTAACATTCCATTTCACTCAACTTTTAATTTTCCTTTGAATCTTCAAATTTCTTTTTGTTTTGTAAACCAGAATTAGGCATTTACATTTAGGTGGTGTTTTTGCAATGTATCAAATTATATGATATTTTATTGGGATTTAACTGAATAATTTTTGAGTCAATATTTATTGATACATATTTCATGAGTAGTGCTTCACAAGAACTCATCTCTCATGAGCATGAATGTTCCACTTAGCACTCATAACATCTAGGTGATGCTCATAGGGGTGAAGCATCAATTTTTTTTGGGAGGTCATCCATCCTAGTACTAGGATTCAAAACACATTTAACCATGGAGTTTCCTGCCAAGATCAAGTCCACTTAGCTTGACTATAACAAAAATAGTTCGTAGTCTTCCATTTCCCTCAACTTTTACACTTCCTGTGACTCTTCAACTTTCTTTTTGCATTTTAAGACTATATTATGCCATTGTAGATTCAAATCAGGCATTTACATTTATGTATTGTTTTCACAATGTATCAAATTATATGATGTTTTTATTGGGATTCAATTGCATAATTTTTGAGTCAATATTTATTTACCCATATTTCATAAGTAGTGGTTCACAAGAACTTATCTCTCATGAGCATGAATGGTCTACTTAGCACTCATTGCATCTAGGTGATACTCATAGGGGTGAAGCATCAAGATTCTCTAGTAGGTCACCCATCCTAGCAGTACTCCAACTCAGTCGCACACTTTTATCTCCTAACTAGGTGCAATATATCCCTTTGGTTGAGTCGTATAGGTTTCTTCCTTGAGATCTCCATTTAGGAAAGCAATTTTAACATCCATCTAATGAACTCTCTTCCCAAATTGAGTTGCCATTGCTAGAACCATCTTGATGCTCTTGATCTTTGTAGTGAGGGCAAAATTTTCCTCATAGTTGATACCTTCTTTTTGTGCATAGCCCTTAGGCACAAGTTGGGCCTTGTACTTGTCAATGCTACTATCTACCATATATTTTATCTTCTTGAACACCTATTTACATCCAATAGCTTTCTTCCTTGGCGGAAGATCAAAAAATTCCCAAATGTATTTTTTCATCAATGCCTAATGTTTTGCATCCATGACATCTTTCCAAGATTGCAACTCAAGTGCCAATTTCACTATTTTTGGTATAGTGTTTTGTACCACTATGCACAAGAGAGCCAAACTTACTTCCTCATGAGCCTTGTTATGAGTCTTTGGCCTTGAAGTAAACTTATCGAAAATTGCATCTGACTTTGCTTCTTTCATGGTGGTGGATACCACTTGGGTATTTCATGTACAATAGATGAGGACAAGGGTGGAGGTTGTTCAATTTGAAACAAGTCTTCACCACCTTCATGTTTAATGTCGTCAATTTTCTAGTCACTCTCAATTATTTTTTTATTCTTTTTTTCGTAGTAGTAGATGATGAGGTAGGTGTGTTGTAAACACTCTCCTCATCAAAGGAAACATCTCCACCCACATTGAACTTCTTTATAGTTTGATCTAGGAGTTGATATCCTTTTGACTTCGACATTTCAAATATTTTTCATCCAACTTCACTTAGGGGATGTGCATGAAAAAGTTGTACACCCAAACACCTTTAGATGTGAGATGGAGGGCTTTGTCCTAGTTCATGCTTCTTCATGAGTGATGTCATCAAGCACCTTTGTGGTGGGTGTGCTCAACAAATATGTTATTGTATGAACCACTTTTGTCCAAAATGCAGGAACTAGATCTACATTTCCATGATGGCATGATTAGGTCTCTTTGCAACACCATTTTGTTGAGGCATATATGTAGTGGTTAGTTGTTTTCTTTTAGCTATGTGGAGAACCCATTCTCAGTGAATTGCCCCCTTGATTTGAGCAGGTTGCCTTTAGAGAACAACCAAATGATCATTCGACAAGGGGTTGAAACTCTTTGAACTTCACAAATGCTTGAGTTTTGCTTATCAAGGGGGAAATAAAGATTGTATGTAAATGCTCCCAAAATCATGATTCCAAACTCTCACTTGTTGTTGAGAGCTGATAACTATTCCGCCTATAAAACAAAATTCTAAACACAATTAGAATTTGAAGACCTATGGGATGAGCAACAGAATCCCCAACGAAAGAAGAATTGTGTTTAGAATTTTGTTTTATAGGCGGAATAGTTATCACATCTCAACAAGTGAGAGTTTGGAATCATGATTTTGGGAGCATTTACATACAATCTTTATTTCCCCCTTGTTTCACCCAACAATTTATAGGATCAATGCCACAAATGTTGTTGCAACTTTATTAAGCATAAGATGTAGTAATTTGACATGACAACTTTATCTTTAAATGCAAATTAGAGGCACCATTTATATGGAATGCTGGTTGTTTGTGCAATAAAAGAAATAAATATAGTTTTGTTATTAACTATATTATTGCACTTTTAATATTTTGATTTATAAAAACCTATATCAGAGTGCCTCCTTTAGTCTTGTGTGCTTTTTTGTTGTTTTTCTGTGTCTTATATGGTTTTAACTGTGGGATTAAGGCAAATAATGATATTCTATTTCCTTTTCTCAAGGAAACAAATTAATACTGCTCAAAACTTTTCCTTTTGTTTTTTATGAGCCCATTTATTTCCTCACAACTTTTGACGACAGCTCTCCTATTTCATCACGGCTTTCAAGGTTTTGATGATAGATCTGTATAGAAACCTAGAGCTTTTCTGGCTTCCTTGGCAGTAACATGGATTATCTTCTTTTTGAGCACATGTATACACCTTTTCTTGACCATGGCAATGCTCTCTTGACCAATCACAATATGTATTGATGCTTGAGACTGCTATTCTCAGCATGCAGATCCCTCCATATTTTCCATGCAGCGTTCTCCTATCATGGCTACATAGAATCACTTTATCATAAGCACATGCAAATATTTGCTCTGATATCAAATTGAATTTTGAAGAGGTAATGAACAATTGTTATTGATCAGAGGATATGGATATATACAAGAGTATAGTCAGATATTAACCAGCTTGGCGAGGCCAGATATACTTGACCAACTTCCCAATACAAGTACAACTGACTATGTTTATTATTATTAATATTAAATATACAATGATGTAATATATTATTTTATTCTAACAAAAAATACAACTTAAACAAAACTAAAAGAAGCTGAAATTTTAAAAGCTAACCTGATCCATGATCGAACATTGAGTGACACTATCACATTATGATTAATACAAATGCAGATTACTGTTACAATGACAATGGATTGATCCAATGTGTGATATTTATAAGTAACTGAAATTAATTTCTCACCAACATATCCTTCACCCTTTTCCTTTGATCTGTCTTGTATCTCACTCACTTAGTTCAGTGGCTCCTACAATTGAAACATCCTCTAGAGTAAATGAAGTAGGATGTTGGGAACATCCTCTTGGGTAAATGAAGTAGGATGTCAGATCTCAATTAGTTTGAGGAATTCTTTCCTTGAAAAGAATTGCAATAGTGTCAATGAAGTGTGGCGGTTGCATATGAAGATCTGCATCTCCCTCACAACTGCCATGACCGATTTGACCCCCTCAATTTTCCCAGTGTCCTGCAGTGCATTGTTCATTGCATGTAGGCAACATTATGTCCAACACATGGTTATAAGTAGTCCAACTAACTTCTTTGTTGCCTTATAGACAACTGCTGCATTTGTAACACCTACCCCAAAATGAAAGGTCCAACCTCCCAAATAACATTTCTTTCCAAAACATTTGGGATTCTAAAACAATCAACAACCCTAAGGAATTAAGGGCGTACCTTACATCTATAACATTAATGACTGGATGGTGTTATCTGTAAACAGGGGTGGCTATGCCACACACACCGTCATCAACAAATGGATTTTGGATGTGAAGACCTTTTAACTCACCTTGACAGTTACTTCTACCATCTACAATGGTTTCCCACTATCAAAAGGCTTGTACAACACAACATAATGGAGATCTAAAAGTCAACATAATGAAGAAATAACATAACAAACATGTTCAAAATCTGGAACAACACTTTTACCCCAGAGAAAACACAATTTGGGCCAAAAATCCAGTTTGGGAAACATATACTTCCCATTCCACTATGCAAATAGGAATTACAGGGGTTACAATGACCAATTAGGTCCCAACAAGTTCCAACCATGCAAAGAAGAGCTTTGAACTACCTCAAAAGTACTTCCTTACTCACAGACTTGCATACACAAGCTATTTATATAAAAAATATGGCTCTAACACAACCAACAACTCTTCCCAAGATGTGGAGAAGGTTCATAATAACTTTCCCCAGCTTCCTAAAGGTTGGAGGAGTGAAGATCAATTGCCAAAATGAGAGAAAATATTTTGGCATTCCAATTAATAATTTTGTGTCTGCACAGTGATGAATTTACCACTTGCACAGTGATGAATTTACCATTTCCATGAGGAGTTCACCAATTGGATCTTACCTCCCCAAACAGGAGGCTTTTGGTTCCGAGAAGCTTCCAAAGAAAGAACCAAATGAAGAACTCCCAAGCACCCACATGGAGTCTCAAGAATTCCTCTTGCTTTGGCTTGGAACCCCCACTCACGCTCCATTTTTCAAATGTATGCGAACCACCTTCCTCTTGATTGATTTACTCAAGAAATCAGCAGAACTGTAAGAAAATGGTCTGAACACCTTTGTAGTTATCTTCTTGAATTCACATTCTCCTTCTTTCTCAAGTTGTATATGCTTTTCATTGTGTGACAGCTCTATACCCTGCTGTTTGGCATCATTTTTAAGCTTTACAACAGTCCCATTTGCTACCCTTTCATGCACATTCAATCCCTCATCCATTAGGGAATCCATCCTTCCAAAAGCATTGATCAACCTCTTTGAATTTGAGGTGCTAGCGATGACAATTCTATGCCTATCAACATATGAATTCACAAAGAAGTTCTTGCCTTTCAACTGGAGTCTATATTGATTCTTGTGCTTAAAATAAGCAGCATCCCTCATATGCGAGTAGGGACTTTAAAAGATCAGATTACACACTTCTAATGGCACAACATCAAACAAAATTTCATCCTTATACTCTAATTGCAGGCTAAATGCCAACCACTGCTTACTAACTTTCATATACACAGCATTTTGCAACACCTCAAAGAGTATGGACTGAGAACATGAGTCAAAATAATGCATTCAATCTTACCTTTCACTTGCACTCTTGCTTGAAACAATTGGGTAAGCTCCTCTTCACCATGAGAGCTTCCACGCTCCTTGAAATCGCCCTTCTTGAATGTGGCACGAGTAATGTGCCCTTATTCATTTGAGGAGTCACCTTTGATTTCCACCCCTATTTCCACTTATACAGCCTTATGATACACCAGGGTTTTGGGATGAGGATGGTTGGGGATGGGGAATGTCTTTTGGGGATGGATTTTTGGAGACCATTCTAGGGGACGACAAGGGGGATTACTATTAAAAAAAGGGAAAATTCATATAGTTATATGTTTACATTGATAAGACATTCATCATATACATTATAGATCCTTAATACAGAACATTAGAGTTGAATTGAGAGTTCATATTAGAGTCGAACAAATTAACAAAATTTAATTGCTTTCATAATTCATTGTAAATGTTCATATGATATAAGATTATATAAAATAAAAAAAACAACAAAAAGCCCAAAGGCTGCAAGTTTCAACTACAAAATAGAAAAATCATAGAAAATGTGCTGCTACTTCTGAGCTTGCAAAGAACTTGTGCATTCAATGAGTCTGTCTCCCTTGTCTCAAGATTGTAGTGGTTGACACAAACGACAACAAGTTCCTGACTTTGTATTGAAATTGGAAAGGAGGCTGCTATATGATCACTGCCCCAAAGGCTTCTCGCTAGCTTATTCCCTTTCTGAATGTGTTCTTCCAACTCTATTTCTTTGTCATTGACACATCCTTGGTCTAAGGATATTCAGATGCAACTTTGGAAGGAGATTCCACCATTTGGAAATGGTGTTGCATTTTGATGAAAGGTGCCTCTCTTCACTGATTTTACACTTTGAAAATTTGTTGCCCCTAAAATCTGATCAATTTTTTTTTCTTTTAGGACCATGCTAGCACCCTTTAATGACTGAAAACTCGAAAAGTTAAAATTGATGTTATTTTATTGATATTATGACTGAAATCTCTGCCATTATATGTCGCAAACTTGCAATTTTATGACTGCAAAAACAACTAATAACTATCTTTTTCATTAATAGAAAACCACTCTCTTGGTACTAAATCACCACCGTGAGAGGTACAAATGGAGCTTGAAATCCTAGGTATTGTTTTTCCTGATTTTACTTCAAAAACTCTGCTATTCTGCCAACTGAAATGACTGAAATCTGCTTTCAAATCTTGGAAAGTCAACACTAACAACAGGTGACTATCATATACCATAAAGGAGCTTGAAAATTTGCTGTTTTGCAGATTGAAATTTCTCATTTGGGGCTGAGAGTGATGTGGGGGCCCACAAAAGAAAACAATAGAATAATTTTTAATTCATTTTGGCCTTTTTAAAAAAATTGAGTGTAGCTGCAAGGGGATGCCAGCTGTCCCCTCATTTCTAGGACCTTTCTGGGACTATAGGGCCAAATTTTGTTTGATCAGGGATGGCAGGGGGATGTTTTTGAGGCATCACTGCATCCTTAGTATGGGAACATGTCAAAAAATGTTGGGGACATGTCCTCGAGGAAGATAGATACAATCACATTTCCTTTATTCCTATGAGAAGGAGCCAATCTAGGGTGAAGTTTCCAACACCTCTCCTCCATGTGCCTATCCTTGTCATAATGAGAGCAATGGAACTTTCTTTTGCCTTTGCACTCTTGCTTTGTCAATTTTGTAGCATTCTCCTTGCTCTTTCCTTTGTGGTTCTTCTTGTTACCATGCTGCTGCTCGTTACCCTTATGCTTTCTAGAACAAACAACTTTCTTATCCAATTCTTGGTACTCTGCTTGGGCACATGCCTTTTATGTTTTAGGGCTTGGTCATGAATATCACCTTTTGTAGGTGATCCAACTATCCCCCCAAATACTTAATTAACACTTCAAGGTCCATGATATCGCTCCCAAACTGAATCACTCTCTTTCAGAACTTGCTTATATAGGCGTGCACAATTTGCCCATGCACTTCCTTCAATTGATGCCATTGCAACACTCTTTTTTCTTCATGGCAAATTGGGTAGAATTGTTTTTGAAGCAGCTCCTTGAAATCTTCCCACATGGATGCCGGTACTACTTTCTGAATCTCTAATGAGTGAGCATATCTCTCATATCATGTGAGAGCATGCATGGATAACTTAAATTGAGCAAAAGAAATGAACTTCTTTTTATGAAACCAATTGATCAATCTTCTTTGCACCATTTTCACCATCATAAGGTTGAATGTCAATTGTTGCTTGAGCTTTGAAAAAATTCCTAGATGATGACTCTTCTTGCACATGATTGCTCTTCTCTAACTCCTTCTTTCGAATATTCTTTAGGAATCCTCATCTTCCCTATCAAGGCTAGCATCATGCTCTCCAACCTATCAATCTCTTATTCAAAATGGGTAATCCTTGCAACATCCACTTCCAACCTTTTGAAACACGTCTCTCCATCATCTTTTGGCATACTCGCTATCTTGACCCTTCTTAACCACTCTCTTGATTCTATTTCAAGCTCAAAAGGCACTAAACTTGTTTTTCCACTTGATGGATTTTGGATACTAAGACCTCTTAAAACACTTTGACAATTACTTGTACCATCTACAATGGTTTACCACTATCAAAAAGCTTGAACAACACAACATCGCAAAGATCTAAACATCAACATATTGTGGAAATAACCTAACAAATCTGTTCAAAATTTGGAAAAACACATTTGCCTTGGAGAAACCCACTTTGGCTCAAAAACTCCAATCTAGGAAACAAATTCTTCTTGTTCCATTGTGGAAAATGGAATTATAGAGTTTACAATGACAAGTCAAATCTCAACAAGGTCCAACCATGCATAAAAGAGCTGTGAACTACCTCAATGGACACTCCACTCTTCATGGACTTGCATACACAAGCTATGTCTTAAAAAGAATGGCTCTAACATCACCAACATGAGTGAGTGTCTAACCCTTCCCAAGGTGTGGAGAAGGTTTAGTAATTTCCCCATGCTTTGCAAAGGTGGGAAGCGTGAAGATCAACTACTTAAAGGGAGAGAAATTGTTTGGTGTTTACAAATTTTAACTCTATGCTTGCACAATGATGAATTTGCCAATTCAGTAGTAAAAAGTTCATTGTTTTATGATGAATTTTCTGCTTCCATGAAGAGTCTGCTACTACATAGAGCTTACTTACCTAGTTCTTTTGGAAGCTATAACTTTTGCATATGGGCTTGAAATGAGATTCCATTCCTTTTGAAATTGCACAATTTTTCGAGAGGAATTCGAATATGTAGTCATATTCAACTATTGATTCCATATTCACATTGCTTTTGCCTATGCAACACAACTACATTTATGAGGTCCACAGTGAGCAGAATCAAGCCTAGAAGATGTCTTATTTGCCAACAAAGATTTCAAGATGTTTCATATCATCTCTAAACCTCCATAAGCAGCAAAGAGGGACACTACTATCTAAAAACATCCTTGTTACATTGGTTTGATGACAAACTTCTCAATTAGACCTCTTGATGACACTTCGTGAGCTAGTAGGACATGACCTTGATGGTCCAAATGTCCAATTCATTCGAGGTTTTGGATTATGTTGTGTAATGTCCTTCCACTCATCTATGAGGATGGCAGCAAAGAGGGACACTACTATCTAAAAACATCCTTGTTACATTGGTTTGATGACAAACTTCTCAATTAGACCTCTTGATGACACTTCGTGAGCTAGTAGGACATGACCTTGATGGTCCAAATGTCCAATTCATTCGAGGTTTTGGATTATGTTGTGTAATGTCCTTCCACTCATCTATGAGGATGGAATACCTCCATAAGCAACAAAGAGGGACACTACTATCTAAAAACATCCTTGTTACATTGGTTTGATGACAAACTTCTCAATTAGACCTCTTGATGACACTTCGTGAGCTAGTAGGACATGACCTTGATGGTCCAAATGTCCAATTCATTCGAGGTTTTGGATTATGTTGTGTAATGTCCTTCCACTCATCTATGAGGATGGAATACGCCATGTGTCACCCATTTGGTCTTTATCTCTCCCATGAATAAACTAACCTTATAATTTTTTTCCAAGATGGTTCTCAATTTGGTTTGGCTAAGAGGCACATAAGATTGGATTATGTTCTGTAATGTCCTTCCACTCATCTATGAGGATGGATTACGCCATGTGTCACCCATCTGGTCTTTATCTCTCCCATGAATAAATTAACCTTAGAATTTTTTTCCAAGATGGTTCTCAATTTGGTTTGGCTAAGAGGCACATAAGATGAACTTGATTTGCATGCCTTCATGAAAGCCTCTTCAAAATGGAATACCTTTGGCAAAGAAGGATTTGTGAATGACATCTTTTATTTTCTTTAGCTTACAAATTAAACACATTTTATAGTTATGTTTGAAGTTGAACTCATGGCCTTCCTTTTCCTTTTAGGTTACATTGAGCCTCTCAAAAGTTTGAATTATAGGAGTTGTAGAAACATGCATGGAAATCCTATAGGAAGAGCCACAAGTAGATGGTGTGGAGTTCTCCCCATTATATAGCCTAATTCTTTGGGTCCTTTCCTCAAGTGTAATCTTATTACAAACTCAATCCCTTTACCAAATATATGCATAAGTTGTGCGTTAACTCTGGTAATTTTACTATTCCATAATGGATGTGTTGTATATTTTGCATGTTTTACACCCCTTATGGACTATATACCTTGCCACACTTAGTGGGGTTTGGGGCATCGGCTTAGTTGGGGGGTATGAGGGTTTAGCAATCGGTTTTTAGTGTCATACAGATTTTCTAAATAATCAATAGAATCACCATCGTTGACATTAGATGATGTAGCAACATTTGAACAATCACAAGTAGTGCCATTGCCACTTGCACTAAAAGTGTGCTCACTTTTGGACTCCTCAAGTGGAACATGTTGGGAAGTGAAAGCATTTGAGTCTATATGCTTTGGCTCCATATCCCACAACTTTGTGTCCCCTTCCTTGTAGCCATGTTGTTTGTGCAAAAGGAGGCACAAGTTGGAATGCACATACACTAAGTTCTCTAACTTTTTGAGTGCAATATGTTGCACTTTACTTAGTGGATAAAAGAGTATGTGCTTCAATTCTTCTCAGATGTAGATGAACTAGCAACTTATAAAGATAAAGTAAAGATTATAATTTTTTTTATCATTAAACTTATTTGTGAGAATTTTTTATTGTGTGGGGTTGTAGGTGTCAAAATCGTTGGCCAGGGAAGTACCACCAACTCTGAGCATCCCTTTTGAACTTATCATGAAACTAAATAGATACTCCACATAATCCTACCAAGAGTCATCTAGGGTTATCCGCTTAATATTTGTTGCCATCTTAGTGTTTTTGTGCTGCCATATGGACCAAGTTTGGCTAATAACCATGGTAGAAAATTCCTCTCGAACCTTCATAAGTCATCAAGACGATTGTGTTATGATGCAGGAGCATCCCTGGTTGTAAAGCAATCTTGTATCAACCAAAAACATTTATTTTCTTGCATTTCAGTCTGTAGCAATTTCAGCATTTCATGCCTCATTTCAACGCATTGTCTTTTCTCAACTCACGGAGCAGGATATAGCATCTACACAAGGTCATCTACATCATATCCAGATTTCAGATCATTTGCATTTGTCTACGAAAAGTTATCGCTCTCAAAGCTTCATTGTAGTACACAGTTAGAGCATTTGGGGCCAACTTGGTCCAGATTTTTTAGTGCGGACCTATTCTAGAATGTGCGGAGCTTAATGGAGCATCATACAAGCATTTTGGATCCAATGAGATCTATCTTGGAGATTCATAATTCATTTCATTTCGCGAAGGATTATCTTTCATGCTTTTGGCCTGACCTACATGCTTGATCATTCATCGGGTTTTGTAAACCTTTGAGGCTGATGGGGACCTTTGTTGGAGCATTTGTAATTCATTGTAATGTTGAATGTCCTTGCGGCAATCATATTTAAGACCATTTGTAATTCATTGTAATGTCGAATGGGGACCTTTGTTGGAGCATTTGTAATTCATTGTAATGTTGAATGTCCTTGCGGCAATCATATTTAAGACCATTTGTAATTCATTGTAATTATTCATCATTGATTAGTAGTTTAGGATTTCATGATTAGAGTTTAGAAGTTTCGTATCACCCCTTGAGGGATTGTAATAAGGCCTTTGGCCAGTTGTAATGTTGAATGCCCTTGCGGCAGGCTTGTGAGCATTGGTTATTCGCCCATGAGGCATATGATGCATGTAAGATTGCCAATTCAATAAAGATTCATATTTGCAAAATATCTTCTTGTGTTATTTCTATTGTGTTGACTCTAAGCTGGACGGTTTGGATTGTTCTTTTTGAACCCTCCATCTGTGATTGCACCATGTTAGAGGCAAAATAGTTCTCAACAACCTATTCAAAAATAAAAAATAAAGAAATAAAAAACAAACTTTAAAGAAGAATTAGAATACATAATCAAATTAGGATTTAAGCAATTAAGTTTCAAAATTTAAATTTGCAAGTAACTAAAGTGAAACTAAAATATAAGATTTAATATTGATTCACTTATTCCAATAGCTCCAATTTTGAAAATGATTTAAATATGCCTTGCGACATGTGGTGGTTGGTGACAAACATTTGGATCTCCTCAACCTCTACATACAACTCTTTGATCCAATCAATTTTCTTCCCAATCTTTTGTAGCATGTGATTGAGAGAGTGGATCACACAAGGTGTCTAAAAGATGTATGAATAGCATTCCTTAACCAACAACTCAACAACTCTACAATTCTTTGCATTGCCTGTTATGACTAGAACAACATTACGAGGTCCCACTTCTAAGCAATAAATTGACCATTTTTCACCTCTCTCTCACAATCCATGGTTCGAAAAAACATTGCCACTTTAGGGGACATTGTTATGACATTGATTAAGGGCTGATTTTTAGCATCCTTCCAACCATCATAAACAATGGACATGTTTGTCTTGACCCACGAATCCCTTATGGGCTTCAATGAATATTCTACAAGCTTGACCTCCTTGTCCAGTAAAATGCCACACATCACCCAGGCCATTGTACCCTTTTGGAGCTTCATTAATTTTTTTCACCATTTCTTTCCAATATGGTGAGCAAACATTGAAAGCCAGCCCATTTGCATAAATACACCTTCAATGGTTGTGATGAGGATGTAAGCAATAAATATTCTACAAGCTTGACCTCCTTGTCCAGTAAAATGCCACACATCACCCAGGCCATTGTACCCTTTTGGAGCTTCATTAATTTTTTTCACCATTTCTTTCCAATATGGTGAGCAAACATTGAAAGCCAACCCATTTGCATAAATACACCTTCAATGGTTGTGATGAGGATGTAAGCAATAAATTGTCAATCTTATACCTCTCTCTCATAATCCATGATTCTAAAAAACGTTCACTTAAGGGGTATATTGCTATGACATTGATTAAGGGCCGATTTTTAGCACGTTTCCAACCATCAAAAACAATGGACACCCTTGTCTTGACCCATGAATTCTTTATGGGCTTCAATGAATATTCTACAAGCTTGACCTCCTTGTCCGATGAAGTGCCACACACTTTTTCATAACCCAAGCCCTTGTATCCTTTTGGAGCCTCATTAATTTTTTTTCACCATATTAGCTGTCTGATGAAGTGCCACACACTTTTTCGTAACCCAAGCCCTTGTATCCTTTTGGAGCCTCATTAATTTTTTTTCACCATATTCTTGCTAATATGGTGAATGAACAACACTGCGCCAACCCATTTGCATAAATACATCTTGCTATGTTTTGATTGGCAATGTCGCAAATCTCATTTTGAAATGCCATTTCCAAAGGCTTCTTGGTCTCTTATTTGTAGTGGGTTATTCTTTAAGAGTGGCAAAAATGGGTGGCTCTCTACCACAACATTGGGATTAGATGGGTGCATAGGGGGCTTCATTCCCTTTGATCCTTTATGTGCTAAAGGATAATTTGCTTTACGACTTGTTTATTCATTTGCTTGCACTTGCTCATTAATATATGCTTTCACTTTCTTCAATGGCACTAGTACACCATTCTTTCTAAGGCAAGTGTTGATGCCTAGTCTAGGAATTCCACACAAATGAGCTTTCTCCTAACTATATGAACTTGAATATTTGACATCACACCCCTTGCAAATCCAAATATAACCCTTCCACTTAGAACCAACTGTATTATATCAACATATTTTTAAAGAGGAGAACTTGGATCTGTTTTGAATTTAGGTTAACTTGTGGTGCTAGAATTAGCTGCCATTGAATTTCTATAGCTATAAATTTTATAAACAACACATCCAAAACAAATAAAAACAAAAAACTATATATATAAAACCTTACCCTTTTAAAATTTTAACCATACTGATACATATGTAGAAAAATGAAAGAAAACAAAGCAAGAGAGTTTGTTTTATGTTTGTAAAACAAAAATGTAGGAAAAAAAATTACCTCTTTAAAAAAAATTCTTCTATGATTTTTTAGTAGCTTATGGACACTTGCATATGTGTAGGAATATAAATTCAATCGTCGTGGAGCCTTCAACAATCAATCTTTAGATCTCTTTGTTGCATGACAAGCAAGAATGATAGTTCAATCTTTTAGAATGGTATTTGTCTTTTGCAATCAAAATGAGCTAAAATGAGTATGTTTTAATGTTCGAAATGCTTTAGTTGACACTTTTAGAGATAGGAATTTTTTTAGGGCAATTAGGTCAAAGTCAAAGGTTAAAAATCTAAAAAAAGGCAAAAAATAAAAATAAAAATTTAGTAAGAAATGTGATGGGGTCCATGTGGGTTTGCTGGGATTTGTCTAGACTCTCCTTAGGTTCGTCCCCTATGAACCCAACTCTCCCTAGCCACGCCTTGTTAGAACCAACAAAGGAATTGGACGGGACCATGGGTTCGATTTTAATCAGGCCTGGATCAGCCTGTCACCAAATGGATTTGGTAAACACAAATCTCAAGTAATCATGGTTTCTCGAGTATTTGGAAAAGTGGTTTTGTATTAAAATAATTATTATTTAGTAATGGTCAATTAACTTTTAACTAATGCTTTAATAAGTCGTTTTGACTTTAGTTTGCTTTATGTTTTTTGCTTTATTAGTTTAATCATTCTTTTCCACATTGGATAAGTCTATTGTAATCTTATATAAGGATACTATTGTTTTTTATTTCATTAATTTGAATGAATATCTTGGTAATCTCTTTGTGCTCAATTTTTTGTAACATGTTATTGGAGCTCAGCTAAAGCTTCAGGATTGGTGAAAGTGTGAAGACTTAGGGATTGCTACCGGTAGTGATGAATTGAGGGATCGCTAGTAGCATAGGAAAGAGCCAAGAGGCTACATATGTACATATATGATATATGTATTGCATCACATCAAGGGCAAGAGAGTTGTGTGTTTTTTTTTGTGTTAAAAGTTGCGGATTTTCTTGTTGAAATGGTTTGCTGATTTTACAAAATCATGAAAGGATTTTTAGGCAGAATTGTCAGTTATAACTAGAAATCATGGGTTTATTTTTTTTATCAAAAATTGCATTGGATTTGAAGGGAAAATCACAGCCAAAATAAGGAAAATCATGGCCAGAAAGAAGGAAAATTGCAGCCAAAAAGAAGGAAAATTGTAGACAGATTTATTTTTGCAGAGTTGCAACTTGGTTTATTCTTAAAATTGCTGATTTCAGTGCTTAAAAATTTGCATGCCTTTTATTTTCTGTAAATCACTCTAGTTTTCCACGAAATTGCTGCAGATTTTTTTTTGTTATAAATTGAGGGTTTTGGAGCTTGTTTTTGATCAATTTGGTGGTTAGGGTTATAGTTCAATAGAGGACAAGAAGGCTTTTTTGAGTGGGTTAAAAGTCTTGTGATTAGCATTTGAACTCATCTATTGTAGGTATTTTCAAAGTATTTTTTTAATAGTTTTTTTGTTGTATTTTAAGTTTTAACTGACAACTATGGCAAGGGGTTTCAATATTTTGCAGCTAGGGAAAACTTTGTGGAAGGATTTGCAAATTTTTTTGGAAGGTATTTTGCTATAAATGGTTTATTGTAGTAGGAAGGCATTGTTTATGTGAGGAAAAATGGCCTCTTTTTACCCAACATCATGTTGTAAGGCAACTAGAGGTTTTTTGGTAAAAATTACAATATGTGGAAGTAGTGTATGTTGACAATTTTTGAGTATAGATACCTCAAAAAGATCATCCTTGGTAAGATTCCCATCCAACGATTGTGGGTAAAGATTAGGACAAGTTTGATGAACATGAGAAAGAAGTAGTTATGTTGATTATATTATCTGATTCAGATGAAGTGCTTCTAGAAGTTCAATTAGGGACTATTTCAGCTGAAATTTGGAAGCATCTATGAGATCTCTACGAGACTTCAAGAAAGGGTAGAGCTTTCTTTATTAGGAATATGCTATTTTCAATCACAATGGATGAGAAAGTGTCCTTGCAGGAGCATTTACTCAAGATCAAGGACATTAGATATCAATTCTCAGCCATTCGTTGGAAGATGGAGGAAGAGGACATGGTGGTAATCATGTTGAAAATCGTACCATGTGCATATGAATATTTTATTGAGACACTCAATGTTGGCATGAAGTTTGAAGAGCTATGCAATAAGCTCTTACAACAGGATCGATGAAAGAGACTATTTGGTACTACTAGTGAGGTAGAGGGTGTGAAACAAGGATTTGCAGCCAAAGACAAGGGCAAAGGCAAATGGTTCTAGAATAAAGCTTAAGGTGACAATGAGGATGTATCAAAGAATTTGAAGAACATCACATGTCATTATTGTGGTAAGATGGGTCATATAAAAAAGTACTATAGAAAAAGGTTGGCTGATAAAAATTCCAACAAGGGAGGGTCATACAAAGGTACATATTGCAGAGCATTTGGAGGAGTCAACCTTTTTTGTATTCATGGCCACGACACCAACAAATCATTTCAAGTCATTTACATGGTACATAGATTTAGGAGCATTACGCCACTTCACCAACAAGGAAGATTGATTCACAGAGTACACTGCTTGCTCTAATTTAGTGATCTTTAGAGGTGGTGATTACACAATTATTGGTAGAGGGAATGTGCAAATATCCTTTGGAGGCAATAAGTTTCTTTTTGTCAATGGGTGCTATGTACTTGGAATGGAGCTTAATATATTCTTAGTAAGTTAGACTATGTGACATTCTTTATCTAAATGTCATTTTCAGCAAACACAAATGATGTATAATGGACAAAGAGACCAAGAAGACCATTGCTTTTGGTATAGAAGATTAGGGACTGTATAGACTAGTTGACATTGGATAGGTTAAGGAGCAGGCATTAGCAACCAAGAGTGCATATGACATTAGTACACTTTGGCATCAATGGTATGGGCACCTCAATTTATCCTACCTCTCTTAGTTGGCCCGAGAGAATTTGGTAGATGGACTTTTTGACATCCAACAATAGATATATGGTGTTTGCAAAGCTTGACAAGTAGGGAAGCAACATGAAATTCCTTTTGATGATGAACATGCTTGGAGAGCCAAGAGAGTCCTATAGCGAGTTCATACTGAATGTGTGTATATTTTTTGAAATTAAAGTCAGATGTTTTCAATGAATTCCAAAAGTTCAAAGCTTTGGTAAAAAAATTTAGGTTGTGACATAATGAATCTTAGATTTGATAATGGAGAATTTTGTTGAAAAGAATTCAATAACTTTTGTGCTAAACATGACATGAAAAGACAGTATACTACACCCTACACAACAAAATGTTGTAGTTGAGAGGTGGAATTGTACTATCATAGAGATGGTCTGATGTATTATGGAGGATAAAAATGTTCCCAAGAGGTTTTGGGTTGAGGTTGTATATACAATAGTCTATTTTCTAAATAGATCTCCAACACATACGGTGAAGTAAATGACCCTAGAGGAAGAATGGTTTAGGAGGAAACTTAAAATAAGTCATCTTAAGATCTTTGGTTCCATTGCATATGCTTAGATTCTAGATGAAAAGAGAACCAAGTTAGATGCTTATAGGGTATAGCGACGATCATGAGGCTTACAATTGATTGATGTTGGCATTGATTGCTTGAATTTCATCATAAATGTTGTGATTGATGAAGAAGCAAGGCCTTTTCACAACTCCAGAGTTTGAGATTACTGAAGATAAACCTATTGAGGCTAAGTATTTAAGTATTTAGCTCTAGGTAGCTCCACCTGAAGGAGGGGTGGGGGGAGGTGGTTCAGAGTGTGTAAAGTCTTCTAGGCAAATAATAGACCCAAATTCCATTGATGATAATCTGGATCAGCATTTAGATGATATAGGTATAGGTAGCCCAAGTCATGTTGACAACACTAATTTGGATGAAGGGCATCCTAAGAAGAGACCAAAGTGGTGGCGCAACACCATTGGAAATATACGGGTAAGTGAAATAATTAAGGGATGATCATCAAGAGGCAAGAGCAAGAAGAAACGGTTAGCTTTGCTCTAATGGCTAATATTTAGGGAGCTTATGAGCCACATGTATTTTGGGAGGCAAAAGGAAAACCTGAATGGGAAAAGGCAATGGAAATTGATTATGATAGTCTTAGGAAAAATAAGACATGGGATCTCTCAGTTTTTCCACTAGGGAAGAAAACCATTGGCTACAAATGGATGTACCATGTCAAGTACAAGTCAGAGAGTACATTAGATAAGTACAAAGCTTGGTTGGTTGCAAAAGGTTTCTCACAGAGAGGGCATTGACTATAAAAAGACCTTTGCTCCTACAACAAAGATGAGCACCATCTGATTAGTCCTAGCCATCATAGCTTAGTTTGGCTGGGCCGTCCATCAAATGGATGCGAAGAGTGCCTCCCTCAATGGAAAGTTGGAGGAAGAAGTGCACATGTCTCAACCATAGGGTTTTCAGGTTACAGGGAAGGATCATCTTGTTTGCTGATTGAAGAATGCTCTATATGGCTTGAAATAGGCACCCAAGGCATGGTACATCAAAATTGACAGGTATTTGGTTGAACATTCATTCTAGTGAAGTCCTTCAGATTCCAATCTGTACGTTAAAAGCTTAGCTAATGATCTCATTCTACTGTTCATATATGTAGATAATATCATTATTACAAGTAGTGAGACACATGCAATTAATTGTAGAGATCAAATCTAGTATGAGTAAAGCTTTTGTCATGATTGATCTAGGCCTTTTACATTATTGTCTAGGTGTAGAAGATTGACAAATAGGTGGGAGCATTTTTGTTTTACAATCCAAATATTCTAGGAGTTTGCTTGATAAATTTAGAATGGCAAAGTACAAAATCTTGTCCACACCTATGGAGAAAGGGTTGAAGCTTTTAGCCAAAATTGACTCTAAGATAGTTAATGAGTCAACCTATGGAGGAATAGTTTGCAGATTTGCAACTCTTCTACAAGGCCTGAGATAGAGATATGAATTAGTAGTCTAGAGTCTAGACACCCTCCTTATCAATCTGTAGGATGTCTATTAGCTGGTCTTATTTATCCCTGTCCCCAAGTTCAACTTGATTCATGTCAAGTGATCATTGTCTAGATTGAAAAAGTTTGTTATTAACTTATTTGTGAGGGCATATGAAGCTCTTGATTACCTACAATTAGGTACTATCGGTTGACAGGAAAATTATAATTAAAATTAAGTATTATTTTATAAAGTGTAAATTTCTTATTTATATGATCGATGGTCTTCACTGTTCTACATCTCATATAGTCATTTAATACAAGATATTGTTTACTTATTTATTTGTAAATTCTTTTTCAGAATCACGTGCATATATCTGTTTTTCTTTGTATTCTTTATTGTGCTTATGGGCTTGGTTTATTAAAGAGATGATTGTCCTGATGTATGCTAAATTTTTCACATTGCTGCAGGATACTGTGCTGGAGTTGGAATTTCAAGGAGTTAAGAAGCATCTTACAATGCTCCAGGTACCTTTACATCATTTTTTCATTTCGATGATATGTTTAATATTTGGAAATGTTCCATGATAGTATCTAATTTTTTCTTTTCTTTACTGAGATTCCAGTTCAAAGTGTTGGGTTTAATGAATGCATATTTTTATTGTTTCAGACCTGGCCTGTGCGTAAACCTAGGCCTGTCTCTGCCAAGCTTGCAGCTGATACGCCTCTCCTGACCGGACAAGTATGATAAGTGGTTCACATTGAAGTTTTTAGACATGTTATAGTTGTGTTAATCGTGTAATGCTGTTCTGAAGTTAAAACTGTTCTGATAAGAACATTGTAGGCTATGTTGGCCATGTTTTGTTGACCAGTTGCTTGTTCTAATGGCAGCGAGTTCTTGATGCTCTATTTCCATCAGTTCTTGGAGGAACATGTGCCATACCTGGTGCATTTGGTTGTGGTAAAACTGTTATTAGCCAAGCACTTTCAAAGGTAAATAAGACATAACCATTCCTTGGAGCACCGTCAAATTTTAATTACTATTCTGCCAATTTTTTTCTAAAGCACAAAGATATCTTGTTTCATTCAAGTTTGTTTATCTTTGCAGTATTCCAACTCTGACACTGTTGTCTATGTCGGTTGTGGCGAGAGAGGAAATGAGATGGCTGAGGTATGCAGTTTTTCACTTGAGAAATAAACAATTGCTATGATATAAAAATCTATTTTCTATCAATCGAGACTGAGTGCTGTCTGCTGCTATATTCTAGGTCTTAATGGATTTTCCTCAACTGACAATGACCTTGCCTGATGGACGTGAAGAATCTGTGATGAAAAGGACTACTCTTGTTGCAAATACCTCAAACATGCCAGTGGCTGCACGAGAGGCTTCAATTTATACAGGTAGTTTTGTACTCCTGTAGGCTTGGATATGCTGTATCCATGCACTTGACACAGATTTGGGTATGATATGGTCAATTCTCCTGCTGTTTCTGGGTGCCTGATATAGGAAGCATCTGGCTCTAGATAGAAGAAATACAGTGTGGATCCAACCTACAAAAACAGTAAAAAACTTAAAATAGAGAACATAGACCTCAAACATCTCTTTATTACTATAACCAATTTTTGAAGTTTTTTATTGGCATTTGAGTTTTTAATTGTATATGTTTTTTAACTTATTGACTTTTTAACCTTTCTATTATATAATTATGTCTTTGTACCCATTCGTATCCTATAGTTCTAAACTCTGCTGTTAACTTTTTTCCATACCATTTACTGTATCTATATCCATGCAACTGAGGATTGACCATCTTATGCTTTGAAATATTCTTGTTTTGAAACTGTAGCCTTGGGGCTAAGTTAGAAGCTAATAAGTTATCTCCACATTTAATTTTGCACTGACATGGATTGATTAATAGTTTGGAAACTTCTGATGATAGTCCTGTATTAAATATTCATAGGTATCACTTTGGCTGAATACTTCCGTGACATGGGATACAATGTCAGTATGATGGCAGACTCCACTTCTCGCTGGGCAGAAGCTCTTCGTGAAATATCAGGACGTCTGGTGAGTTTCTTCCCCCATTCCCTTCTTGAGCTTACCATATAGTTGGGATGTAATTGCTGCTGCCATATTTTGTGGCCTATGACAATGCAAGATCCTTTCAAGAAGATTATGTTGTGAGGCTCAAGCATGTTTTGGCAGATCAGGAGTAGACAGACTTGTTGGTAGTTTATAACAGTAGCTATATAAAATATTTGATTCAAGATTCCTGAAGATGTTAAAAACTTAAAACTTTTAAATTTTAAAGTAAAACTGAAAGCTCTCTATTAACTGAGGTAGCATGTTTTAAGATTTTGGCAATGAGGATGGCATTGGGGGCTGTAAGTGACAAAGTTATAATTTAAGTATATGGCTTGTATTTGATTTATTGATGAAATTATTAAAGCTCCACTATTTGCTGTTAAGAAACTTTCATTACAACCACCTCAGCTATTTTGCTATGCATTCTTATCACCGTATACAAAGTGATGCTAAAAAATTATATCTAAATTATTGAAGCACTGCCATTTTCTGTTGAGAAACTTAATTACAACCAGCTTAGCTTTTTTGCTGTGTATTGTTATCACCATATACCAAGCAATGTCAGAAAAACATACTCTGTTCGCTAATTTAGTTTTTTAAATGATTCCTTGCAGTTGCCTGTTCAAGTGATGCAATTGTTCCTTTATGATTTTAATGTAATAGAATCATCCATATGCAGGCTGAAATGCCAGCAGATAGTGGATATCCAGCATATCTAGGTGCACGATTGGCTTCTTTCTATGAACGGGCTGGTAAAGTTAAATGCTTGGGAAGTCCAGACCGCACAGGTAGTGTAACAATAGTTGGGGCTGTTTCCCCTCCTGGTGGAGACTTCTCTGATCCAGTGACTGCAGCAACGCTTGGTATTGTTCAGGTTGGTCTGGCACTTTATTTCTACTTTTGAAAATTTAATTAAGCTACTTGCTACGGTAGTGTTTTGTAGTGACAATTAAGTTATTAACCAATGGGTATGTAGTTCTTACATTTCCACTGTTGGAACAGGTTTTCTGGGGTCTTGACAAGAAACTTGCTCAACGCAAACATTTCCCATCTGTCAACTGGCTTATATCCTATTCAAAATACACAAAGGTGAAATAATATTCCTCCTCGGTTGTCTTGTTATTATGTCATTTGGAACATTTGCAGCTTATATCTCCTCACTTTTTTATGTGTTCTAGAGTTCAGGATTTCCTTCTTGATGTTTTTGCTCTCTCCATTTATGTTTCTAAAATTTCTGTGTGACTGTTCTGCAGGCATTAGAATCTTTCTATGAGCAGTTTGACCCAGATTTCATTTCTATCAGGACCAAAGCTCGTGAAGTCCTGCAGCGGGAGGATGATTTGAATGAAATTGTTCAAGTAAGTTAATTATATTAGTTAATCATATGGAAAATATAGTTCCACTCATGGATACTTTTAGCAGCTTTTGTTGTTATTTGTGTCTCACTAATGCTCTATGTATTGACATTATTTGATCACTGTGATTGTTTCATTTACAAGTTTGTGGAAAGTATTCTCATTGCTACTCTTAACTATAGTTTGCATGCTTTCTGTTATAGAAGATTTTTGATTGTCATTGCTTTATTTGTGGAAAGTTTCCATTGAAGTTTGTAGATTAATGTCCAAACTTCATATCTTTCCCGTGAAGATTGAATCTAATCTGGTATATTCTTACAGCTTGTTGGCAAAGATGCTCTAGCAGAAACTGATAAGATTATCCTGGAGACTGCAAAACTTTTGAGGGAAGACTATCTGGCTCAAAATGCATTTACTCCGTAAGTTGTGACTGATTTATATGTCCCTAGGTATACCTTTTTAGTCTTCAGTTAGGTTAGTACTTTCCATTATGTATCTGTTCAAATGCAATGATACTGTTTTGATATATGATATTTTGACCATTTTGGTTTTGGGTTTTGCATACAGGTATGATAAATTCTGCCCATTTTACAAGTCTGTATGGATGATGCGAAACATTATCCATTTCAATACATTAGCTAATCAAGTAAGTTTGAAGGCCATTTTTGATATTTCTGTCAATAATTGAAAAACACCATAATGCTTGGATAATTGATAAAACCATGAGTTTCTACAGTCCTATGTAAGATTACCAGTTTTCAACTCTTTATAAAACATTTCTGGTGTTTGTATTGATTCTTAATGGAGTCTACTTTGAAGGGATGATATTTTTATGAACACCTGTCATCGGCATTGCTCTCCTGTAGTGAAAGTAGATTTCCTAATAATTTTGACAAATCTATCACTTCAAAGCTGGCACATCAATATGTACAGTGCCAACTTTGTGAAGTTTGAAATTTGAGACTTTTGAATATTTAAGAAGCACATGGAAGTCATTATGAACAATTCCATTGAATTATGGTGGATATAGGAAAGCAAATAGTGTTTGCCTTTTTTAAGGTCCTATAAACAATCCAATATAAATTGGGAATGTTAAATGAGTCCAACAATTATGTTCTTTATAAATTTGTACTTGTTTATCTTCAGTTAAATATAGAATAGAAGATACGGGGGTGTGCAACAAGAGCATTCATTAACAAGAAGGGCCTCAGTGTTCTGGGAGTTTGTGTTCAAACTGGGGTCTCAATAGTTGGAGCAATTTTTTTTTTGTAAATTTTTATTTATTTTGTATTTTGTCAAAGTGTCTTCTGGGGGAGGTGGGGTCTTTCAGCCAGTTAGTGGCATCATGTCCTTATATATATATTGGCTGTAGTATTTTAGCGTATGGGATGGTTTGTTGCATGACAAGTCTGCCAACATGATTCTTACTATTATAGAAACTTATTATATAAAATTGTTCTGGGAGTTTGTGTGCAACAAGAGCATTCATTAACAAGAAGGGCCTCAGTGTTCTGGGAGTTTGTGTTCAAACTGGGGTCAATGGTTGGAACAATTTTTTTTTTGTAATTTTTATTTTATTTTGTATTTTGTCAAAAAGTGTCTTCTGGGGGAGGTGGGGTCTTTCAGTCAGTTAGTGGCATCATGTCCTTATATATATATTGGCTGTAGTATTTTAGCGTATGGGATGGTTTGTTGCATGACAAGTCTGCCAACATGATTCTTACTATTATAGAAACTTATTATATAAAATTGTTCCAAATTCAACTATTTAGGATTTTCTAAAAACAAAATAAATAGAAAGCTTTTCTTCCCTTTTTCTTCTCTCCTTACTCGGGGAAGAAAAATGAGATGTTCTACTTCTCCCTCTTCCTGGATAAAAATAGTTCTGATTGGGGGCTATGGGGCTGAATGTTAAGTGTTAACCTGTGCTGTTATCTGTAATGCTTCATCCTTTGCGATATCTTTGGAACAAGGTGATTCTCTATTGCATCTTTTTTCCCTGCTGAGATATTTTCTTACCATCTGCTGCATTCTAATGAGGTCTCTTGTTTTGAAACAAACATGTTTTTCAAGGCCCTTGCCTTGATTGGAAATGCTGTCTTCTGTTTGCTATCTTCATGAATATCAAAAGTATTCCTCAGAGAGTGTTTGTCAGCATATTTGCTTGAGCCCATACCATTTTGTGGCACTGTTTTAACTATTTTTGTTATTAACCATATCTGGCCTCTCTACTTTGGGCTCTCCTGTATACAAGGCTAGTGAAAGGCAGGGTTGTTTGAGGGTTATAAATCAAGTTATCTAGTTGCTGTTGGTTGGAGTTGTCTTGAGAGAGTGTCTCATACACCTGCACTCAAATCACGATAGTTCTTTGTTCCAATTAGAATCACAATTTTGAGGTTAGTATATTCTTGTAAACCTTGTGTTAAATCTACTTCAATTGGAGTAGGGACTCCTTCGATGATTGGAGAGACATTCAATTTTCTTAATCATTCCATATATTCTGTAAACTTTTTTTATTCTATAATTGTAATGGTTGTGTAGAACACATTACCTGCACAGAAATAGATGACAATGAATCATTTAAGCTCAGTACCCAATGTTGCACTGAACAGTCCAGCCTTTCCCATAAAACAGGTTCAGTTGCCAACATGGTGTTTCAATGCTATCTCAAAACCCTCGATGCATGGTGGAGAGGTCTTTGAGAGTATGTTAGAAGAGATGAACAAATGGGTTTTTTGCCATCAGTTTAGAAGCCGCTTCACTATTTCCTCAATAAGCATCTGTGCTCGAGGCATGCTAGTTGCTTGCTTCGATTATTTTCACTGTATTCATCTTAATGACTGCAGATACAGAACTTTCACCCCAACTGTACTCAGAAGGGAAAGCGGGTCTTTGTCCTCTCACTTGCCCACTAGGCTCTACATCTTTCATTATGTCATCAACTATGGACTGCTGCTATAATTTGTGCGCAAATTTTTGACCATGGGCTTATTCATTGCTGAATTATCAAAACTCTTTGGTCAAGTTAGTTTCTCGTTGGTTGTTTACTTGGTTTTTGTCTTGCATTGCAAACTTGCATGATTTTCTCTATGGAAACTCCTACTTAGTTGGTTCTAATCTAAGATTTTAGAGAATATTCAACTAGAGGAATGGAGTAAGTTCTCACAGAATTCTTGTTGCATGCTATAATTTTATGCAAGCACAAGTTTGTCAATGGATCAAATTTTGAAGTATATTGACAGGGTTGAATGGGGCTATCTAACCTTAGGAATTTTCAGGATAAAAGTTTTGTTGATGGGTATTTAATAGTTTTATTAATTGTTTAAAAATTTAAAATTCAACAATGATTCAACATTCATTTATTTGTACTGTTCAGTGGACGGGAAGAAATGTGACATTAAGATTTCCTATTCAATTTCAATTTGTAACAGCTGAAGGGAAAGTAGTTAGACTTAGTTCATGAATCCAGCTGATTTCCTGGTATTTAGACAGATTGGCCTTGAATTTTGGCATAAATTATCCATCATTAAGTGCTCATGTTGTCTTTAACAGTATAGTTTCATTGCATTTGATTTTGGATTGTAGGTGCTTGATTCATTGTTGGTTGACATGTTTACTATTATTGTCTTTATTATTCTGTCTGAAAGTATTCTGTATTAAACTATACTCTCTCAATTGTTCTGTTTGGATTTATTCTGTATTGACCTTTTTTCTCATATAATTATGTAGTTTTTAAGAGCATTTCCCCTTGCATATATCTAGGCATGAATTTGTAGAGTGACTTCTTTCAATTGTATGACTAACATGATGGAGTGATTAAACACAGTTTGAATGTGGTCTGTATTAATTTAACATTCTTTTCATAGAATCCTGTAGTTTGTAAGAGCATTTTCTCTTGCATACATATAGGCCTGAAGTTGTAGATGGTGACACTTCTTTTGATTGAATAACGAACTTGATGGAGTAACTAAATAAAGGTTGAATGTAGTGTGTTACTTTTGTGGCATCTGTTTGTTCATTTTTCTTATTATTTCTTAATGTTGCAGGCTGTAGAAAAAGGAGCTGGTTCAGAAGGGCAGAAGATTACATACAATTTGATAAAACAACGATTAGGCGACCTTATTTATAGACTAGTGTATGTATATGTTCCCACAGCTACCTATGTTGTGTATCCATTGCCAATGGAGTGTATGCTAATAAAACTGCCCACCTTTACAGGTCCCAGAAGTTTGAAGATCCTGCAGAAGGAGAACCTGCCTTAGTAGCCAAATTCAGCAAATTATATGAGGACTTGACAGCTGGCTTCCACAACCTTGATGAATATCATTAATTGTATTTGGTGCTTGCTTCTGGATATTGCCTTTTTTTTCATAGCCATTTGCCAAGGCAGATTATTAAACTGAAGCAGCTTAAGCTTTTGTATGGCTGGAATTATTGTAATTATCTTTCTTTTAGTTCTTGAGGCTGGCACAAATTGTTGATAGGCTGCAAGTAGGGAAAATAGTGATTATTTTTTCTAGGAAAGTCATGTTGTAGCATGCAATTTCTATCAATTTTCTAGAGTATACATTGTGCATCTATGCATATGTTGCATAGATCGAAAATAAATTGCATTTCATGATATATTATTGCTCTTTGTTTATGAAGTCAATTATAAATAGTTTATGTAATGTAATTTTATTTCAAGGCCTAGTTATTTTAGCGATATGTTGAGGAGGAGGATTTATTGCAATTGCTTTAATCTGCAATCTCATTCATCTAAACGACTTGCGAATTCTCTAGTATCCATGGATCTGAGTTACCTTAATATATGCAATTCAGTTCTACTTTGAATTGCATTAGAGGATGTGCAATTTTTTTGAAACACATTAATCTTCAACTTCAGCAATTCAAACACATTTTATTGCTCTACATTGCTTCCTCGTACTTTGGATTTGGCAGCTACTAATGGTGGTGTCTTATAACTATATTCTAGTTGGAAAACAGAAGCAGAGATTATATCTAATCTGGACAGACTCTTAGTCTTGGAGAGATTGAAGATTATTTTGATAGCATGCTTGGAGTATGAAGGCAGTTGCTAGAGAGGGGGATCCCACAATACCATTCCCTGACCAGCACATTTAGCCCATTATTTGGGTTAAGATGAACACTCCATTGCACACGGCAGCATATGTAGTTAGTCCAAAGTGGTATGGAGTGTGGCTTGGGAGAGCACCTCTTATAGAGAATAGTGAGGTAATGAAGGGTTCATGAAGGCAATCGAAAAAATGTATGCTGCTAATGGGACATGGATATGGACTTAGCGGGTCAAATTTGTAGGGTGAATCCAATACACATGAGGCTAGAGAAGATAGATTCACCATTCCCTATGAGGTGCCATTGGATGGTGGCAGCTACATGTGAATGCAACTCTTTTGCTATGGATGCTTCTTGTTTGCTGCCTTTAGTAGATTGTTAGCTCCTCTGTTGCTGAGAGGAAATGTTAGCTTCATTCACTCAAGGGTTAATAGCCTTACCTTTTGAAGAGCTGAGAAGTTAGTCGCAATTTATAGTGCATTGCATCTTCAAGACTGGAAGATGCTCAAGTATCATAAGAGTCTAGCAGCACGATTAGACATTGACCCTCACAATTGAAAGCAGATTGATGAGGAGGTGGTGCAGCAAATATTGTTAGCGGTCCTATTACTAAATGGCCATGATTCAGAGAGTAGTGATCATGAACTAATGGTTTTTGAATTTTTGTAATGGCTAGTTCATTGTTGAAAGTTGGATCTTGATTGTTTTGTTCATATTTTAATTTCTAGAATGATTGAACAGGGAAACGAGTCTCCCTGTTCTGTCATTCTGGAAACTTATTGGAACAGAGATATTGAAATTAATTGCCTTTGAGTTCAAAACTTGTTGCAAGCCTTTCTTATGTTACTTTCCCTTTGTGGGGTTTCAAGGCTTTTCTATATTATCTTTACATTTTTGGTATTATGTTAGGATTTGCCCCTGCTCTTCTAACATCTTTCTTACCTGGGTTGCTCCATGAATGCCATGAATGATGTCGTTATTGTATAAATTGGGAATGATCAGTGTATTAAATTTTTTTGTTATTCTTATTATTTCAAACACCTATTTGATCTCTGGACCGGTGATCAACATTTATCTCTACGCCGAAAAGGGACAACAACAGCCATTGATGCTACCTCCCTTGATTTATACATAATTCTTATGTTAGGGCTATTTATAAAACACACCTTGGTGGTTGTCTCCATGTTTGAGACAATCTCCAAATTAAAGCTCATAACCTATTGATTTATGACTTTAATTCCCTATAATTTTAGTTTAGTTCTCAATTAGATTATTTTTTAAAACCCAGTTCAAATAATTTGGGTCTTCTATTCTTTGGCAACGCATGAATTCCAACTGTTATTTAAATAAGCCGTACACAAAGTTTGGTATAAGGGCACTGTGGTAAGTGGTCATTCCACCTGGAAAATTCTTTTTAGTGACTCGTGGTTTGATTGATTAAGGGGCTGTCAAATGATTTAGTTGCCCTCTATCAAGTATGCAACCTGCTAAGGGTTGGATATTCGTATCATGGTAAGCTTCCAGGTTCAAAATATTTGTTATAAGATTTTGAATATCTTATCCGTTGATCGAAGTGTGTAGTAGAAATATTAAAAGAGTGCCAAGCTTACTACGCTTGCATATTACTATAATGGACCATAGGAAGAAATAACAAGCTTGGAGACCTGCAGTATATTAGCTTTGGAATGTTTGCTTGGGATTTCCATTGATAAGGTCACATGGTGTTGAACCGTTTAGCATGTAGAGTTCCCATCACCACATAAATGTCATCTTAATGCAATCTTTTTAAATAAAAATAGTTTTCGAAAGAGCAGATTGGCATGTCCTATCAATTTTGTTAGGTCATCTAGAAACAACGCGTAAGACAGTGACCTCTGGAAAAAACAGCTTTGAAATTCAATAATCTCTTTGTTACAGCTACAAATTCATATAATACGAGTATTTTGAGGTGAATGAATGTCTTTTATTAAGTGAGGAAAGTTGAATTGAGGGATTTATTTCTTGTTACAATATTAAAAAACGCACGTACAAAATCAAAGAATTTTTTTAAGGGAATCCCTTTAATTTGTATTAGGCTACATTTTTATGATGATATTAAATTATATGAATGGAGAATTTTTAAACTCTTCTTTCCCATTCCTTGGCCATTTAAAACTCAGTACTTATCTGATGGTTTCCTTATGACCTGGTTTAGATATGGCTGAAGGCTTTTTTTGGGGCATAAATTTGCCTCTAGTCCCACCCTTAGGGTGGATTAAGGTTATTAATATAGCTTTCTTGCTTCATTAATTTTTTTCTTGTGAACAGCGGTGGAGATGCTACTAAAGAGACCTCAGGAAAAGGGTGAATTAAGGAGGTTATTAATATGGCCTGGCCTTTTTTGTGCCTTTGAACTTCGTGTGAATGGTAGTGGAGATGGCACCAAAGAGAGCTTGGAGATTTGTTCACCTATGCTTATAGATATTTATCTTTTTATAGATGATTCTATATGCTAGGAATATGGGAACTTCCATTCGATTGTTTATGATGCCAATTATATTCCTTTGGAGCAATCTCTAACAACTTGGGTTATGCAAACTTGGTAACCCCATGGCATTAATTTCATTAATTTAGATGGTTTACCAATTGTATTCATTGTTTACTTAGAAAAGACCCTCAATAGGTGCATAAGCTTTTAAATTGTTCTAGATGTTGGTTCATTCAAAACACCCTTTTAGTGTTATTTTGGACTTGCGACATCAAAGTCTTTGAGTAGGCTTCATTAAAGGTCTTCATCTAGGTTGAGATTATAGGTCTCCTAGTACCACTTTGGGCATTCTTAGAGAAAATAGTCTAGCCTTTAGGTTGCTTTGTCATGAGCCAGAAAGGTTCTATTTTGCTTGGCTTCATCAAAAAGTTTCTAGTGAGGTGCACCTTACCTTTGATATCAAAGAATCATTAGAGACTCAAATTGGTCTACATGGATCTACCAAATATTTGCTTTAGATGACAATCCCTTGATCATAAGATGAGGGACCATCCTCTTATGTTTGAACCAAAGCCTTAAATTGAAACCCTAACACCATGATTAAGGATGAGGATTGGAGTATTGTGGAAGGGGAGAAAACCCTCCTTCAAAGTTGTCAAACCCATTGAGGTGACACTTGTGGCCAAAACCTAATAGTATGCTCGTAAAAATGTTTTGATTTCTCCTACTAAGGGGTCTATTTTTGGCCAAAAGACTCAAATTTTGCCAACTCAACATAGTCAAACATCTATTATGGGGGACTTTGCCTTGAGTTCTCAACCCAAGTGGTCTCATAACCTATTGATAAGCAACAATAGTTCACCACAAGGAGATTATACGAGCAAACACTATTTTGTCTCATTTGGTGATTATCTTTTGAAAAAATAATGTATGCTTTTGGGTAATAAGTTTGTAGTGTGGTTAGAAGAAGAAAATCAAGTAGAGCTCTCCATGGATGATCCCTCCATATGAAAATAATCTTGTGGAATGTTTGTTGACTTAAAAAAGTTCTCCAAAGTTTTCATATGATTCTACAAACAATATGGCTTCATCCTTAGCTCACCACCTTGCGTGGGAATGGTCATGGTATTTTGCTTTCTTTGTAGTTAGGTGCCTCCATTATTACTTTAAGGTGATGTGTGGGTTATGCTTGACATGGATGGCGAATTACGTTGAAGGCGTATCCTATTTGAGATGTATCGACCTGCTTTCCACCATCAATGGTTCAAACTGCTCCTTAAAATATGCAAGACAATCAAAATCATTTTATTTGTTCATTTTCCTTTTGTTCTTTACATGCCACGTGGTCTAAATGCGTGTCTTCCAGTCTCTTTTACAATCGTCCATCATGCATGGAATTAATGTTGTTGCTCTCGAGAGTACATATCCATAAATGTTTTATTTGTTGCTATAGAGGTATCCTTGCAACCCCACACATCATCCAAGGGGTGAGTTGAGGTGAGACTAATCCCCTATGAGTGGACACGGTATCCATAAATGGTTTTTAATTCTTGCAAACTCTGCCTATTTTTTATGGTCGACATCTTGGACAACACGACATATTAAATAAAACCATTCAAGGACAAAAATGTAAATTTAAGTGCCAAAGGAATCGTGATTTGTAGAAAAAAGCAAAACACAACAGACTAGACCCTACACAAAGTACTCCTCACCCCCTCTAGCTACACACTATTGCCTATTTTTTATTGAACATTATCTTTTCTCTCATTTTTAGAATTTGAAAAATGATAAATTTAGGGAGAGAAAAACTTGTGGTCAATCATAAAACTAAATAAACCACCACAAAAATGCTAGACAAATAAAAAAATTAGGCACACAGTTAACTTTTCCACCCTAGCATGAATGCTATCAAATTATTTTTCCTTTTTTATACAAATTAAAATTCCAAAAAATATGAGAAGAAAAATTGAACAATAGAATTTAAAGAAAACAAGAAAAATCTTCTAAATTTACAAATATTAGAAATTGCCTTTAATTTTTTATGTATTCATTTTTTTAAAATAAAAACTAATGACAAGAAAACATAAGTCTCACACCCTATAGTTAGGGACTACTAACAAATAATAGTAGATAGTTGAACCCTTGTATCTAAATTGATTATTTAAGTAATTATTAATTTTAGCCTTATTATTTAATATCCGCGACGAGTGATAAATAGGAGGTATTTTTTGCAGTGTGTCAAATTATGATATTTATATCAAGATTTAATTGTGTAGTTTTTGAGTTAAACTCATTGACCCATATTTCAGGAGTTGTAGTTCACATGAACTTATCTCTCATGAGAATGAATGATCCACTTAACACCATTTCATCTAGGTGATGCTCATAGGGGTGAAGCATCAAAGCTTTCCAAGAGGTCGCCAATCTTAGTACTACTCTCACTCAAGCACACTTAACCATGAAGTTTCCCCCAAGATCAAGCCCACCTAGCTTAATACTTCACCCTTATGAGCATCATCTATATGCAATGAGCACCAAGTGGACCATTCATCTCACAAGAGTGAAGCATTAGAGCTTCCTAGGAGGTCATCTATCCTAGTACTACTATGACTCAAACATGTTTAACCATGGAGTTCCTCCCAAGATCAAGACCACTTAGCTTGCTACCCCATGGTACACTTGAGTTATACTAGTACTACGATGGGTGACCTCTTAGGAATCCCTAATGCTTCACTCCTATGAATATCACCTAAATGCAATGAGAGTTAAGTGGACCATTTATTCTTATAAAACATGGATTCAAGCAAACCTATTCATGAAATACAGATCAATGGATTTGATTCAAAAACTACACAATTGGATACTAATATAAATATCATAATCTATTGAGAATCACAAGGCATTTTTTTTAAAAGGTCAACCTTTGGATCCCACTTCTTCCATGAGCAATTATCTAGGGATTGTGTATGTCACCAAATAGAACTTGTAGTTTTAGAGGAGCACTTTGGTTTCGTGGTAGTTACAATAAAAAATATATAGAAGACTTAATATAAATAACATATAAATGTGTATATTGTTGGGATTAAGGTGTCTCAAACTTTGCAAGTCCTAGCATTTAATTTGGTGATTAATTATTTATTTTAGCTTAATGTTATTTTTCCTACTAATGTTGTGGAACTTTGTGGGACTTGTTGGTGATGTGGCATTCTACATGGAAGGTGACATGTGCATTTTAGAAGCTAATTTCAAGGAGGTAGGAATCCACTTTTGATGACCTAAGTTTGTGGCTAAATTGGTGGCAATTGTCAGAAGTTGCTATGTCATGTTTTATGACAAACTATGACAACTTGCTATGACAAGTTATGACAGCTGTGAGAGTCATGCATGAAACTGTAAGCTAAATTGATGGAGATGGGCATCCTATTTTGTGGGGCCATATTTTATGCTAATTTGAAGGAATTTTTCATTTTTCATAAGTTAATTATGGTTGATTATGACAAGGATTGTCATATGATAATGTAAGAGTTGATTATGACAATTTATGACATGCATGTTGGGTGGTGCCTTGCATGTGAAGTTTCTAGGTGTCCAAATTTGTCATGAGCTCTATAAATGCTTGTGTTGCATTTGGAGTTGTGTGAAATTACGTTTTGCAAGTATTGTTATGTTGTCAGATTGGCTCTAGAATTGTAACATTTTTATACTCCTATAGAGGCTTGCATTGCAAGTGTATTTTAATTGTTTGTTTATAGATAATATATTGTTCAGGCTTTTGGAGTGTGGGTTTTTTCTCTTGAAAGAGTTTTCTCCATGTATACTTGGTGTTGTGTTTTTCTTATATTTGTGATATTGTTTATGTTTACCTGTTATGTGCATCTTCTTTGTTATAACAAAATAAGGGTTTGAAGTTTTCTAAATTTACACATTCTTTCCTCTGACAAATTGGTGTAGGAAGCTTTTCTGTGTACCTAGCTTCCTTTCAATTAGTATTAGAGCATGATCACCTTTCATTCCTTTTGTGGGTAAAGGGCCTTTTGTACTGATCTCGTTTGAGTGAGAGCCTATTGTATAAATTTTTAGTTAACCTTGTTGTAGGAAGGAGATAGCAAGCACAAAATAGGCAACTTTGAGTTGTGGAAGCTCAAGATGGAATACATGCTTGTAGAACATGATTTGTGGTTAGCTATTTCTAGATCTAACCATCGAAGATGAAACATGAAGAATGGGATCTGATGGATTAGAAGGCTAAGGTGTTAGATGCACAAGACAACTAAGAGGTGGGTGAATCAGTTGTACATTAAAACATCAAAACCCTCATTAACATTCAAATCTTTATAAGCCCTTAAACCCTTAATTAGATTTAGCATGAAAGTAAACAAGTGAAGTAGCAACACATCAAAAATACCATGCACAATAGAACACCAGATTTACATGGAAGACCCAAGAAGGGAAAAATTACAGTGAGGATTAGCTCACAATATAAAGTAATAGTAACACATAATACAATAGGCTCACTACCAGAGGGCTCATTGCCTAAAAGAAAGAAGGGTTCACTACCAAATTAGAAAGAACAAAGAAAGGAACTCTTACAAAGAGAAATCCATTTTAGAGCAATAGGAAGATCCACCATAACAACTTTGAACTATCCACAACCTTCAGCTCACTGCTTCCAGTAACTTCAAGCACATTGCAAATGTAGACCCTTCTGCTCACTACTTCATTCATAAGCGTGAAGCTTGCACTCAAATTTCCACACTTAATCAAATTCACATCTTTCATATACATTCTATAGATCCACACTCATCTCCAATGATTTACCTTTCTTATATACCTTTCACAACCTTGAAAACATTCTCCAATATGCACCTCAAATGTGCAATTACAAAATAGGTCGGCACCAAACAGTTCTGTGGTGGAAAGAAGTGAAGACAAACCACACCACAACTTAACTGAGACCCAGATCAACATCGACACACTTCTCAACACTTCCACAAACAACAATTATCCTCCTCAATTAGCGCTAGCATGCTAGGTCGACCAAACCTATACTAACACTAACAAGCGATCACAAGAATGCCTTTCCAGGTCCAAAAAAATCTTGTAGACCACACAACAACACTCCACGACATCTAGGAATATTCCACATCATCAGAATATTCGCCACTACTACTGCAACCACCTGAAACTCAAGAACACCTTTATTTTGTGCAACCAGACATATTGGCACAAACATCCAACACACCAAACAACCTTGTGGAATACCACAACACTTGAAATTTCAAGGAAAGGTAGATGTAAAAAATATAAGCTCGTTCCTAGATTTGTAAGACAAGAGCCTTCATTGTGGAGAAATGCGGAGCAATCTCATTTCTCCTAGACACCCTATTTCATGAGACAACCATACTGTCAAACACAACTTTCACTCTAGAACAATCTAGAACTTGCAACTCTGGATATTATACCTCTGAATATCTCTCATCAATATATCCAAACCACACAAGAATAGCTTCAACCATGAAGAAATGCGGATTAGAACATTGAACATCACTTTGTTACACTATATTCTCTTTCATTCAATTTTTCTCAAAAGCACTTGGAAACCAAGTGATCCAATTGCAACTATAACTGTTATCCATCAAGACATCAATGACAAAAGTGATGATAACACCACAATATTATCTTATCAAACCACAACATATCCATACTAGCACTTGACAACAATCTCCACAACTATGACAACACCGACATCCTTGCAACAACTTCAACACATAGTCTCCATATAGTTGACATCAATGACAACACCAACAAGCTTCCAACAATCTCCCCCATTGTCATTTATGACAACACCAAAATTGAAAAACCATCAACAACAAAATCATACCAATAGTAACTCTACAAACTTTGCAACAAGAAGTACTCCCCCTGACTAGGGAATCTCTCACTCTTCATACTCTCTCCCCTTGTGGTCTTCAAACCATATTCTCTATTGCACTATTCAACCAACTCTCTCCCAAGCAACTCTAGCTCTCTCCTACAATACTCTTCTAAACTATGGTTTTTCAATCACTCTAACTCTTTCCCCCTTTGAAATCAATGACAAAGAGCCATAGACTCATCCAACTTTCTTTCTCTCCCCCTTTGACAAAATTCAAAGGGAAACACCTGCACCTTTCACACATCATCTGCATGCACCACTTTGACACAGCTTGCAACATCAACAAGCAACTGCACTACAATCACTTTTCTGCACACTCCCCCTTAGGGGCACACAATATGATCCATTTGACTTCACCAACCAACAATACTACTACCTACTCCCCTTGAGAGGTAGCTGTTGTGCCTATAACACACACGCCCCGTTTAGAACGGGGACCCTCTCTTTCCTTTTGCCTTGTCGGGTCCCTTTCTACTTCGCTTTGTTTTGCGTGCCCTTTTTTTGTTGTCTTTGATGGTCAATACGTTCTCAAAAGTCTCATTTAGGATTGACCAAATTTTGCTCCTCTGAAAGTTGCTAAGTCTTAAGCCCTTTTGGGTTTTCTTTATCAATTTACCTTTCTGGCGTCCGTGGGACCCTCTGGGCTCGGACCCTCGGGTTTCCCTTTGCGGGTTTCCCTTTTGGCTTTGCTGATCCCCACGGCCAGCGGTTGGCATCTTCCTGCCCCTCGGAACCCGATGCTCCAATAACCGTTTGCATCATTTGACAAATTTGACAGCTGTGCCCTCATGTCCTCCCGGGTCCGACCCTTCGGGATTCCCCTCTCGGGTCTCCTCGTGGTCTTCGTCGTTGCTAACAACCGACGACCATCATCCTTCTGAGCCTCGAACATCGATGTTCTCTTCGCCATTTGGTTTTCACTTGGCAATTTTTTTAGCTGCTATCCTCCGACGTCCTTCCGGATCTCAGGCCCCGGTTCTCCCGTCATCGTCCTAGAAATTTAAACTCACCTACCCAACGGCCGCCATACCAGCATTCATTAGGGGGTATTTAAACGGTCTCGACCTATCATTTTCACATGTCAGGAAGAATTAAGAAGCGCTGTGCGACTCCAACGATCTCTGCCTCCATGCCCAGATTCCAGCTTTGTCGTTCTTCGAAGATTCGACAACGTGCTCCTTCGGGCCCTTGAGCTAGGATCGTCGTCTGGATGCCTTTTCTCTTTCTAGGCTTCATGAATTTAAGAAATAAGTAATAAAACGAAAAAACTTGAAGTCTGGTAGGGGAGGATCTTACTTTGGAAACCCATGAATTGACAAAGTGAAAACGCCCATATGACATCTAAATCAAGCATCAGACTTATGTCGTCCCGTCGTTGTTCTTCGGAGTAGGCGTTTGCACCTTTTGGGCCCGAGCCTCTCTCCGACTGCGACCTAAAACTTAGCAGAAAATCACTTTGACGAGGAAACTCACCCCATACTCCGACCTCCGGATTTTCGTCCCAGGAACTCCGTCTTGCTTCTGCCGTCCCGAATGGCCAAGCCTGTCCGCCTTCCTGGACACCGGGCCCCAAACCTCAATTCGTCTCTGAAGTTTTGGACAAGCTGCTAAACCGCCTTGGGTCTGATCCTCTGGGAAGCCCATCTCGGACTTCCGTCCGCACTTCACCGTTTCGCACGGTTATCCCCAAACAACTTCTCGACCCCTACAACCCAGACTCCGGAACCCGGTCCCCGGAATGTTGTTTGCCTAGTGTTGTTCCGAAACAGCCAACCTTGGATGACTTTCCTGCAGCTAAGGCCCGAACGCCTAAATGATGACTCAAACGGCCTCCAAATTGAAAACAAACTTCAACCCACGTGCTAAAAATTGACCTTCTCCCACATGAACCCTTTGTTGAACAAATCCAAAATCGGGAGAAGTCATCGGGGATGCCTTGCCTTGTTTGACCTTCCAAACAACATTCTGCCAGGAGAGGTCTAGCCCCTAGGGCCCAGGTCACCCGTTTGCCTTCCAATATTATTATTATTATCAAGTGTTAAACTATTCTTAAATGGCTATTGTGTATCTGACCTTGATTTGCAGGGATTTTCCCGAGGTTGCATCCTCATATTTAATGTTGCTAACCCCCGTCTCTTTGTGCAGGATTTATGAAATTTGGTGCAAAGGCCTTTGGGTCAGCCAAGGACAAAGGAAAAAGAACTGCCAAAGTGCCTTGGGGCAAGGAGGACAAACACCAAATGAGGTACTAATTTTAGGGAGTGCCATTGCACTCCAAGATCACAACTAGTTGGAAGGATATCACTGACACCAATATCAGACACGTTGATATTGATGATTTCACCCGAAGAGTCAGAATAGAACCGAAGACTAATAACGCAAGACTGATCATAAGCAGTGGACTTACTAAGGTTGTGGGTTTTCCTCCCGCTTTGATTGCCCCCGAACTGGTAATGGCCTACTGAGAGGCATACCAACTTGAAATGAGAACAATTATGGACAAAGATGGCAACATCCTAACTGATATATCCCCTCTCGGGATAACTAAAAACTTCCACACACTCGTCTTTGAAAGCATGGAGACCCCGACTATTCAGGAGTGCAAGGCGTTGTGGGATGAAGATCCTTTGAAGTGCAAAAAGCCGATCAACCAATATTGGTTGGAGAGGCAGGGCAGTGCTGCCAAGGTTCCTCAGGAGCTCTACCGCAGCAATTTCTTCGAAGATTACCACGATATGGTTACCCTACTGAGTCGAGTAATGGGCCTTCCTTCTGTGGCCTTCTTCTAGGAGTGGATGATGTATTTTGTTGAACAAATTCTCTGTGGGGATGACACAACGTTCTATTGGGGGGAGATAATCAGTAATTGCTTCCATGAGCAATTCGCAAAGATGAAGAAGACATCCAAATTCTATATGACATCCTAACTGGTATATTCGCTTGCCGATTGATGGTATTATAGTGGATTGTCCGTGGTGCCCAATGAGATGCTAGGAAGAGAGCTCAAGCCATATGACAAGTGTTAGGTTTTCAAAGGCAGATATCTAAAAGCTAAATGCAGATTTTATCAAATAAACAATAAATAAAACACACAGAAAAATAACACAGAGAATTTAACGTGGTTCACCCAATGTAGGCTATATCCACCAAATCGCAACCATCCAATGATTTCATTAACCAGTGTAAAACCCTATTACAATATCACGAATAATCGCATTTTCTTATACAACTGTAACTTTATTACAAACCCCTTATAACCAGCTTTTTAGAAGCTTCCGAATTAGGGTTATACAAAGTTGGGGTTTTCCCCTTTTCGGTGATTTAGGGTTATACATGAAGAGTGTACAGTATACAATGATCAGTCGCCACATACCAATAATCTCCCACTTGGAGACTGATCAGGCTCCACACCAAAACAATCTCCCATTTGGAGACTGAACCTGGATGACACCATTGCACTTACAACTCCCACTGGAAATAAGCACCTTGGACCTTGCTGCTTTGTTATACTTTAATTCAAACTTGAAGGCCAACCGAAGCTGAAGAGGAGCTCAGCTTCTCCCGTATCACCACCTTAGTAAATATATCCGCTGGATTTACATCTGTATGTATCTTTTCCAGCTTTACCTATCCATCCTCCATTACTGACCGAATGAAATGATACCTCAATTGTATGTGTTTGGTTTTAGAGTGCAAGGCAGAATTCTTTGCAAGATGTATAGCACTCTGGCTGTTTATGAACAAGTAATTTTCAGCTTGTTGTTTTCCCAACCCTTCCATGAAAAGTTGCATCCATATAATCTCCTTTGTTGCCTCTGTGGCAGCCACATACTCTGCCTCTGTGGTGGATAAAACAACCACCTTCTGCAACCGAGAAATCCAACTGACTGCTGTCCCACCAACGGTAAATACATAACCTGTGGTACTCCGCCTGGTATCGATATCCCCTGCCAAATCTGAGTCAACATAGCCTTTTAAATCTGTATTAGATCCCTCAAAACATAAATATTTATCTGATGTACCTCTCAAATACTTGAGGATCCATTTCACGGCATTCCAATGCTCAATTCCTGGATTACTCATATAGCTGCTAACAACTCCTACATCATGTGCAATATCTGGTCTCGTGCATACCATGGCATACATTAAACTACCTACAGCTGAAGCATATGGTACCTTGGACATTTTTTCTTCCTCCTCTTGTGTCTTTGGACACATATCCTTAGTCAATTTTACATGACTGGGCAAAGGTGTGTTGACAAATTTTGCATTCTCCATATGAAATATCTGCAACACCTTTTTAACATAATCAGCCTGAGATAAAAACAATTTCCTGTTTTTCCTATTTCTTGTTATCTTCATACCAAGGATTTGTTTTGCTGCCCCCAAATCCTTCATAGCAAATGAATTTGCTAACTGTTGTTTTAACTCCTTTATGTGATCCATGTTAGACCCTGCTACAAGCATATCATCAACATATAAACATAAAATAATGTAGCTATCTTCACTTAGCATCTTAAAATAAACACAATGGTCTAAATTACACCTATTGTAACCTTGCTCAGCCATAAAACTATCAAATTTAAGATACCATTGTCGAGGTGCTTGCTTCAATCCATATAAGTTTTTCTTCAATCTGCACACTAGTTTCTCCTTACCTTTGACCTCAAATCTTTGTGGTTGTTCCATATAAATTTCCTCTTCCAAATCACCATGGAGAAAGGCAATTTTAACATCAAGCTGTTCTAAATGCAAATCTTCAACAACCACAATACTTAACACAGTACGAATAAAGGTTGTTTTAACAACTGGAGAAAATATTTCATCAAAATCAATACCATGTTTCTATGCAAATCCCTTTACAACTAATTTGGATTTAAATATTTTCTTACCTCCATCCTCCTCTTTCATCCTATAAACCCATTTGTTTGCTAAAGCCTTTTTACCTGCAGGCAACTTGCATAATTCCCAAGTCTGATTTTTCAGCAAGGAGTCCATTTCTTCTTCCATTCCATGCTCCCAGTGAACCTTGGTATCCACCTACATAGCTTCATGATAACATTCTGGTTCACCAGCATCAGTTAATAAAATAGAGTACAAAGAGGGAGAAAATCTATCTGGTGGTCTACTTAACCTTGAAGATCGTCTAACATTCACTGGAGTTTGTGGTATTTCTTGTTGTTGTTGTTGCGGAGCATGATGATCCACTGAAACTTCATTGTTTGGAGTATCATCCAACACTGCATAATCATTTTCTTTTTTCTCATGCTGTTGCAACTGATCTTTGTACAACACTTTCTCATTGAATATGACATCCCTGCTTCTCACAATTTTCTTATTTTCAAAATCCCAAAGTCTATAACCAAATTCATCAATGCCATATCCAACAAATATACATTTCCTTGATTTTGCATCGAGCTTGGTTCTATTTTCAGAATCTATATGTGCAAATGCTTCACAACCGAAGGTTTTCAGAAAAGAATAACTCACCTTCTTACCTCTCCATGCTTCCTCTGGAATACCACAACCCAAAGGATTAGATGAACCTCTATTAATTAAATAAACAACAGTGTTTACAGACTCTGCCCACATGTTTAAAGGTAACCCTGCATGCAATCTCATAGTCTGTGCACGCTCCATTATTGTTTTATTCATACGCTCAACCACTTCATTTTCTTGTGGAGTCCTTGGAACCGTTTTCTGCCTACGAATACCATTAGAGGAACAATAATCTTCAAACTCTTTATTGCAATACTCACCACCGTTATTAGATCTGAGACATTTCAACTTTTTACCTGTCTCATTCTCAACCAAGCTTCTCCATTTTTTAAAAGTTTCAAATACATCAGATTTCTACCTAATGAAATAAATCCATTCCTTCCTAGTTGTATCATCAATGAATGTGACATAATAATGAGAGCCACCGAGAGAAGATACCTGAGCTGGTCCCCATACATCCGTATGCACAAGCTCCAATTTCTCATCTTTCTTTTGTTTCCCATCCTTGAGAAAAATTACTCTCTTTTGTTTTCCATAAACACAACTTTCACAGAAATCCATATTAACACATTTTAGACTTGGTAAAACATTCTTTGAACGAAGTACTTTCATACCTTTTGCACTCATGTGCCCAAGTCTGTTATGCCATAGTGCTGATTCAGAATCCGCATCAACTATCTGATTTTCTTCCTGCTGAATTGTAGCAACTGTTCCTGAACATTGATTTTTATCTACAATAGCTAAAGTAGAAGGAACAACATGACCTATACAAAGATATAAGGTGCCTACTTTCACACCTTTCGCTACCACTAAGGCACCTTTTGTAACCTTCCAATTTTTATCACTAAATGTAACAACACAACCTTCATCATCTAGTTGCCCTGCAGAAATTAAATTTCTTTTTAACTTTGGAACGTGCCTTAGCTCATGTAGTAGCCAATGATTCCCATTCTGCAACTTAATCTTGATTCTTCCCTTTCCAACAATCTGACAGGGTTCATTATCTCCCAAATAAACCAGCCCAAAATCCCCTTGGACATAATCAAGAAAATAATTTCTATGGGGTGTAGCATGAAATGAAGCCCCTGAATCTAACACCCAAGAATCATCAGCATTGCCAAGAGAAAGAATCAAAGCATCCTCATCAGATTTATTACTTACCACATTTGCCTCTTTATTTCCTTCCTGTTTGTCTCCTTCTTTATTTTTCCAAGACCAACAATCTTTCTTTACATGACCTGGCTTACCACAATACCAACAATCCCTCTTGTCTCCAGATTGGGACCTTTTGTCCTTTGATTTTCCTCGTGACTTCCCATGACTCCCAAAATTGTTTCGTCTCTCGTTTGTTCTGCCCTTGCTTTCTGCATTCAAAACACTGTGCGATGTGGATGTTCCACCTAAGCTTTTCCTACGAATTTCCTCGCTCAAAATAACACCAACAACATCATCAAATTTCAATGCATTTGAACTAGAAACAGAATTGCTAACAACCATTACCAAGCTATTCTAGCTTTCAGGCAAATTACACAGAATCAAAAGAGCCCTAACTTCTTCATCAAAGTTAACTTTTACAGAAGTTAATTGACTGGTAACCGTATTAAACTCATTTAAATGATTAGTAACTGATCCACCTTCTACCATTTTCATATTAAATAAACGCTTCATAAGGAATACCTTATTCGAAGCGGAAGGATTTTCATATAGCTTTGCTAGGGTTTCCATCAACTCTAGAGTTGTCTTTGCTGTTGTAATATTGAATGCCACCGATTGTGCCAGGCATAAGCGAATACTGCAAAGTGCCTTTCTGTCCAAAATATCCCAGTCCTCATCCAACATTGTTGTGGGTTTCTTGGTTTTCCCTTCCAATGGCCGCCATAAATCCTTTTGATAGAGATAGTCCTCCATCTGGATCTTCCATAACTGATAGTTCTACCCATTGAACTTATCAACCTTCAACTTACCCTCGTCTGTCATTGCTCCCATTTAACCGTGAGACTCCCACTCAACCGTGAGATTTTCCTGTAGACGATAATTGAAAACAACCCGCACTGATACCACTTGTTAGGTTTTCAAAGGCAGATATCTAAAAGCTAAATGCAGATTTTATCAAATAAACCAGAAATAAAACACACAGAAAAATAACACAGAGAATTTAACGTGGTTCACCCAATGTGGGCTACATCCACCAAACCGTAGCCATCCAATGATTTCATTAACCAGTGTAAAACCCTATTACAATATCGCGAATAATCGCATTTTCTTATACACCTGTAACTCTATTACAAACCCCTTATAACCAGCTTTTTAGAAGCTTCCGGATTAGGGTTATACAAAGTTGGGGTTTTCCCCTTTTTGGTGATTTAGGGTTATACATGAAGAGTGTATAGTATACAATGATCAATCGCCACATACCAACAACAAGTACCCTCAGCTGCAATACACAAATTTCAAGAGGGATTATTGCAAGGTGAATGATGCCTTCATCGCCTACGTCATCGGATTACTGGGAGTTGATTGTAAGAGAAGAGTCTCTCACAGTGCTAGGGCCCTTTTCAAGCACTACGCCTTCTTATTCATCCAATTTCCCAAATTCACCTACATTCACACCCAAGGATTCACCGAAAGGCCAAACAAGTTGCCTCGGTATCCTAATGACCGGATTATACTGTTGCAACTATCTTGGCAATTGTGACACACACACAACATTCTGAGCAATAAGCATCTAGTGAGAACCCCTTATCCCCTTGGACTCGACTAGGGAATGTATGAACTTCGCACCTCCCAATGTGCGGGCAATTCTGAGAAGAAGCTGAATGAGTACCACTTCTGACCACATACAGCTTGGCCACGGATGGACCCATTCGGCCACATCAGGAAAGCACTTGGACCAGAGTATGCCCACCTCCACCATGTCGAGGATTTCTAGGCTAATTACAAAGATGACCTTGAAGTGCAGATACGACATTATATGCATATGACCGCGTACTTTGTGAAAAGGGTGAACCTGTGTCTAATCCCAGATCAACTTGAGGAAGAGGAGAACACAGTGATCGACCCAAGATATAGTGCTTTCAAAAATTTTCCATTGCCTTTAATTGATTGGAACGAGCAAGAGGTTGATTACCTCGACATTCTTACCAAGCCCGTTGAGGCTCGAACAAAGGCATGGATCGATGGGCAGGTTGCTCGTTTGAGGAAACAGGGAGTCGCCTTAACATTCAAGGGGCTCGAAAGCAAGCCAAGTGGTTTTGATGGTGGGACAGTTGCTACTACAATTGGAGAAACATCTAAGTCCGCACCATCTGCCAAGATGAAGAATAAAAAGAGTTTTCCTTCAAAGACGATGACCACTGGTTAATGGATGTGTGGAAGCGAGACTTCAATCACCAGAAGGAGAGGCTGGAGCAGGTCCTTGAGCGAGTAACTCCTGATATTGAATGGGCCAAGGAGGCCAGAGGGGACTCTTTTCATTACTTGAAGATAATGATGGGGTATGAGGTGCCTGCTGTCAAGATCGATCCAGAAAGCATAAAGTTTCACTTCTGAAGGAGGATGGAGGATGGAATGTCAGCTGAGATCACCACCGATTTTATGAGCTTTGTTGCCCGAGCTTTCACCTAGTATGAGCTATTCAGAGACAATGTTTCCAAGTATGAAAAGGACTAGAAAAATCTTGTTAACAATTCCAAGGAATGGAGCTACCAGGTGCTGAGGTGCGACATCATTGAAGTCGACAAGTTCCGGTCGATGGTTATGAAATTCATAGAGTATGCAGCTTCGAAGAAGCAGGAGAGCAACCCTATTATTAATGAAGAATTCCTAAAGGAGTAGCTATGGTAAAGAGCAATCAACAAGAGGACGAAAATGCTACAGTGCCACCACTAGAAGAAAAAATAGGGAAAAGAAAAAGTGTATTTTTAAAATGTAATATATTTGGGGGTAGGTGAAACCCTGTTGTAAAGTGAATCTTGGCCACACAATGAGATTAAATTTTGGCCACTCATTTTTCTTTTTGAAAACTATAAATAGGGATCTCCTCCTCTCATTTTAAGGGAGTTGAGTTGTTGTAAAGACATGCTGCAAAAATTGCAATAGAAATACATTGACCATTGGTGCATTTTTGGGTTTCTTCTCATGTTACATGATTCTTCTCTCACAAGTTAAGATTCTAGTTTGATTCACTTTGTTGTTTTAGTTTCCTTTTAGCTGTCCTTGGTAGATTTAGTAATGTTGTCCTTGGTTGTGAAGATTCTTGCTGTATGTGTGCTTTTCTTGTCCATACTTTTAGTCATTTGCTGCTAGTAGATGACTGTTCAAAGTTAGTTTGGACTCTGATCTTATAGCTGCTCTTTAAACTTTATCTTTATTCACATCTATATGGCGAATGAATGATGAAACATCTGCAGTCCTTAGAAGATAGCATAGATTTCATGACATTGTGAAATTTTTGATTAAGTGAAATTCTATTTTAAGGAAACTGTCCACAACAAAAAACCTCCATGATCACTGTTCATCGGTAGTTGTAGGTCTAGGAACTCTCTATCTCCCTTGCCCCTTTTTTTTTTTAAGAAGTAACCTATGCTAAGGTTCATTGCACATTGTAAATCCAAATTCAACGATAAGACGGAGTTCAAGACTGTTGTTTGAACCTACAACAAAAAAGCAGTAATTTCCTATCCAAAGAACTTTGTTCATAGATCCGATTCTCCTACAGCTTTGTCCACGTAAGAGTGCCTTGTGATTCCAGAAAATCACATCATAAATCAATTGATATATCCGAAGCACTGTCATGACCTGACTTTCGAGATACCTTGGGATTGTGTTCTGCAATTTGATTGTGGAAGATTGTCTTTCAAGATAGGTAATGCACCTGTGTATTGCCTGTGTTGAGAAGTGTGTCAAAACACCATCAATAGTAGCCTTCAACATCAGTCTAGGACCAAAAATGTATCTTAAAATGCTTTTCAGACAGATGCACACATTTATGCATCTAATTGAAAGGAGGGGTGATAATCCCTAACTTTTGTCAGAGATACCCAAAAGTATTTTTAGGAAGAGCCTTAGTAAAAATATATTCAAATTGATCCTTTGTAGGCACATACTCCATCTTCACCTCATTTTCTGCAACCTTCTCTCTTAGAAAGTGATACCATAATGAGATATACTTTGTCCTTGAATGCATCACTAAATTCTTTGATAAATTGATAAAACTTGTATTATCACACAAGATAGAAATAGGTTCATTATATGATATTGCAATATCCTTCAATGTCTACTTCATACACAACATCTGTGTGTAGCAAGATGCTACAACAATGTACTCTTCCTTTGCAGTAGATAAAGATACTGAATCCTATTTTTTGCTTAGCTAAGAAACCAACTTGCTTCCAAGAATAAAAGCACCTCCACTTGTACTTCTATCATCCACACAACCTACCCAATTTGCATCTGTATAGGCACTAAAGAGAAATAAGTATCCTTTGGATACCATAGACCATAGTCCGAAGTTCCTTGCAAATATCTAAATATCCTCTTTATTGCTACCACATGTGATTCTCTAGGACCTTCTTGAAATTTGGCCACAAGACAAATTGCATGCATGATATCCGGTCTAGTAGTAGTTAGATATAGCTATCCACCAATCATTGATATGTACTTGCTCTGATCAGTCTTAGGAGATTCATCATTCTTGCTCAACTTACAACCAATAACCATAGGAGTACGTACCGATTTAGAGCCTTCCATTCCAAACTTCTTTAACATTTTCTTGACATATTTTGACTTTGAAATGAATATTCCTTTTTTTTGTCTGATTGATTTGTAGCTCAAGAAATAAATTCATCTCCCAAAACATTGAAATCTCAAATTCATTCTACATCTCTTTTGCAAACTTCTTGCACATTGCCTCATTTCCACGAAAGATTATATCATCAACATTGACAACCACAATCAAGATTTGATCCTTCTCAACTTTAAAGTAAAGATTTCTATTTGTGATACCTTTATTGAATCCTTGCTACAACAAATACCTATCAAACCTTGCATACCAAGCTTTAGGAGCTTGCTTGAGTCCATACAATGCCTTCTTCAATTTGCAAATCATATTAGGATTATCTGATAACTAAAATATTTTTGGTTGTTCAATGTATACCTCTTCTTCCAACTCACCATTCAAGAAAGTAGACTTCACATCCATCTGATAAACCTTGAAGTCCTTATGTGCTGCAAAGGCCAAAACATCCTAATGGCCTCCATTCTTTCCACCGGAGAAAATGCCTCCTCAAAATCTATTCCTTTCACTTGTGCATAGCCCTTACACACAAGTCTAGCCTTATTTCTGACAACTTCTCCATTCTCATTCAGTTTGTTTCAAAATACCCTTTTAGTTTCTATTACATTCTTGTTTGCTCTTCTTGGGACTAATTTCCAAGTTTGATTCTTCTCAATCCACATCAATTATTCTTCCATAGCTTTGGTCCAATTCTCATCCTTACATGCCTCAATCACTGTCTTAGGTTATAATTTGGAAAGTAGACACAAATTTACATGTTCTTTTGTCATAGTAGCTTTTCTTCTTGTCAGTACGCCTATGCTCTTATCACCAAAGATTTGATCTTCAAAATGATTCTTTTGCACATGCTTAGGAGTCTTAGGAATCCTTTTAGAAGCATCTTCCTCTTCAACCTGCATCTCCTTTTCCTTCTCTACTTCTTTTTCTTCTTATCTGCAAGAGAACTCATCAGATTCATAACCTTCTATCAGTACTGAGCTTTTATGTTGTTCTTCATCTACTTTGACGCTTTCACTTTCAACTATTTTCTTCAGCCTCTTCCTGTAGCACCGATAAGCCTTGCTTCTTGTAGAAAATCCTAGAAAGATTCCTTCATTTGACCTTGCATCAAAATTTCCCAAAATTTCTTCATCTCTCCTAATATAACATTTGCTTCTAAACACTAAAATATTTGACAATAGGAGTTCTTCCATACCATAGTTCATACAAAGTCTTTGAACTGTTTACTCTTGCTTGTACTTTGATCAGTATGTATACTGCAATATGAATAACTTCTCTCCAATAGACATTTGATAAATTTGCTTCCTTCATCATTGTCCTTTATGCTTCCTGAACTCTCCTATTCTTTCTGTCCACCACTCCATTTTGTTGAGGAGTTTTAGGAGCTGACAAATGCCTTTTTACTTCATGATCCACAAAAATTGTTAAACTCATTGGGGCTAAACTCTCCACCTCTGTTAGACCTTAAGAACTTGTTTTTCATATCTATTTCATTCTCAACCATAACTTTAAATGCTTTAAAGTTGTCTAGAGCTTCTGATTTTTCTTTGAGACAAGTTACCCAAGTCATTCTAGAGTAATCATCAATTAACAACATGAAATACCTCTCACCTTGAAAGTTTCTTGTTCTTGTAGGTCCACATAGGTCTATATGCACCAACTCCAAAGGTCTTACAATAGAATATTATTTGATATTGAACCTCTTTCTTGTTTGTTTTCCAACTTGACATTCCTTGCAATTTGCATTAATAGGATTTGTAATTCTTGGCAGATCTCTCACAACTTGAGTAGATTCGATCCTCACTAGACTATCAAAATTGATGTGACACATTCTTCTATGCCATAGCCAACTTTCATTGATTTGAGTCATAAAACACTTACCATTAACACCTTTGAGTTGATAAACATTCCCATATGTCCTTGTTCTTGCAACAACTAGAGCTCCGAAGTTTCCTTTTCTGATCTCACAACCATCATCTTGAAACACAAGATTATATCCTTTTCTACACATTTGTTCCACACTCAAAATATTATGCTAGAGACCCTTGACATAAAAAACATCATTTGTATTATGCTTGCCATCAAAACTAATTGAACCTTTTCTACATATCTTAGCAGATGTATCATCACCAAACTTAACAAGACCACCTTCAAACTTCTCAAGTTTAACAAACTTACTCTTATCACCTGGCATATGATTTGAGCATTCATTGTCAATTATCCAGTGATTTTTCTCCTCTCTAGCATGAAAGCAGTCACTATAGTTCCTTTGATGTTGTGACCTATTTCTGGAGCAATTTCTTCCATACATCTTTTAGGGTTAGTAGAATTATTTCCAACATTTAGAGCCATGAACAAGCATTCATCATTTTCATCATCAAAGTAATTAGATTCATCATCAAATATGCTAGCATCTTCTTTAACATAATAACTTCTCTTGACATATTTACCTTTATTATCCTTATATTTGTCATTAGAAACTTTGGTTGGACATTTTGAAACATAATGACCTATCTTTCCACAATTGAAACATTTGAAAGGTAACTTATTTATGTATTTTCTTGTCCCCTTTTTTCAATCTTCTTACAAAATTTTCTTCTATTTCATCAAGATCATCCAAATTTGATCCATCATCCTTCCCTATTTTGCTAGCTTTAAAAGCAGTCTCTTTGATTGAATTATTTTGACCAAACTCTCTCAATTCAAAAGTAGTTAAAGAACCAAACAACTAATCTCTAGAACAATGATCTAAATCCTCAGCTTCCTCAATAGTAAAAACTTTAGAACTATAAGATTTAGGAAGAGTTCTTAATACCTTCTTTACCACCTCATCTTCTTTTAATTTTCCACCAAGGCCATTGATGGAATTGACAACTTCATCCACTCTATGCATGTAGCTTGCAATATCTTCATCTTTTGACATCCTTAGGTTTTCAAACTTAGTCTTCAAATTCTGCATCTTTGCTTGCTTGACCGTATCATCTCCTTCATAGATACTTTCCAACTTCTTCTAGATTTCTTTACTAGATTTGTAGCCCATAACCTTCACAAGTTCTAAATCAACAAGACCACTCAAAAGAGAGTTTATTTCTTTTCCATTGTTCTCATATGCCTTGATCTAATCATCAGTTGTTAGATCATTAGTGGGCATGGTATATCCATCTCCAATTGACTTCCAAACTCCAAATCCTAGGGAAACAAGGAAACCTTCCATCCTACTTTTCCAAAATGCATAATTCATCCCATCAAACAAGGGAGCATCCTTCCTGTGTACCATCTAGATCTACCTCAAGTGGTTAAACTTCTTCCAAGGAACCTTTCTTTGATGCCAATTATTAGATGCACATGACAAATGAGAGTGGGGAAGTGAATCAGTTGTACATCAAAACCCTCATTAACATTCTGTATCAACATGAATTTGCACCCGTAACACAAATTCCCTTTTGACCCTTAACACTTTAGAAAATCAAAAGCGGAGGTTTAATTTCACTTAAGCCCGCTGCCTGCATTCCATTTGGTGCCTGGTTTATGTGTCGGTGGGGGCATTTCTGTCAGGGATGCCCGCGCGGTGTGCAGACATCCCTAGCAGATTCCTGCGGATGAAGATTGCAGAGACATTACATTTTTGATTGGGAGTCGAAGAATAACGTCCCTCTTTGGCTAGCTAACTCAAATATGGTCGTTTTTCACCTTCTCCTTCATATTCTCACTCCATTCTTCCATTCTCAAGTTTTGAACAAGTTGGAACACTATCCCAATGCATTGAGCATCCATTTTCGAAGCTTTGTAGCAACACCATTCATTCCATTGTAGCAATCCACTACTCCGTTACTCCAACAGGGCGAGCACAGGACAAACACCATGGAAACAGAGGCTTGAGCCCCTCTTGTTCACTCCTCCATGAGCCTTGAGTTCTTTGGATAGAGGTGGTAAGCTCCTACAATCTCTCCTTTTTCTTTCGATTGAGTAAGCACGTACTGCTTGTTGTGTTTTGTGTTACGTAGCTTGTAGTTTCTTTCCTTTATCATGTATTTCTACTATTCCAAACTTGGTTGTCCGTGGAGGTGGAAACACCAAGATGAGGGTTTGACTGAGGCAGGCCCCTATACAACCCCAACAATTTCTCCCTTTATTGTGTGCAGGCGGAGAGAAATTGGAGTGAGCTGGCAAGGAGAGCATTGTACGAGATCGTCTTCGTCACCTTGGTGGTAATACATTTCCTTCATCGTATGCATGTATGCATTTGTCTTTACTTGATCTCATTTTATCACTTTAAACATCTCTAAACTAGCACACTGCACTGTCATCTTGGAACTGCGCTTTTGTCCTCAGACAGAGAGCTGCCTGAGACACAATTTTGACTCTAAAGGATGACTCATCTAGTATCCTTCCAACATTCGAGATTGCAGAGTGATCGAAGGACGCATAATCCTCGTCATCCTAACTAACCTTTAAATTGAGGTGGGTTAGGGTAGCCTTTCTGCTCTTAGCCTTTCGTGACCTGGGGCCTTACAGTGGGTGGTCCCCCTCTCTCACACATTCATATCTTTATTAGCCCTTAGACCCTTAATTAGATTTAGCATCAAAGTAAACAAGTGAAAGAACAACACATCAAAACACCATGCACAATAGAACACCAAATTTGCGTGGAAAACCCAAGAAGGGAAAAACCATAGTGAGGATTAGCTCACAATATAAAGTAATAGCAACATTGAATACAATAGGCTCATTGCCCAAAAGAAAGAAGGGCTCACTGCCAAATTAGAAAGAAGAAAGAAAGGAACGGTTATAAAGAGAAATCCATGTCAAAGCAACAAGAAGATCCACCACAATAACTCTAAACTATCCGCAACCTTCAACTTACTGCTTCCAGTAACTTCAAGCACATTGCAAATGTGGACCCTTCTACTCATTGCTTCAGAGTCATAGGCATTAAGCTCACACTCATATTACCACACTTAATCAAATTCACATCTTTCACATACCTTCTACAGATTGACACTCATCTCCAATGATTTACCTTGCTTATATACCATCCACAACCTTGAAAACATTCTCCAAGGTCGACTATGCACCTCAAACATGCAATTATAAAATAGGTTGTCACCAAACACTTTCACGGTGGAAATAAGTGAAGGAAAACCACGCCACAACTTAACTGGGACTCAAATCAATACCAACACACTTCTCAACACTTCCACAAACAACAATCCTCCTCCTGAATTAGCGCTAGCATGCTAGGTTGGCCAAAGCTACACTAACACTAACAATCAAGCACAAAAATGCCTCTCAAGGTTCGAAAACATCTCATAGACTACACAACAACACTCCACGACATCCAAGAATATTCCACATCATCAGAGTATTTGCCACTACTACTGCAACCACCTGAAACTCAAAAACACCTTTATTTTGTGCAACTAAACACATTGATATAGACATTCAACACAGCAAAAAACCTTTTGGAACACCAGTAGATTTGGACAATATAAGCACACTCCCAATTCTGCAAGACAAGAACCTTCACTATGGAGAAATGTGAAGCAATCTCATTTCTCCTAGACACCCTGTTTCATCAGACAACCATATTGTCAAACACAACTTTCACTACAAAATGATCCAGAACCTGCAACTTTGGATATAACACCTCTGAACACCTATGATCAACATATCCAAACCACACAAGCATAGCTTCAACCATGAAGAAATGCAGAGCACAACATTGAACATCACTTTGACACACCAAAATCTCTTTGAGTCAAATTTTCTCAAAAACACTTAGAAACCAAGTGATCCAACTGCAATTGCAACTCTTATCCATCAAGACATATCACCAAAATATCATCTTATCAAACCACAATACATCCATACTAGAACTTGACAACAATCTCCCCAACTATGACAACACCTACATCCTTCCAACAACTTCAACACACATTCTCCATATAGTTGACATCAATGACCAACACCAACAACTATTGACATCAATGACAACACCAACAAGCTTCCAACATAAGGGTTTGAAAATATATTTTTTTGGTTGATTCTATCTTCCTAAATGTCCATGAAGAGAAGACCTCTGAACTTCTTTGGAAGAATTTTTCTTAGATTTATGAAGCTAAATTCTTGATAAATAAGTTGTTCCTACAAAAGACAATGTATTATCTGCGGATGGAGGAAGGAGGATCTATCACATATCACCTGAATGTATTCAACATTCTTGTTGCCTAATTAATCTCCGTGGTGTGAAAATGGAGGAGGACCATTGCACGACTTTGTTGTGTTCATTGTCGTATTCATGGGACTACCTTGTCATGGCCATTATAAGTACCACTACCACCTTTAAGATGGATGTAGTGGTTGCATCAGTGCTATCTAAAGAGATGCAAAGAAAGTCTTCTAAAATGACCAAGGAGGCTTTGGAAGTTTGAGGAAGAAAAAGAGAGAAAGGAAAAAAGAAGAACACAAAGCAAGAAAATTCAAAATCTAAATCCCATGGGAGATCTAAGTCTCCTGGCAAGACCAAGGAAAAATGTTGGAATAACAAAAAATCTGATCATTTCTACAAAGTGTGTAAGAAGGAGAAAAAGAAGAAAATAAGGCATTCTCTGATTTTGACTATGAAAAATCCTTTTAGGATGATGCAAATGCCTTTGTCGTTGCCTTGGAAACATGCATCATGATATGTGTGGTTGATAGACTCATGTTCTTTCCATATGACCTCAAATTGAGACTGGTTCTCGAAGTATGAAAGTTATGATGGTGGGAAGGTGTTTTAGGGTGATGATTCCCATGTGAAGATTGTTGGCTATGGGAGAGTCAAGATAATATTCCCATATGCTAGAGTGAAGGGGATCAATAGTGTCCTGCATATCCCTAGTTTGGCATGGAACCTTCTTTTTGTAAGTAAGTTGAATTATGTGGGTGTGCAGGTTGTCTTCTTGAATGGATGATGCAAAATGAAAAGAGTTATGGTGCTTGCTAAGGGTGTTCATATAGGCACTTTGTTTCAACTAGATGCATGCACGATTTAGTGTAATAGTTCTTCCATGGAAACAAATAAAATATCTTTTAAGTCACCATTCTCACTATTGGAACCAATAGCAAAGAAGAATGTTGCATCCAATTTTTATGGTCGTGCTTTATAGGTACCTAAGGGTGCTCATGCTTTGGAGATGAAGCTACATGTTGAGAAGACAATTCTTTGGCACCAAAGACTTAGTCCCATTGGTGAAAAGGGTTGAGAACCCTAAAAAATAAATGCCTTGTTGAGGGGCTTGATGATTGTAATCTTGAGTTCAATTTTTGTAAGCACTATCTATGGAAAGAAAAACCATGTTTAGTTTGTTTACATTTCTCATAAATCTTCTAGGATTTTTGACTATGGGCATTCTGATGTGTTTGGTCTTGTAAATGTTCCTTCATTATCCAAATCTATGTTTTTTGTTTCATTTATAGATGACTTTAGTAAAAGGGCATTTTTTTTTTTCAGAAGTAAATACCAAGTCTTTAATTGGTTTAAGAAATTTAAGGCCTTGATAGAAAATCAGATTGGTAGGAAGATAAGTGTTTGAGGATTGACAACGGTGGTGAGTTTTGCTCCACATATTTCGATAAGTCTCTATAAAGAAAATAATATTGAAAGGCATAAGACAAATCTATATACCCCTCAATAGAATGGAGTTGCGAAGATGATGAATAATACATTGATGGAGAGGGCTAGGAGTATGCTAAGTGGAGCTAGCCTTGATCATTTTTTTTGGGATGAAGTTGTTGCCACTGCATGTTATCTAGTTAACTAATCTCCTACATTAGATCTTGTTGAGAAGACACCTATGGAGGTGTGTTTTGACAAGAAGAAGCCCTTATTGAGACATTCATGTGTTTGGTTGTGAGGAATATGCTTATGAGCCAAGGGAGAAAAGGTCAAAGTTGAAAAATAAGGTTGTTAAATGTATCTTTATTGGTTATGAAATTGGTGTGAAAGGGTACACGCTTGGGGATACAATGGCGACAAATATTCTCTATAGTTGAAATGTTATCTTTAGAGAGATGAAACCTTCTTCCATTGTTTTGTAGCCTACATAAGAATAAAACAAGGAAGATGTGGTTCGACTTCCTCTTGACCCTAAGAAAGTTGAACCAAAAACCTAGAATGGACCTGATGTTGAGGACAATTCTAGTAGCTCTGAAATCTCAAATGAAGAAGAACCTTAACCTCAAATTCTAAGGAGTTCCACTCATATTAGGAGATAACCTAAAAGGTTTGGTTAATCACTATTAGGTTCTAATTGTATTTTTGCTTTGATTGCTAACATTGATGAGCCAAGGACTATGCAAGAGGCAATGGATATGAGTGATGCAAATTCCTAGATGAAAGCCATGGATGAAGAGATGGTTGCATTGCAAAAAAAAGACATGGGATCTAGTACCTTTTTCGAAAGGATGTAAACTTGTTTGTTGCAAATGGGTGTCCAAGAAGAAAGTTGGTCCTAATGACAATATTGAGAATCATAAAGCAAGGTTGGTCGTGAAGGGTTACTCATGGGTGGAGGGAATAGATTATGGTGAGATATTCTCTCCTATTGTGAAGTTGACATCTATTCAATTCATGTTATCACTAGCAACAACATATGATTTAGAAGTGGAGCAGATGGATGTGAAAACAAGTTTCCTTTATGGTGACTTGGAAGAAGAAATCTATATGTCATAACTTGAACAATACATGATTACAGGTAAAAAAACATCTGGTATACAAGTTAAAAATTTGTATGGTCTTAAGCAATCTCTTAGGATGTGGTACCAAAAATTTGACATCTTTGTGTTGAGTTTGAGATTTATTAGATCTAAATTAGATCACTAAGTTTTCTACAAAACTAATAATGATTGCATTCTCATCATTGCATTGTACGTTGATGATATGCTATTTTTTTGGAAAGATAAAGTTTGATTTCAAATCTGAAATACTAATTGTCATCATAGTTCAAAATGAAGGATTTAGGTGCAGTACGTTATTTCCTGGGGATGAAGATCAGAAGAGACAAAACAAACAAAAAGCTTTGGTTAAGTTAGTGTAAGCATGTGAATTTAGTGTTGGAGAGATTCAACATGACGACTTGCAGACAATTAGTTGTTCTTGTGTTGCAGGGGATGCAAATTTTTGTGGAGGATTTTCCAAAGTCTCCTTTCGAGATGGAGGAAATGACCATAGTACCCTACACTAGCGTTGTATGCAGTTTGATGTGTGTTATGGTTTGTATGAGGCCAAACATTGCCCAAGCAGTGGGAGTCTTAATTAGTTTATGGTTAATCCTAGATGGGTGCATTGAGATGCAGTTAAGAGTGTTCAAATACTTGTGGGGTACTTTCCAGTATGCTTTATGTTTCCATGGTTACCCTACTAGACCTTGACATTCAGTTTGTATTCGTGGTTTGTAGATTCTAATTGGGTGAGAGATATTGACAATAAAAGATAAACCAGTGGATATGTATTCACGATGTTTTGAGGTGCCATTAGTTGGATGAGTAAGTGGTAGGCTATAGTCACTTTTTCCACGACATAAGCATAGTACATGGCAACTACTCATGCTTGTAAGGAAGCCATTTGGCTTAACGGTTGGGTTCATATGTTGGGCTTGATGTAGGATATATTACTATATATTGTGACAGTTAGAGTGCAATTTTCTTGGAAAAGAATCATGCTTTACATGCTAGACAAAGTATATTGATGTGTAGTTTCATTTTGTTCGTGATATGGTGAAATATGGGAAGGTTAATTTGGAGAAGGTTGACACCCTGATGAATGTTACAAATGTGTTGACAAAGCCAGTGAGCACATAGAAGTTCAGGTGATGTTCCATTTCCACAGGCCTCATGGCCTCAAATAGTTGATTGTAGTTGAATATTGAAAGGTCTTTGACAAGTGGGAGAATGTTGGGATTAAGGTGCTTCAACCTTTTCAAGTCCTAGCATTTAAATTGGTGATTAATTATTTATTTTTTCCTAATGTTATTTTGCTTACTAATGTTGTGGCATTTTGTGGGAACCGTTGGTAATGTGGCATCGTACATGGAAGGTGACATGCACATTTTAGAAGCTAATTTTAGGGAGGTAGGCATCCACTTTTGAGGGCCTAAGTTTGTGGCTAAACTAGTGGCAATTGTCATAAGTTGCTATGTTATGTTGTATGAAAAACTATGACAACTTGCTATGATGGGTTATGACAGCTGCAAGAGTCATGCATGGAAACTATATACTAAATTGGTGGAGGTGGGTGCCCCATTTTGTGGGGCCATAATTTATGCTAATTTGGAGGAATTTTTCATTTTTCATAAGTCAATTATGATTGATTATGATAAGGGTTGTCATATGACAAATGATGGCAACGTTAGAGCTAATTATGACAAATTATGACATGCGTATTGGGTGGTGCCTTGCATGTGAAGTTTCTAGGCATCCAACTTTGTCATGAGCTCTATAAATGCTTGTGTTACATTTGGAGTTGTGTGAAATTGTGCTTTGAAAATATTGTTATGTTGTTAGATTGACTCTAGAATTTTAACACTGTTATACTACTGTAGAGGCTTGCACTGAAAGTGTACTGTAATTGTTTGTTTATAGATAACACATTGTTTAGGCATTTGGAGTGGGGTTTTTCTATCGAAAGATTTTTCCCCACATATATCTAGTGTTATGTGTTTCTCTTGTATCCGTGATGTTGTTTATGTTTACTTGTTATGTGCATCTTCTTTGTTATAACAAAATAAGGGTTTGAAGTTTTATAAATTCACATTCTCTCCTCTAATAGATTGGTCTAGGAAGCTTTTCCACATACTCAACTTCCTTTCATATATTTACACACATAAATTGTATGGATGTGTAATTACACTCTATATGTACTATAGACACCTAAAAATGTCTCGATGGATCACATTGACTAACTAACATCATTTTGTCCTAAAACCCATTATTTTTTCGCTTAATTGGTTAAATTAGCCTAGCTATTTAATTAATTATGTTATTTTCATCTATTAATCTAATTAATTTAATTAGGTTAATTCATCCCCTTTCATGTTAACATTTCGTCTTCTTAAATTAAATACATCGAATTATTTAATTTAAATATTTAAGTCCTCTTATTTAATTAAATAACCCTTAGTTGTTTAAATTAAATATCATTTCACTTTCCCCCTTTTCATTAAATCATTTATTTAATGCATATCATGAAATTCCTCTAATTGACATAATTTAAAATTTTGTTTTAATTATCAATTACTAATAAATTTAAATCCCCCTATTTGCAAAGGAATATTCCTTCCCTTTTTGCACATTAAAACTTTGTTTTAATTTGCTAAATATCTATTTTCCTCACCCATAAAAATATTCTAAGGAATATTCTTCCTTTTACAAATTTACAAAACTTCATATGCAAGTTAACTTACAAGACTTTATGTGCAAGTTAACTTACAAGACTTTTTGTGCAAGTCTTGAAAGTGTGCTTGTTTGGATTAATGTGAGCCCTTGATGAAATGTTATCTTACATTTTCAACCCTTGATTAAATATCATGTTGCATTTTCAACCCTTGATGGGAATCCATGATCCATACCTCCATCTTCCTTCCTTTTTGACCATTGATTAACCTTTTTGATCTGAACCCTTCATTTCTCATTTATCCTCCTATAAATAGGTCACTATTTGGAGACAAATGGATCCATCTTTTAACATCAAATTTATGCTGTTAAAATCACTTGCATTTGCACTCACATTTTAGTTTATTTTAATTGCATCATATTAGCTTAGCTTCCATTAATGACTTTCATGATAACATAGATGCATACATTTAGTATATCTTGTAATTAGGGTTTCAAAATTTTAAGCTTAAAATCCATTTAGATTAGCTTTGTATTCACCCATTTCAATCATTTTAGCATAAATCATGTTAAAATAGCTTGCATCATGTTCATTTAGCATTTAAATAATGTTTTATCACACATCTATCAATGATTTCATCGACCCTTTTCAATGAAATCGATTAAAACAAGCTCATTTATGCATGGGATTAGGAAATGGTGGTCATTCCACACCAATGCGACACCACTCCCCCAATAGGATAAGTTTCAATGGATTAGAATAAGTGTTTTTGAAGCTTTCATATTTTAATATGTTAGTTTTAATGGATTCTTAGTTTAATTTGCATTGAATGATTTTATTGGATTGACGTTTAGTGGATCAAATATGCTTCGCATCCTCATGGATCAAGTGTAGTCAATCCATACTAATCAATCGGTCACATGTACATCTATATATGTAGGGGAGAGGAGCCAATAGGTGTGCGAGGTCCTATTGTTTGTATAATACTTGTGATTATATGAATTAGTCTTGCAATAGATTTATACTATATTGTTAATAATTAATCCATATATACATCAACAAATGATTAAATGTTGGTCAAGATGAACCTTTACATGAACACATGGGGACATACAAATGCCATACAAAAAAATCATAAATAGATTCATTAACAAGAGAAATATATTTTTTTACTTCATATAAAATATCATAACTATCCAATATAAGTGTGTCATTTATAAAATAATGTGTTCATCTAAACAAGTGCTCTTCTAAACAAGTGCTCTTGTTATTTGAAAAAATAAGTCTTATGTGTACAACTATTAGAGTAGCAATGTATGTGCATTTGAGTACTTCATATTACATTTTTGTCGAATCACAAATATAAAAGGTGAGCACAATAAATACCTTGTATTTTATCATGAAATGTGAATAGTTGTCAAATTTTATGATAAAATTTAAATTTGAATATAAGTTGTATTTTAAATAATAAAATTTTGTTTTGAATAGTTTATGTTGGATATAAATATTAGAAACAATAAGATTTATGATTATCCAAAGATATTAAGATCATTTAAGTTGTATATATATATATACACACTAAAATTTCAAAAATAAGTTTAGGTTGAATCTTTAAATTTTTTAAATGAAAGTCTTATGAAATTCCGTATTAAGAACTACATGGAAAGTTAGCCCGCAGCCCCTTTCCCAATATATGGTATAAAGGTCGATTCTGCTGAAAAATGTCGTTGGTGTACAGTTAAAAAAAAGCGAAGTGGGTTTCTTCAGAATCGGGTGAGAAGATGGTTTTCAAGGGCGAAGTTGAATTTGACGAAGGCCCACCTGATAATTTCGATCCAAAAAATCCATACGCAGATCCAGTGGCATTTCTGGAGTACAGAGAATACCTCGTGCGAGAGAAATGGATAGGCATTGAGACAGCCAAGATTCTGAGGGATAAAGTGAGATGGTGTTACAGGAAGGAAGGCGTCAATCATCTCCAGAATTGCAGAGAGATTGTTCGTCAATATCTCGAATCCACCAAGGGTATCGGCTGGGGAAAAGACGCTCGCCCTCCTTATGCTCATGGCAACGATGCTGCTAAATCCTGAGGTATTCTCCTTTCGTACACATTTGGGTTTATTTACATTTGTTTTTAATGCCGTTTTCCACTTCTGGGTGTTTGTATATACCATGGGTTTTCGATTCTGGATTACACTTTATTTCGTATTTTGTAAATCTTAGTGCATTTTATATATATTTGTTTGTAATAATGCAATCTGCTTTTTGATTTATCTATATATCATTTTTTTAATTGCTAAAATTTGCCGCAGCTTATTTGCATTTGTTTGTAATGATGTATTCCGCTTATGGATATATCTTTATATCATGGAATTTGGCCCGTCGGATTGCCTTCTGTTCATTTGGTAAATTTTTCATGCTTTAGATACCACGATCAAAGTGCGTCCGCTGCCTAGTTGTTTAGCGTGTATTCTTCCCAAATTTTAATACTTGACATGCCTTGTGGCGGGGTTTTGAATTCTGCATTTTGTCCAATTTTAATACTGAACATGATTTGTGGGGATTGAAGCCGCACATTTGGGAGTACTGCATTTTTCTCAGTTTCAATTCTTAACATATTTTGTGGATTTGAACCAGGGGCTCCAAAACAATGTTATTGCAACAGCCTGGGCATTGTTTAAGGTACAGGTGAAATGTTTTGTGGGGATTCAAACTTTTGCTGTGAAAGCCCGAGAACTATCATTTAGGCTCATGCCATTCACTAAAACAATCTTATGGTGAACAATTGGACAGCCATTGGGTCATTAATATGGTTACATTCAATTTTTACCGCTAGGTGCTTATTTGGCAACCATGAGGGTTGGAATAGGTTGACACATTGCCATAAGTTTATCCATAAGATCTTTCATGACTACTGTAACGTGCCTAGTTTTTCCTATGTTTTTAAACTCCTTTACCCGCCTCTTAGTTTGTTTTTGGGGTGCTTTTCTTGGACAGTAGAGATATAAGAATGCCAGATATTAAATCTTAAAAACCATGAGCCACATTGGGTGAGCCGACGATGAAGGTCTGGGGGACACACGATAAATCAGTTTAATAACCTAATGCTATAATGATGTGTAACCAAAAATTAAATATGTTACACATTCACGAAGATAGCAAGATAAATAGTGGTCATTTAATCACTATGAACATGAATTGTACATATAGGTATACTGAAATGCAAGAATGAGAATGACTATTCCTGTGATTAGGGACTATGGACAAGATTCTTAGCCAATTTGCCTACTTGGAAGAAATAGGGTGATCCCCATCTAAAGATTGAATGCAAATACATATACACTTACAAGGAAGTTTGGTTACAATCAAGCCCTGTCATTTTGGTTCTGCAATGATCAATGAGTCATCTTGTCTGTTTCTGTGTTAATTGGGCTTCCTCATGCGAGGTGATGTTTATTCTTTATTGCACACAGCTCTGTCTCTGGCGCTTGGTGGTGCTACATAATTAGCCAAGGTAGTATAGCCGTGGGATAGTGCTGACCCAAGGTGTCATTGATTTGGGGATGGCCAAGTGTAGTGGTGTCACCTTGGGGAGAGTCAATTGAGTGATGTTGATTTGGGGATGGCCAAATGAAGTTTCAAAATTTGTGTTCAAGTGTCTATGTTGTGCTTGGATCAAACTATGACTGCTAAACAATAGGCAAGTGGTATAATAAAATACAGATTCAATTTGTACTCCCTAATTCCTATTTCAAGTTGTGAAGAATGATGGCCTTCAAATCTAGAAAGGATAAAAATGGTCAAAATAAATAGACAATATGAATTGAGTAACAGTTCTTTTGTACTTAGAGTGGATTATTTGGTCTTATCTTTGGTGAAGACCCAAAATACTTAGCCCCTTTGTCTCTTTTAGGTTTGGTATATCTTGGTTAAGGGCATGGGGTATGCTTGGACCACATTCTTAAGGTTTGCAAATGTGGGCTATGCTTGAATACACTTTATAATCATTTGTCCGCAACCTTTTAACATGTACATAGGACTTCTGGACTTCTTATTATGGTGGGGATATTTGTATTTGGACCAAGCTCTCACAAGTGTCATCCACTGTACCTATATCACAAACCCTTCTACTACTTAACCTCTTCATTGAAATGAGGTATGGTAAATTAAATTATGCTAAGCATAGGGATTTTTAATGCTAAAAGAACTTATAGTCAACTTCTTAGGGAGTGCTCTCAAAATATGGCACAATTTAAAATGTGTTAAAATATTCAAAAGTCATTGTCATCTTCTTTCTCTATTCCTATTGGAAGGTTTAGTAGTCTATCATCAACCTCGTGCCATTCTTTTCTTTCAATAATGATCAGCATATCCTCCTTATGTATGCCGGTAATCTCTTCTTGAAGTTGTTTATTCTCTCTTGCCACTCTTTTAGATGCCGCAGAGACGAGCTTCAATTGTTACATTAAAGACTGTATTCTACCACATTTGAAAAAGTTCCTTTTTGGAGAGGGTTGGAAGATCAACCATTCTCTGGTTAATTTGCTCAAATGATGTGCTTTTTGGCTGCAAATTGCTATACCACTATAGAAAACTTTAAATAGTAGTGGTTAGCTAAAAGTGGGCAAAGTAGTTAGAAGTAAGAGCTAAGTTACCAATGCTGGTATTGGTTTGGGTTCAGGTTTCGGATTGAGTCAAGTTTTATTTTTGAGTTGGGCTGCTCCATACAAAAACTTACAAAAATCAGAAATATATACATATTTGCAACAATAGTTAAGTTCAAAATATCACATAGTATCATATAATAACAAAACCACCATAAAAATAAAAAATATTGCAATGTCAATTAATCAAACTTGAATGTCAATTACAAATAATAATGTCAAGTGTCAACAATCAGCCATCATTGATCAAGCATTAGCATCATACGAGTCTTCAAAAATCATCATCACCATCTGTATTAGATGATGTAGGTACTAGTATATTAGAAGAACCACAAATATTGCCATTCTCACTCTCATGGTCTCTAGTTGGCTTGTCCTCAACATCAAGTACAACAAGTTGGAAAGTGGAAGTATCCAAGTTAGTATGCTTTGGCTCGATATCCCCCTTTCTTGTAGCCACTTTATTTTTGTGGACAGAGGTGCAAGTTGATTGCACTTTACTTAGTGGATGAATTAGTATGTGTTCCAATTCCTGTTAGATGCAAATGAGCTAGCAATCTATTGAGACAAAATTAGAGAGTTAGAGATATAAAATTGAAAAATTTAAATTATAAATGAAACTTAAAAGACAATATTTTTTTTTTATAAAACTAACTTGCGATAAAATATTGATTGCAAGAGGTTATAGGTGTGTGAATGATTGGCCATGGAAGTACCACCAACTGTGAGCATTAAATTTAAATTTGTCATAAATAGCATCAATACTAAAGACATTGAAGTGTACAAAATTCATGAACTCAATTCTAATTGCATCTTGCAAGTTGGGATCAATGAAGAGTCTACAAATTGCTTCCTTGTACCCTTGGCTGACTTCATAATCTCTATATGGGGCAACCCTTGTCTGCACATAAAGGATTTCAACGCTATAAGATTTGGGACTCAATGCAAAGGCAAGAAGATGTAGTGGGGTGGTTGTTTGGTTCCATCTTTCTTCAATAATTTTGTGTAGCTGTTTGAAGAATGTTTCTTTAGGATCTTGCTCATTCGCATTTGTTATGGTTTTCATCTTCTCAATCATTGGATTGATGCCACCATATATCTTTTCCAAAATAATGTTTATCCATGTTGGTACAATTGGTTATACTCAAAATAGGCTTGATAAAATTGAGATGTTAACTTAATCCCACCAAATGTCATCTAGTGTTTGTTGCCCTTTCAGTGCTAGATTGCTTCCATATGGACCAATTTTGGTTGATGGCCATGTAAGAAAGTGCCTCTTGAATCTTCAGAAGTTGTCTCAAAACTATTGTGTTGGATGCAAAATGGGTCTCAACAACCTATTTGATTTTATAGTTTGTTGTTTGATCTGCTTTTTTCAACTCATTAATATATGCTATGACATGCTTTGATTGAATGGGTACATTATTTTTTCTTGGGTAAGGTTTGATGCCTTGTCTAGGGATAACACACAAATGGGCTTTCACTTGATTGTATGAGGTTGAATGCTTCATACCACACCCATTGCAAATCCAAATATAACCCCCACCACCCAAAACTTTTTGTACTATATCAACATATTTCCAAAGGGAAGAATTTGGATCTGTTTTGAAGCGGGTTGGTCCATAGAGCTAGAACCTAACTCATTTAAAAATTTAAGCACATTCCATAGATTCATAGAAGAATTAAAACAAAACAAAATTTCAAAACAAAAAAGAGAGTTCATTTATAAAACAAAATTGCAGAAAAAAAACCAAAAAAAACCTATCTCTTTTGCAAAATTCTTCCACGTGTAGGAATAGAAAACCAATCATTTTGGAACCTTCACCAATCAACAACTCTATTCATGTGATAACAAGCAAGAATGAAAATTCAGCTAAATTGAATGACTTTTGTGTTTTGCATTCACAATGAGGTAATGTGAATAGGTTCTTGCACACGCGTAGGAATAGCAAACCAATCACTTTGGAACCTTTATTGATCAATCTTCAACTCTATTCATGCGATAGCAGGCAAGAATGAATTACTTTTTTCTTTTGCATTTAGAATGAGGAAATCTGCTTTGTTTTTGTCTTTAAAATGCCTTAGAATGAACTTTTTGGGTTAGGGATGCATTCAAGTCAGATTCACATGTGTTAAACAAGGAAAAAAAGGTCCCCCAAAAAATAAAAATCTCACTTTCTGTTGGATTCACCACAGAATCTCCAAAATACATTAGGGTCTACACGGGTTTTCATTTGTTCATCCAGGATTGAACCCATAGGCCAACGTGCAGCTCCTGGCCACACCTCACTAGGATCCGGATTCATAACAGATCAGACCTGTATCCACTAAGTGACAGCAGCAGACTGTTAACATAGAGTATGATTATAACTCAGGTTGGCTTGCGATATATCTTGGCTTGTCACACTGAGATTGTAGATGATTTTTCTACCAATTTGTTTCATTGTATTACCATCAATTATCCATTAATGATTTAAGTGCATCTGATTTAGAGTTAAGAATTTTTAAGGGCATAAGTCATCTTTCAAAAATAAGCTTGTTACTTTTATTTCATTGATGATGGAGTGATAGACCAAAGGAATTTATTACTAAATTTTGCTTTCTTATTTTTTCTTTGCTGATATCAATATAGGTTGGCATTGGGGCTCCTACACAAAAACCATTAAGATCCCATAGATTTCAACTTTTCAGATTAATCATTGCTGTTTTCTTCTAAGAAGATCTGAAGTTTAGCCTTGATTGCAGGTCATTTTGTGATTGGATGTCCAAACCAAATTGCTTTGATTTTGCTTGTCTATCCTTTCTTCCTCCAGATTTTTTTAAAGCTCTTCATCGATGGTGATTATTAAGGATCTGTAAACCTTTCCAGTTCAATTTCACCCCCAAATTTGCCATTTGATCTGCTGCTTTATTGCCTGTAGTTGTACTGCGTGTGAGCATGAAGAAAAGTCTTTCAAAGTTCACCAGTAAACACATAGCTTCTCTTAGAATGGCATATAATTGCCAGCTAGGTGTAACTTTTTTCTGTGTTGCTCAGGTCACCCAATTTGACTTACTGGACACCTCTAAATTTTCCATCTTCATTTCATTTGGTAATTTAAGATCTAGGACCAATGCTCAGCACTGTGCCTCATTCTTAGTTTCCTTTGCATTATTTACAGCATAAGTACAAATCATTCTACCCTGACTGTCTTTGATAATTCCTCCAGCACCAGTCGTGCCAGGGTTATGTTTTGAAGCCCAGTTATAGTTGAGTTATGATGTTTCAGATGGTGGGAGGCACTATTCTTTTCTTCTTCTGTTTCATAGGTTTCAACTTTCCTTTGACTTGACTAGCCGATGTTGGGACTTATTTCTTGAAATTTTGCTCTCTTGTTCAATATAGAGAATCAACTTTTGAATCTCCCACATATTGATGTGTGAGGATTACTCACTAAAGTATGGCCATGGGTTCTGCTATCTTATTTTTTGAAATTTCATATGGTGATGAGAAAGTTTTTTGGCTATCCTATACACCAGGTGCCCTATGAGCCTCACCTTCCTATACTTTTTGGCTATTTTCAATGGTAGCTTCAAACATAAATTTAATGTTATATCTGGTGGGAGACCGATATGGAAGGACTTTAAAGCATACAGTTTTTGAGTTTTGATCAATGGTATTATCATAGAAAATATTTGGTTGAAGAGCATTTAAAGCCATGATAAAGTCATATGCTGACATCTTCAGTCTATAATGTTTAGAAATTAGTTGAATTGATATTTAATTTGTTAAAGGCTCATTTAAGATTTACAATTTTTTCTGGTGAGAAATGCATACAGGAATTACATTTGCTCTCTTGAATATTAAAATTGTTTTTCCATAGCTCAGCTGGATAACTTGCGTAGAAGTTTTTATCTAGGATAAAAATCCTATAAAGGTTATCCAAAAGATCTTTTGTAAATGTCTTCTCATGAAGGTTTTTCCTTGAAAATTGCTTTGCTTTTAGGTGGATTTTGAACACATTACTAATTTAGTCCAAAGTTGTTTGATGTTGCAATTGTAAGATTGAGCCATGCACAGAGGCTGTTGTAAGGTACAATATGTCAAGAGTTGGTTTATCATTTCTTTCAAATTCCATACCTATTAGCGATGCATGTGCAACCTTATTATTTTATTTCAGTGTAGAAACAAGTTCTAGGGATTGACTAGATGCAGGCCATACCAATTTTGAATCTATAGTATTCTTGGAGGATGGATTTTGATTGGAGTGATAAGATCAGGGTTGTAGTGCAAGATCTTCCTTTGCACTTTGTAGCAAATTGTTTTTTTTAATAATCTTAATTTGCATGTAGGGTGAAATGCTAACGTATTTGTTTATTTGTGTTAGAAATATATTCAAAATTATGTCATAGGAGTTACAAAGATTCTCATGGGGGCCATAATGAAGGGGGTAGGAGTGCTATAACATCTTATGTGTCATGAGTGGTTACAAAAGTAGCAAGTTGATCTGAAAATGAATCCTTGTCATGATCAGAAGGTTGGTTTTCCATCCACTATCAGTCAAGAAGCAGTTTCAAGTGCACCTTCACATAGGAGAATTCTTATTTTAAGTTTCAGAGCATGAAGAATTTGTGTACAGATCAAATTCATACTCTTTAATTGCCCAGGTGAATTTGTCAAGATCACCAGTCAGTGAACACACAGTCACCCCCTAGTGGAACCAATGAATTTGCCATAGGTCAAACAAAGGGTTGGAATGTGAAGGGTTTTGTTCGCCCCTTGGTGGTCTTGAAAAATTTGCTACAGGTCAAACAGAGCGTTGGAATGTGAAGGGTTTTGACTTCTTATTTTGATTTCTATGCATTAGTTTTCAATTTGGACGTTTATATGAAGTAGTTTGATCGTGAGCCACAGGTTGGCACTCATGTTTTCCTCAGAATTGCATGGTTGCAATGAATGTCACAGAATCACAGGGTTTAGTGGAAAGCAAACTTCATTGTAGGTTGTTATCCCTTTATATGCTTGTGTGGTGTTTATATGATCTTCTTTTAATCACGTTTGTTCACTTGTATGCTGATAAAACACCTTAAGAACCATCCTAAGGGATGTTTGCAAGAAGCAACTTTCAGTATATCTGTTGTTGGTAAGCTGGGGAGTATCCCACTCAGTTTACAGGTTAAATTGGTATCAAAGAAGGTTTGAGACAAATGAAACTTCATAAATTCAGTCGTTTGGTGGGTTATTAGGGATATGCCCATTACATAAGCAGTCTAGTGGAAGTGGATATTTGAGCACTTTTGAGCATGAGATAGGCACCCAGAAATAGAATAGAACTCAGGTAAGGATGGCACAAGATGTGGTCAAAGACATGGATGAGGGAGAAGCTAGATTCCACCAATTGGAAGAGGATGTTGCGATGATTTCAAGGTACATGGGCAAGATAGACATGTTTGAGAGTGTCTTATTTGCAGTTACTAAAAAAATGAGCATAGAGAAGAAACCTGAAGATGAGGAACAGCCAAATTCCACATATGAGCATGGATAAAACTCTAATAGCAACATCAACAACATTCCTTTCAAAACAGAAGCAAAGATAGCGATTCAACTTTTTGTCAATGGTGAAATGAATGTGGAAAGGTTAGACCAATGGATAGGTCAAATTGAGGTCTGCTTTAGCTTGCATAAGCTGAACCTACAACAACAAATCTCATTTGCCCGATTGAAGCCATCCTGCTATCCTTTAGCATGGTATTAAGCTTATGCCACTTCGTTACAAATCAAAAGATTTCAAGGACCTATTGAAATAGCAACTTTACCATTTATGCTATGAGGAGAGAGCAATCCAATGGCATTTCTTTTGCCAAAGGCAAGGCTAAAGTGTCCAAGACTGTGCAAGTGAGTTCTGAAAAAAGGTAGCACAGCTTGTATAAGGATGTGCTTATGAAGTACATTGTAAGATTTTTTGGACATTTTGTAAGGGTTGTTTTGATGGCCAAGCCCCAAAATCTTGATGAGGCTTGTGCACAAGCCCATTGTATAGAGATGGAGGAGGAGGAAAACAACTCCTTAAAAGAAAAACAGCAGGGTAAAAAGGATAAGCAAAATAGAGGAGACTTAGGAAAAGGGAAAAATAAGTGGAAAGGAAAAAAAATTGTAAGCATTACTATGAAGGACAGCAAGAAAGCAAAGAAAAGAGGTTTTGTAAGCATCATGACAAGAAAGGTCATAATGAGGAGGCATGTTGGAAACTGTATCCATGCAAGAAGTTGAAAAAGAGTAAAAATGCTTCATGTAGCAAAAAGGTTAAGGAGATTGAGTGCACTTCAACTATCATGTGTAAATATGTGAAAAGGAGCAAATGTAATCAAGGAGGAGGTTAAGGATATAGATGGTCGTTTATCATGTGCTATTATGTGAAAGGGAGCAAATGTAATCAAGAATGAAGCTCAAAATGAGGATAAGATTACCAAATTGTTTCATGACAAGGTGCAACTCAAAAGATGCAAGGTAGATGCATTCTTTGATACTTGTTCTCAAGTGAACCTAATTTCTCAAAGCTTGGTGGAAGAGCCTAGTTTGCAAACAAGGAAATATCCAAATGTGTATTCATTGGGTTGGCTGAAAAGCCTGAAACAAGGCATTGAAATTTCAGTCAAAACACTGTGTGCTATTAAGTTTGGGTTCTCTATAGACTTCCAAAATGAGGCACTTGTTGATGTTATTACCTTTGGATGTTCTTAGGATTGTTTTTGAAAGCTTCTACCTCTATGAGAGGTATGCAATCTCCTATAGAAGGTTGAATGAATATAGGTTGGTCAAAGATGGAGAAGAGGTCATGGACAGATCATGAGTGGAAAATCCAAGGTTTCCATGATAAGTGCACCCCAAGATAGATGCTTTATCAATCCTGGTGGCAAGTTCACATTGTTGATGTTGAGGGGCAAACTAGAGGAGCATGTGGTGGAGGTGAAATCCGCACACGAGCTGCATTCCACCAAATAAAAAGCAAGTTATGGATCAGCTCACATGACAATTTATTGAACTTTGAGGATTCTAATGAGCTGCCCCTGCTTAGGCCTATTGAGCATGAAATCCATTTGTTACTTGATTTCTTGCTTTCCAACATAGTTCTATGCTGCCAAAGCATTTTGGAGGCTTGCAAAGTGAAGGAACTGCTGAAAGATCTTTGGGAATGTGGAGTAATCAAACCTAGCGCCTTTCTGTGTGGTTACCCTATTGGAATGGTGACAAAAAATGATGGTACATGGAGCATATCCTTTACTTTGTATTGATGATTTGTTTGATTAGTTGCAATGCAGGGTACTTTACTAATTTGGATGCAAAGTCTGGTTATCATCAAGTTTGTATTAGAGAAGATGATGTTTGTAAAACGACATTGAAGACAAGCCATGTGCTAAAAATTCAATGCAAAAGAAGGATTTCAGCAAATGGAATGTAAACTCCAAATTGTATCACACCTTCACATCTGATAGAGCAAAAAAATGAATTGCATAAACACAATGAATTGAAGATATGATTCAAACCAAATGCAATACCTCTTGATTATAAATGGATATTCTCTTGCCAATTGTTGAATATTTGTTGCACACTTTGAAGACATCTACTTGCTCTAAATTGAGATGAAGAAATGCTGGATTTAATTTCAATTTATAAATTTTGATGAGATAGATGAATGGTTAGGATTTGATCTTGGATCATGAGTTTACCCCCATTGATTGTGGAATGGATGTGGAGAGGTGGCAGCAATTACCTATTTTCATGGAGGTAATTAGCTAGTTATCTCATTTAAGTGAGTAGTTATTTATTTAGGTATTTTGATTAATGATTTAGCCATGTTGATTAATGAGGTAACTATGTTGATTGATTAGTTAATTGATTCAATTGAATTGTTAACTAAATTGATTGATTTGTTAATTATGTTGATCGATTAGTTAATTATGGGGTTTAAATCGTGGTTTTATTAAATTATTTGTGGATAATAAATTTATTTTAATATTTGAATCTTTGTGGGAAAATGATTTGTTTAAATTAGCTAAATAATAAAATATTATTTAATCAATTTGTTTTTGTTTAAGTGGATTAATTAAGATGATTTATTTTAATGAGTGGATAAGTGATTATATTGTTAGGTGTTGAGATGGGGGTAGTGGTATGGAGATGAGCATATGTGAGATTTGAGTGTCTACGTTTTTCCCCTCTTTGAAATGGTGATGCGATTACAAGAAGCAATGCTGTTTCAAAGAAAGTAGATATAGACATTTGGTGGTATGAAATTAGTGATAGATGATGCCTTGTGCATCAAAGATTAAGGACTGATTGATTGATCGGGATTGATTAAGATTGGATTTGAAGGACGTTTCAATGCTTGGATGGGTACCAAATTTGGGATTGGATGGATTTGGGAATGAATTGGATGATGGTATGCTCCCCTCAAGAGGATGGGCAAGATTGAAGAACACGGTTGTGCTCTTGAAATGGATGAAATTAATATCAATAAAGGTTTGAATAGCTCGAATTTGATTGACAGATGAAGGAATTGAAAATGACAAAAAAAGAAGTTAAAGGATGAATTTTAGGGAGAAATGGATGGAGATAGAAGGGATGAGATGGAGATGAGGAGAAGGATGAGGAGTAGTGGATGCATGATGGGTTTTGTGAATGAGATGAAAATTTGGAATTATGATGGGTGGGATAATTGATATGAATTAATTGGGTGGGGATGATGGATTTATTAGATGACTATAAATGTGTGAGGGTGTTTTATTATGGTTTATGATCATAGAAATGGAAATGAAGTAGTATGATATCTCTTGGGAGTATTTGAGCATAGGTACATGTTGGGAATCTACGAAGAGATTTTGATATGTTGAGCAACATTTTTGATTTTGTATAGATGTTATGCATCATGATATAACAAACCATGACGACAATGCATTGTATGCATAGAGGATTGACTCGAAACAATAAATTAAAAGATAAAATTAAACAAATACACACAAAAATGCATGAAAAACAACAATAAAGGTAAAATCAAAGACAAGACTCATGCCCCAACGACCATAACCTCAAGAGGCAACATAGTATAAAGAACTATGGTGTCCTTGGGGAAGTATGCCATGTGAACTAAATCAAGCATGACAAAAGTAATATAACCAAGTTGCCTCTTGTCCCCTAAGTTTGTAAGATCATGATAGTAATAGTGAAAGGGGGGTCATCCAAACCATTGTAATATAAGATGTTGAGTGGAGGAAAAGAAGACGAGTGGAGGTGGATGGTTAATGGTGGGTCAAAGCCCACAAAGAGAGGAAAGAAGAAGAGCATTCGAGTGACAAGATTGGGCCTTGATAAACAAAGGTTTGTGAGAGTGCAACTGTTGGATAGCCAAGTATGTTAGTGGAGGATGCTGGTTTTGGCTTAAGTTCTTTAAGACCAAAGGCTCACAAATTTTCTAACCTAGTAAGTTTGATGCAACAACATTCCAGGTCTTGGTAGTTTTTGAGGACCAAAGGCTTGAGATTGGTCAATTTTGGTGAGTTCTCACTTACAACCACAATAGAATGTAAGACAATGTAGAAGGTGTTCAAATAGTGTAGAATGCACTTGCAACAATTGTGATAGTTCTCAATGATTAGGGCAATATTCATGTGCAATGCTATAGTTGATTGATTGTGATGAAGATGTCTAATGTTTGTTGTAGTTTCACATCTAGCAAAGGAACATTGTGGAGAGTGTTTGAATGGTGGGTTGAAAACTTATTGGGTCAATAGCACATGCCAGTTTCATATGGGTGATGTGCATAGAGGTTATTAATGGAGTTAGAGAGTGGCGACAAAGATGGGGAGATATACTACAAAGATAGAGGAAGCAACAAAGTTGGTTGGTTATTGATGTGGACATCAGTCAAGCTACAAAAGGTGGTGGCAAATATTCAAGAAGCCACTTTTAGTGGGACATATGAGTGCTTGCATATGGTGCATGTTATTTAATGAATTGGGTGATGTTTGGATAGCATGATAAGGGTGGATGTGGTGAAGTGTATATTTTTGGCTAGAAGGACAAATGGGAGTTGGATGGTGGAATTGAATGCATTGTTATGAGCTATTTCAACTACCCTTGATAACATTTATTATACCCAATGTGTGGAGAATGATCTAGGTAGGATTCAAGGGGGATTTGGTGTTGAATGTGGCATGTTCAACATTGAATGCAATTTTGATGCTCGAGGAGGTACGTGAGTTTGAATGCCCAAAGAATTTGTGAAGGATTCAAGGAGAGGCAATTTATTGAAAAGAATTTTCCAAAAAGAGGGGAACAAGAGGGTGTGAAATATTAAAGATCCTATAATCCAAGGACACAATAGGTGTGTGTAGAGGTGTAACCAAGGAGACAAGGAAGAATAACAAGGTTGGAAGGAATACTAGGCTGCATAAAGGGTAGAGAGAGAATGCTCGAATTAGAGCTAAGGAAAGGTGCCAAAAAAAAAGAGGTCGAGAGTAGGCCAATGAGAGAGGTTGCGGAAAGGAGAATTCATGAGCAAATTGAGTGGAAAGAGGCACAAGTCAATAGTGGAATCATGAATTTGTGCGCATTGTATGCAGAGGACGTACGAGAGGGGGTGCATGGAGGTAGCAAGAACCAAATTGGGCATGACATGGGTGATTAGCTATGTAATGAAGGTGTAGATGTCATTTGTGAGGTCAAAAGGACAGGGGCAAAGAACTAAACGTGTAGAAGAAAGAGGGAGTGGCAAGAGGTCGAGAGTAAGTGTTAGAGAAAGGGAGAGATGGAAAACATTGGAAGGTTATGCCTTTGATTGTAAACTATGTAGACAAATGTAATTTGTATTTTTTATATATGTGATGAAAAGAGCCATTTATTTATTGTTCAAATTGAGTCATGGGCCAATAGATGTGTGAATGTGGGTGGGTTCCAATCCTTCATGTTTAGTTTGCTTGTTGGCGAGATAGAGTTTAGTTGCAAGTTGTCTTGCAACCAAAGAATAGGCTCATTGTGTGGCTATTGTTGAGAGTGGGTGGCTATAGGTGGTGGTAGTCTTCAGGTGTAGGTTGTCTAAGGCTACGAGTTGTTGCAGGTTGTCAAGTGTTGAATAAAAAGATGTTGCCTAAGGAATGAATTCTCTCATATATTAAAGAACAAGAAGTTGATATTGTAAGTGAGAAAAATTAAGTTCTCATCCTTTAGTGATGTTGTGAGTTGTGACCCCTTTTTGTAATAGTCTATGTGATGGACCAAATTGTTTATTTCCTATTTCTTGCATCTCACTTGACCTAATTTTGTGTATGTGTTCTTCATTTCCATCACCCATGCATCTGCCTAAGGTCCTTGAAGTTTCTAAGTATGGGAGCGTGTCCAATTCTCTAATTTTGTGTAAGTCATTGGAGTTGCAGAGTTATCTTTCCCAGTATGTTCTTTCCTCGATTTTTGTCGAGGTATCAGACTTCCCCATACTGTCATGCCTCTCGTTCATTCCCCACTTTCATTGCTTATTTCCTCGGGACTTCAGAGTTTCTTATATTTTCATACCTTTCCACCAAACTCCATTGCCTTGCAAGTCTTTGCCAAAGATTCAAACTTCCTCTCACTAGCATGCCTCCTTTCCAATCCTTGATCCCCAACTTATGGTACAAGTCATGGAGTACCCTCAACAATCAAACTCTGACATCCTTGCCTCTTTTCACTACTCACCTCACCTACCTCGCATAATCAAATTGCCATTAATGCTTAGTTAGATGACACACCTTTCAAAATATTTTGCGGGCAAAAAGGATTCATTTAATGATAGGGACGTGGATCCACATGGACCTCCTGTGTTGCAAATGGAAACATGACCAAGGCTACCCATTAATGTGGCAGGTAGGGTTTCAAACTCCATGGGATCTCTTGCCTTTATTGTAGAGCACGTTTATAGGTTACCAAAAGCCTTTCTACATCCTTTTGTATGCCCATTGGCATGTGCCACGGTTTCAAGTGTAGTTTGAAGAGAAATGGCGTTGTTGGGTACGTGAGATCTAGAATTTATTGAGGTCTTCAACTTCTTGGGTTTTTTTGGAAATGTAGAGACTTAATGGAAGGGATTATTGTGAAAAATATTCAAAACCCTAAATCAAGCTATTCTAAACCTTAGTGTTTGAGCACACATATCCAAGGTCGAAAACCTTTGAATTCAAAGGAGGTTGAAGGATGAAAACCTTGAGGATCTCACGTGCCAAAGAACGAAAGCCTTGTTGGCCGAAGTGATTCTCACCTAGAGGTCGCATTTGAACTTTAATGGTGGCTGATATTGGCAGTATGGAGTCGATACAACTCTTATAGTTTTCATGGGAGAACAGTCTAGTGGTATTTGGAGCTTTCATGGTGGCACAACTCATCTTCATTATGCCTATGTGATATGCAACGAGTCAGTGTTACAAGACTCAAACTCGCCTTGGACTCGGCAAGCCGATTTTTGACTCAGACTCGAACTCAGAGCCCAAACTCGGTGCAGGCTCAACAAATAGAAAAACCCAAGAAATTCAGAGATTTTTAAGGATTTAAAACTTGTGTCATGCACCCTTTAATAAATAAACCTTAAAGACACAATAACATCATCAAATAGAAACTACTATGATCCCATACATAAACATACATCGATCACATAAGTATAAACACAAATTTTAGCTGAAGGAAATAACACATTTAGATATATAAATATTGTCAAATGTATACAAAACTCATAGAATATGAAATCCATGGCATCAAAACAAATATCAAAACTAAAAATATAAGTCTATGGCTTAGAGGAGCTTGCATTACTCATCCCAACATCACGACAAGTCATGCGCTAGTGTCTTAAGATATGTCCTAGATGATGATGTAGCCATGATATTTGCTTGTGTCTCAATGATTGGTGTGTATATTCAAGTGAGGAATTTATTATTAATTTTTTTTTGAAGCCTTCAAGATTGCATGTTTTGTTGTCAAGCTCATTAACAAATAGGAACGGTTAAGTAAAAAGATAAATGGTTATGTTCTAGTTTGACTTTAGCTAACATACTAATAGATGGGTTCATTCTATGTGTTTTCTGTGTAGGGCATGATTGATACATTTTTTTGCATTATGAAAATGGCATTTCTTGCCAACTATGACTTAACTTGTATTCAACAGTACAATGATTGTAGCATGCCATCTTTTCCTATGGCTGTCCTTGCATACTAAACGAGTTGTCCAATGTATGAAACAAGATAATCCTTGATTATGGCTTTGATTGTGAAAGATGCAGAGATTTGCAACAGGGGATATGTATGTTTTAGGTTTTATGATCATGATTCATCATTGGCCTATTACATGCTTAGACCTATAGTTTGATCGGGGTTTGGGGGAAAACACCCAAACGGTGTTGAGGGGCAACACCACTCGCAAGGGTCTAGGGGCAGTGCCCCCAGTGGGGTCAAGTGGCAGCGCCCCTAGCGTGGTCGGGGGGCGGAGCCCTCGCCACCAAGCCCAAATGAAGGCCTTCAAAACCACTCAGACCTTCATGGCGCACACTATTTTCATATTTTTTTGTAAATCCTAGATGGGCATGTCATAAACCAAACAAGCATTGAAAGATTGCAATTTTTTTTTTATAAATTTAATTAAAATGGCCGAGTTTGGGAGTCGAGACTTGCCCAAACTTGGCAAGTCTGGCAAGTAATCGGCCCTGGAGTCTGCCAGACTCGTTTACCTCTACTTGGACCGCAACTCGCCGAGTTCTGGTGAGTTCTTTTGAGTCTTGTAACTATGCAACAAGTTATTGCAGATCTTCAATCAGGCAGATACAACCTTGTGTTGTTATTGTAATATGGATATGGAATAAGTAGGGTAGTTGCAGTGTATTGTTACAGTTGGATAGATATTGTTCTTATTTTTCATTCTAGTTGTTTTCTCGTTGGCTATTGCTACTATAGCAGCATATTGTAATGACTCTCAAACTTGTTAATATATGAAAGGCTTTGCATTTCATTTTACATTGTTAGGAACTCTATTTGCAATCCGGGTGTTCAATATTAGTGTGTGTATGTGAAGAACAATTCAAGGTCTTTTCCCAAATCTTGTAAAAAACCTAAAATTTGACATTATCAATTTGAACCCTTACGTTTGGGTATTAATGAATGCAAGTAATGTTTACAATCCGAATTATTAGATCTAGGTAAACATTAAAGTTGTTGTTTGCCTCCTTTGTGAATCTGATCTATAATATTAGGGTTTCAATGCTATTATGCAGATGCAAAGGTAAATTTCTAGGTTCATGCAATATTAGGGTAAATCAGTTAAATAAGATAATTTACCAGTGTTAAATTAGAAAAGTGGCAAGAAACTTAGGGTTTATAAGTTTTAGCTGTGAATATTAAATTTGTTAGATATTTACCTTGATTATTTGGTTGTGGCATTATAAAGTATATTAGAGTAGCATGTTTTAAATAATAATCACAGAAGTTTTAAGAAATGTTTTCAGGTATATGCAGTAGGGACATTACAGTGGTATCAAAGCATATCACTTAAATTATATATTTGCATTTAAGGAAATATTAGCATTAATATCATTGGAGACATTACAAGTGAAGAAAGGATCATGGAAGCCACGTATAGGGACATCTCCAATAGTGGCCAATTTGCATCCTTTCTCTGTGAAACTATCTTTCCAAGAAGACCATCACTCTCTTTCCCACAGAAAAAGGTCCATTGGATAAGACATTTTAGAATGAGACAAAGAACGTTGTAGATGAACACATTGTGAGTTGCATTTATGCTAACTTATTGAGATCACTATATTGGCATGCAATGGTGACCGTGATCAATCAAACACCCCTTAGGTACATAATCTTTGGGTATGAGAGAGCAAAAGAAAGATTGTAAAAATCTGCATTTAATAATATCATTGTAGTTTCCCTTAAAAGGGCAATGTTTTTGAAGGTAGTTGATATTAAAGGATGCAAACTTCATCTCCAAAATCCTCATAGAGTTGATAGAGATGGTGGGTGTTGAAAACATTATTCAAGTCATAGGAGACGAGGCTAGAAATTGTAGGGGAGTAGGTTTATTGGTCGAGGAAAGATACGAGTACATTTTTTGGACACCATATACCATCCACTCCCTCAACTTGGCAATGAAGGGTGGCATAGAGATAGAGTGGGTGAAAGGAATATACACTAAGGGTGAGGAGATTTAGATGTTATTAGATTGAGTTGTCACATTGATGATGATTCTTTGTGCTTGGACTTAACCTTTTGCATTGTGTACAATTAAACTATATTTTACTATGGCATGGCTGGGAATAATACTAACATCACTTGCTGTCATTCCATTCAAAGTGGGGGCAGTTAATCATGAATGCATGGCTCAGCTAACATCCCTCAACTTGGCGATGAAGGGTGGCATAGAGATAGAGTGGGTGAAAGGAATATACACCAAGGGTGAGGAGATTTAGATGTTATTAGATTGAGTTTTCACATTGATGACGATTCTTTGTGCTTGGACTTACCTTTTGCATTGTGTACAATTGTACTATGTTTTACTATGGCATGGCTAGGAATAATACTAACAACAGTTGCTGTCATTCCATTCAAAGTGGGGGCAGTTAATCATGAATGCATTGCTCAGCTAACATGGCTGTTTTATGTAGTATTTACAACTGTTTTGATCCATAGTTGGAAAACATGTTTATAATTCCACAAAATTGCACATTGTGGTGGGTATGGATGAATGTATTGATATAATAATCTCCATATCAGCCTATTAAGTTGAGTTGTCGGCACTGAATCTCCATATAAGCCCATTACATTTGAGTTGTCAGTACTGAAACAATCTTCATATTAGCTTGTTACGGTTGGGTTGTGATTACTGAAACAATCTTCAGTTTGAAGGCATTGCTACCATTATATTAAGATTAATAAATACATTATCAATAGGATTAATACACATGGGACTATTGTTGCAACAGGGGCTTTAACATAGTGTTTTTTGACAATTCATATTATTTGCAAACTTTGAATGCCTTTGAGCTAGAGAATCCTTCATATGCTGGGTGAACTGATAGTATGCTGTTCTAGCTCTTTCTTTATTTTCATTTCTCATCGAGGTTATGAATTATTTTCATTTAACTTATAATTTCTTTTTCACTTTTCTTGCAGGTGGTTTCGTTAAGATATACTGGTTTTACTAGAATTGAAATTGAAACATGGCTATGAACTAGGTGACTTGTTTGCAAGCCTGAAATCTACATTTTAAATCTACGAGCTTGCATTTTTTGACAATTGGAGTCACAAGTTTCAGTGCACCATGTGTTTAATTTGTTGAAAATAAGAAGATGCCTCTTTATTTAACATTCTTGATGTCATTGTGACTTTTGCTTGGATGGATAAAATAGCATCTATTTTGTATTAGTGTCGGTCTTAAGATTATCGTATAAGCTAGTGCCATGAATGACATCATCTGTATGATTTAATGTTGTTCTGGCTTCATAGTTTAAAGAAATAAAATGCTCCTGTAAATGTTTATGAAGTCCTGTCAGTCTTCCTGGCTTATAATTTTAAGGAAAATTGTAATACATCTCATGGTAAGTAGCTATCTGCAGATCTATCTGATAAGTTTATCTGGTTTTTTAATGGCTGTTGAGAATTATAGGGTGGGAAGAAGTCATCTGTTGTCTGTTTGTTTTATTTACATGTTCAGCCTTTAAATTTTGGTTGCCAGGGCTCCTCCCGTTCCCTCATTTGAAAGGGAATGCTATCATTGTCATTATATTTATTTTATTTTATTATTGATTGTGATGTTATAGAAGATATCAAATGAGTGAGCTTTTCATGTTATGTGCTTTGTTTCTAAAGTTTACTGTAATGTTTGCACACCACCAAAACATCTGATGCTTTAGCAATCTTTCTTTATATCGCACATCTTGACCATAACATGCTTGGGTGATAAAAAATCCCACCTCCAACACATTAGCAATAAAAATTTGACCGCACTAATTTTTTGCAATAATGATATTTGCAAGTACCACCTCTGTTGAACAATGGTCAGGACTCAGAAACATCAAGTCAACTTCTTCTCCAGTGCTGATGTTGAACTCCCAAATTTGACCATTTCAACCTCAGATAGCTTGATGCCAAGTGATCTAATTCTGAAATTTATTCTTACCACTTGTTTTGTTCTTTCTTTTTGTATGCAGCCATCTTAGCTTCAAGTTGGTCTTTGGTGAGTCTTAGATATATATCATGAACAATCTTTTCGCCTCATCACATCTCATTAATCATTTGGGGCATATCCAAGATCCATCCTTATACATTGTTAAATCACGAAGTTCATAATAGTTTTTTTGATGTTACCTTCCTTTTGTCTTCATAATCTTGTGCCCTTCACATCCTAAGGTGCTTGGCACCTGGACATCCTTATCGTCTGTATGCGTAGGTGCATGTAGATAACATTTGGCATATGATACGTTAAGGACTTTGATGTGCAGTGGATGAACTAGATTTATTGGATCCTGGCCAAGTACTGGTATTTTGGTTTTGTGATTGGTTATAGTGATTGCATTAAACTCTTCCTTGTCTGGCTAGTTCTTTGTCATGTATATTTCAATAACATGATTTCTTGGACTTCAGTTCAAGCAGATGCTCTTTGCCAGAATTAGAAGTATCCCCAAATGGTGCATCAGTCATCACAATTATTGGCGTTCTATATATCTATATATATTTGACTGCCAGAGTGAACTCACAAAAACCCAAACCTTGGACTTATGATGGCATGTGTATTCTTTCATTCCGGGCTACTAGCACTAATATTTGGACTAATTTTTAATATGGACAAAACTTCTTAATATTAATTTTGCACATAAGTTTTCGACTATTGATTTGAGCGCCAATTCAGATACTCGGGCTCTTTAAATGCATTTATATGTAATCAAAGCACATTGATTTATTTTACATGTTTTTGGCATATAAAATTTGTTTGGTCATATGAAAAGAGCTTTGATGCTGTATGGATTTGTTTTGACCCTTTGTTATGATTATTTAAGGTTCATGTTTAGAGCAGGAATATCACTTGAGTTCTTGGTTAGTTTATTAAAATGTTTTGAGCACATTTTTTTTTGGCATTTGGAAGCCTTTATGGTGGAATTTCATATGTTGCATCTAAGTTTGGCTACATATGATGGACCTACATAAGCTGTATGCAGAGATAAATCTCTATGCAGGTAACGATGAAGCTTATGTTTTGAGCTTGGAAGTATAATGGTGTTTATTATTATCATTTATTTCTTTTTATAAATGGCTCGCAGAGGACATGGACTGTACACAACTGATTGTTAGAGAACAGAGGGCATAATGGATTTTCATGCTGTGAGATCTCTATTGGCAAAGCATTCTAGAGAATTTTATGGAAAGCATTACTTATGTTATTCATATATAACAATGTTGCTTCCAAGCCCAATGTTTGGAATACAGTTTGATGGCATTTGGCATCAACTTATCAATGTTAACACAAATTTTGACAAAAAACTAATTGTTTCGTAGGTTTTGTCTTTGTCAATTGATAGAAACTGATCAAGGGACTTGGCAATTTCTTGAAATAACTCTTCATATTGGTATTCCGATGGAAGCCTTGGAAGACTAACCCAAATAGAGATCTTGTTAAAACATTCCTTGGTAGCATCAAATCCAGTAGATTGTTTTAAAAAAAAAAGACTAGATTTGTCAAGGGATTAGGGGCATCCTAAAAGGATTCTAATACTATTTTGAAGGGTTTGAAAAGAGAATAAGAAAAAACCATTGGTCATGGCAACCACTTGAACATTCACTCACCATTTCTTTAGAACTTAGCATTGGAGATTGATATGTAGACAAAAGCTTGAAAATCTTCCAATGAGGGCATTCCTCATACAAGCAATAGATCTATCTATAGTTGAATTAGGTACCTTCAAAATAGTGCATGAATTGCCCAAGGCAAAAGGATCTTCCCTTGGTCTCAAAACATAAGCATGTAAGGTTGAAACAGATAAGGAACCTCCCACCAATGGCTCATATGAAGAAACCCTAGCTTACACAACATTGACAAACCCAAAGGCTTGTAAAGTTGAAACAAAAAGGGGACCTGAAGTCCCAAGCTTGGCATTGCTAGGGATTGCCAATGAGGAAATGCCAAAGCCTCCTAGAAGCTTCCTTGAGCTTAGCGGTAGGACCATATCCTTCCTAGCCGCATCCCCAATAGGGCTCCCCAACACACCATGGCTCCCAATTGCACCAATATTGCCCCTAACTACTACAAGCTTGGGAGAGATTGTGAGATTCTCATTGTGGGGAATTACTTTGTCAACCCCAAAATGGATCTGGGTTGTAGTAGGAGAGTTAAACACAAGGGAGAGAGCCCCTACACAAACCCAATGTAGAATTGCTCTTTGAAGCTCCTACAAAAACCTTTGTAGGATCGAACTTAATGATCATAGGAGAGGTAGACCTCAAACCTAAATGAGCCTCAATCAACAACTCATCCTACTCATCCTAGTAGTCGATTTGTTCATCTTCATCATTTGGATCATCCTCGTCCATGACTCCATCAATAGTCTTCCGCTTGAGGAAGATATGGAATTATTGCTTCCACTCCTCACTTGCATATAAGAAGATTAATGATATTTAGAACAACTTAAATGATATGAATTCTAAAACTATTGTTCATGGCACTACCAAATATAATTTGGCCTTGGCAAGATGTATGATTAAGGTTTTAAATGGATTACCTCTTTTGATATTTTCTTTGTATGTTAGTAGGGATACTAATGATCAAGGACAACTAAAATGATGTTTAAGGGTTAGAAGGTTGCACTAATGACGTGGTAAAATTATTAGAGATTATCTCATTGCAAGTTAGTACCCAAGTCCTAAGATCAGCAAATGACTTTGAACTCCCTATAGGAAGTTAGTGGGGTGCTGTTCATCTTGTTACATGTTATTACATTTCTGCTTTGCATATATACATGTTATTCTATTCAATAAAAAATTGAATCATTGCCATTGTTAATAATAGGAGGATGAATATGCAGCATGTTTTCCCGATTCTCTACCATGGATTGTGGTTGATTGAATGCTAAGGCTGTTTTATAGAAGTTGATACAGTTGTTATATACTTAGCTTGTTATATTGAAGAGTTTGTCCCCTATAGCCTAATATCCTTTCCACAAAAGACTATTTTCTTCAATTTAAATAACTTAGTGCTGCCGCAAGCTACTTTAGAGCAATTGAATTGTTTTGTTGTGGTGTTTGTATAGTAAGTGATGTGAGGAAAAAGTAAAATTATATGCTTGGGTGAAATTTTATATGCTAAAGCTTATGTTTTATAGGGTTTGTTTAATATTTATTTTATCTCATCTATAACACTACCTTTGAAGAAGGTTTGTTGATGCGATGACAAACAATGACAAATAGACCAAATAATTGAAGTCACTCAAGTGTGCTAATAAAGAGGTTTTGTGTTCAAATTTTACTTAAAAAAAACTATAGTATAATATAATCGCATGGGGAATTTTTTGTTTTATTTTTGGGAGTAAATAGTGCTTTATATCAAATAAGGCATTGTAAGGGAATTTATTGTAACGGGTGCATTATTGATAAATTTGACACCCTTGGCTTTTGTATTTATTATGGCCACATTCGGCATGCATGATGGTGTTCTTGGGACTCTCAAAGATTTTCATGTTGCATCTAGTTGTTAGAGTCTCATGGGTTTTAATAGAGGTTGGACTGTGCACCATGAGCATAGAGGACCTTTCCCATCTTCAATTAGCTTCTCATTGGAGATTAAGCTGTTTGAGATACATATTAACTAGTACTAATTGTAGGAAACCAAGTTAATATAGTCGCAAAATAGTTACTAGCAGCTCTTGATCTTTTTATTTCCCCTTTGGATCAAGTGGGGTTTGACAAGGATGAAGGCTATGGTTTTGCGGTTTGTACTTGTGAATTGATCTCTAGGTGACCATTTACACGATATTATTGTGAGGCCCCATTCAATATTGTCTTGCAAATAGTAGTTATTTGTAATTGTACTTGTGGATAGTGAGTTTCTCAATTCACAAGTGGAGTGTTCTGGATGGTATCTTGTTTCACTAGAGAGGTGTAGTACTTATAATTAGTGAGTGTGTTTTGATTCACAAGAAGAGAGTATACAATAGTAAAGATCAATACAAACTAATAATAGCATGAGGCATGGATTCTAGAACCCAACCCATAAATTCTTTTCGTACCCTAGTGAACTAAGTGTGTATTTTGGTTTGTTTGAGTGTTTAGAGCTGATGTGATAATAATGGAGTGTTTGAGATTCTTATCCCATCCCCAAGTCCTAAGTTATATTAATAATAAATAATGATCTTCCCTAGGAAATCACTTGGGTGATGTGCATATAGTTACATTTAACTACATTTCATCATTGTATATATAGATAGTTATTCAATTTAAAAACCATATATTATCATTTTTAACAAAATCTCATTGTGGAAGTGGACATAATAGATCATTAGATGCTTCAATTTAGGAGGGCAATTGATTGCTAGGGGTTTTGAACTCATTTTGTTTAGCATATAAGGTGCAATGGAAGCAAATTGATAGGCCTATTAGAAGAATAAGGGCATTGTTTTCTTGGAAGGGCCTTGAGATAAGGTTTGAGCATCCCTTTCCCTAAAGAATCTTGAAATTTCACTTACAAAAAACCTTCAAACCTCCTCATTATTTAGTGACTTTATTCTTACCAATTTGGTCTTTTGGTTGCTACTTTGGGGCTTAAGGTGAGACAATTTTTATTTTGTATTTAAAGGATAGCTTGACCACAAGGGAAGCCATTTTAATGCTAGTATGCTAGATGCCGTATTGGATTGTCAAATACTATCCAACTAAATCCATTATTTCCAAAATGACCACGCAACTTAAGAATTTATGTTATTGATGAATCCTCAAAGTTTTACCATTTTAATCCCTATATTCTACCCTAATTTAGTTATCAACATATGGTGGAGGGTGATGATGGAACCTAGAATCATGTTGGGGATGGGAGGCTGATTTTGGTTTTAAAAAAAAAAAAAACCTTTTGTTGTTGTTGTTTCTTTCTTACCTCTCTTCTTGAGGTTGTGTGCTTTCTATATGAGGTTTGTACAAATTGCTTAATTAGAAAGGAATTAGTTCCATTTGGAAGAAGTGTGGCAGGACTTGAAGCATTTTGAACTTTAGCTAGCTATGTATGCTAGTGTCTATGTGAATGTTTTCCTTGTGCCTTATATGTGGGTTAACGCTTCTCTTTAAATATGACTTGATAGCTTATGTGGTAGATTGGAAAAATGTTTTGTGAACACCAAACCTACACAAGCTAACAAGAGATCAACAAAACATTGTTAAACATGTTAGAAAGCAAATCCAATGTTCCCTATGAAATTCTTTAACCAAAATTACTAGAAAACATGAAATAACAAGAAATTGATCAAAACAAAGCATGCAATCTAAGTAAAATCAGCTAAACCTCCATCCATAGGAGGAGTGGTGCGCCTTTGATGTGGAAAGAAGCTCTTTCCCAATCCCTTTGATAAGCTTGATGAAGTATAGATCTAAGTGTAAAATTGACTATAATCTAGCTAAATTGCTTGAAAATGATAAAAAACTATGGAGTGAAATGCCTACAATGATGATGCTCTAAGTTGTGGATCCATATTATGAAAATGATGCTTCTATTTATAGAATTCAAGGGTTGAAGAATGAGAGGATTTGATGAATGTGGGATAAATTGAAAGCCAATGAGAATGTGACACTTGTCAACATTCCATTGGATAAGGGTGAAGCACAATTTGGGAAATGTGTGAGTGGAGGAGAATGGAAGAGAAGTAAATGTTGATGGTTGAGAATTTGAAAATGGTGCAAGAGGAATTGAATGAGATTTGAGAGGATGTAAGAGGATTTGAAAGGTTGTAAGAGGATTTATTGCAAATGTAAAAGGATGTGATAGATTTTGAAAACCTTAAGAGGGAAATTGAACGAGAGGTGGTTGAGAGGAATATTCCTCAGAATATTCCTTTGTGAAGATAATTGAAGAATTAGATAAATAGAAAAAAAATGATTTTATATGCAACCTGGTTAGTTGACCATGGTTGATTTAACTCTTGAGGAGTTAAAAGCTAGAGGATTTGATTAATGATGATTAGAAGGTGATTTAGAATCAGTTAATTTAGAATTAATTAATTGGAAGAGGTTAGGGGATTTGGGGTATTTGATTTAATTGATTTTTAATCAAATGGGAGGATTAAGAGAGGATTTAATTAAATATGATGAAATATTTAGTTAGAAGAAGGGTGAATTAATCAATAATTTTAATTATTTGATTAATAGCTGAATTTGTTGATCAATTAATTTAGAATTAATTAATTGGAAGAGGTTAGGGGATTTGGGGTATTTGATTTAATTGATTTTTAATCAAATGGGAGGATTAAGAGAGGATTTAATTAAATGATTTGATTTAATTAAATATGATGAAATATTTAGTTAGAAGAAGGGTGAATTAATCAATAATTTTAATTATTTGATTAATAGCTGAATTTGTTGAATTTAATTAATTAATGCTAATTATTCAATTAATTGGTTAATTTGAAGTGATTTAGGAAGAAACAGTGTTAGTTAATCAGAGTCAGATGCATAGTGTCAATTATGACTTTTTCGGTGTCTACATTTTGCCCCTCTTTGAAGTGAAGTACTTGCTACGTCGGTTCAAAGAACAACACTGCCATGATTAAAATTGATTTTTATTTTTATTTTTTAGATGCCCCATTGCTGCCCCAGCGGAAGAAATTACACTGCTACACTGCCCCCTCAAGAGATTGGACAAAAATTGCAAAATTAGGTCGAGCTCGCGATAAAGATTAAAGATCAGTTTAGCTGAAAGAGGATTAGAAAGCTCAGATGTCTGATGTATAGACAATCATCAACCATGGGTAGCCTCATGTATATTTTGATATATCACACATATTTGATACTTGGATAAAAAAGTTAGTAAAGATAGTAGAATAAGAAGAATAAGAGGGATCAACCCTTGAGTATGAGATGATGCAGAAGTCCAACAAGTCCATGAGTCATCGATAATTTTTTAGATATGATGATGAGTGATGATGATTTGCTTATCCGGGGATTGAGGAAGTAAAGAACATAACTTTCCTTATGTTTGATAACACACATAGATATGATGCATCAAGGTATAAACAACCAGAATGGCGTGGTATCTAGTGCGGTGGACTTTGACTCAACAAATAGATATGAGTATCCTTGCTCACACCCAACATACAAAACATTGTTAGAGTGTACTTCAGACATTTCAAACATCTCAGACCAAAACACAGAAAGGAAAAACCTTCCTATGCAATAGTCAACAAGATATCCAAGACATCCTCCGTACACACTGAACAAAATTAGTATGACCAAGGTTATATTACAAGAATATCCAACAAGCACAACATACAAAAGATAATGACCAATGCCCCATTCCTTTCTCTCTAAATCATTTTGATTGGACATCATCGAGAGGTCATTGGAATGAGCCCAATAAGATAAATCAAAAGAAAAAGATCAAGTAAACAAGCCAATGTTCTTCATACCTCTAGCCAAAGGGACGTGTTTTGCTTAGGATAAGAATCCAAAGTGTTTTGCCAATAGATAATGCCCATTGTAGGAAGGATGCATCCTAGGGCATGTTAGTGGATAAAGGCAAGTTGATAGGTTGTTTGAAAGGATGTTGATATAAGGTTGATTGACATGTTTGAGAATGATCAAGAGCTTGATTTTGCATTTAAAAGTTTGTTGTTTCAATTTTGATTTTGTGTTTGAAGCTTGCTTTTGCTGATTGTTGTGGTTGTTTATGTTTGTTTTGCCAAAGGGTGAGGGTGATGATTGATTTATTATGGATGAGATTATCTGGGTGAAGAGAAATGAGATGAATGAATTTTTTCAAATATTTGGATGTTTTTGGTTTTTGAAATTTTATGAGCCTATTTTTGAGATTTTTGGGTTATTTAAATGTGTTTTTTTGAATGTTTTTGGATTTTGTGTCTCAGGTGCTGATCAAAGATTAGCCTTACCTACGTTTAAGCTTAGAGACGATGTAGTTCAGATGGTGTTTTTGACATTTTTTGACTTTTTGACATGTTTTGGGATTTTGATATATTCGAATGTTTTTGGATTTTCGCATGATTTTGATGGTTTGGATACAAATATGTGTGATGATGTTTGTGATATTTTTTGGGATTTTGTTGAAAACCAAGTTAAGGTCGATTAATCTAATTGATGGATTGGTGATAATATTGTTGAGGATACACATAATGCAAGGATAGTGTTAAACAACACAAGGATTAGGAAAGATATCCCCAAATGATGATGGATTGATTGGATTTGATTGATCAAGATTTTGAAGCTCAGTTTGGAACAAAATTTGTTTTGAATGATTTGTTGTGATGCTGAAGTGAAAATTATATGTGACTGATATTGATTGTTTGGATTGATGTTCGATGAAAGATAAAGCTTGATAAGGAACATCTTCTTGTTAAAATGTGCCATGGGTTAGTGATTTGGATTTTTTGCTTACAAGTGTTTTGACCAATTTGATTTTGTGTTTGCCAACGTTCGGATCACCACATAAGTTGGAAGATATAGATCAAAATTTATTCTCTAAACAAGATGCAAATATTTGCCCCAAGTGTCTAGTAATGTATGAAATTCCATGGGTGGATGCTTGGATAGGTGCATGGATGGATGGATATGATAAGCATAAGCATGCAAAGGATATCTTGTGATAAGATAAGGTGTTTGAATAGAGAATGCTAATTTGGATAGTGCTTCATGGGTTAGATAATATTGGGTAGGATAAGATCAATGAAAATGACCCATGTCAAAATGTTTACCATAAGAAAGTGTAAAGTGTATACCGAAATTTTATCAAGATCAAGATAATGTGGAAGATGGATGTAGATAGATGAAGATGGATTGGATAAATGGTTCATGGATGAATGGATTTATTATGGATAAGATGGATGAAATGTTGACTTTATTATGGATGTGATAAGATGCTTTCACCCAAAGTGGCACACGTAGATGCTCAATTCTACACATGACACCTGTTTGCCAGGTTTTCATCATGGTACCTGCCCAAAGCGCTGCCATAGTGGTTTTCGCTGGAGGATGATTTTTATCTTTACTATTTTTCATGATTTTTTTATTTTTTTTGAATTTTTTGTTGAAAGATTTTAAGTCCATGTTGAATCACCTGGTGGTGCCTATGGAGATGCCTCTATCATAATGTTCCACTGATATCCTGCTTGAAGAAGTTGCTTTGCCAAGACACATGCACTTGAATGCAAATTTTGAGATTCCTGATCTACTTTTTCGATATCGGAGTTAACTCCGTCTCTGTGCGCACATCGCAATAGAATGCCTTCTGAATCCTTATGATGAAGGGTTGCTACCAATACATGGTCAATGTGAGAATTGGATATCATGCATGGAGGAGTGGGTGGTGTTGTGTGTTTAGGAATAGGAGATGGATTGGTTGACAACTTGGAGCCTTTGACTCTCCAAGCTTGGGAAGATGAGCAATGATGGATGGATACGAAAGTGTGCATGGAATTAGGACCAACAACTCAATATACTTTGTACATTGCTTGAGAAGCCTGCATTTGTCTTTTTGGACATCTTTGATGGATACTTTTCCCTTGTTTATTTTTCCCCATAGTTTCTTTGACTAATGAAGTTTGATAGGGATAATCATTCTTTGTTTTCTTTTGTATCCACTTGTATTTGATTTGTCCTTCATGCTTCACTAATTTTGCTTTGATAACATTCTTTGTGTTTTGATTCAAATATTTCTTTTGATGTTGGTCCCACTTTGTAGATGGGGTGATGAGTGGATGAAGATTCGTGACGTGGCGGGTTGTAGTATTGGTATTGGTTTCATCACAAGGATTCTTCATGCTCCCTATGTTGACGTTTGTTTAAGATGAAGTTGCCCCTAGTTTTATAGAGGTATCAATGATATGTTTAGATCCCTTAATTGTTGAATAACCAAGACCTTGATACTTAGGATTTCTAATAATTTGCATTGGTTCTAGGATACCCTGTTCATGTAGACCTAATCCTTTGCCTTGATAATTCATCTATTCAAAATTTTTATTTGCAATAGGATATGATTCACCTTGGAAACAAGGTGCTAACCCTTCTATGCTCTATTGTGGATCTTCACAGGTGATAGCTTCTTCATTGATAAGATAACTTTCCCTAAAAAAGGTAAGTGATCCAAGTTTATAAGTGATAGGATCCTCCATATGTGGGATAAATTCCCAATTCATATCTTTGGCTTGATCTTGTGAAATATCAGATTTTAAAGCTTCTTCAAGAGGTGTTGATGATTCACTGTCTGCATAAAAGTCTTCCTCATGATTCACTTTTGATATGCCTTCATAGGATGTTTCTGATTTACAACTTATGTAGAAGCCTTCTTCATGACCCATTTCTGATATGTCTCTAGATTTTTCTATATCTTGATCATGTGTACAAATGTTAAGAGTAGGAGACTCTTGTTCTGTGGGAATGATATCAAGAGTATGAGACTCTTGTTTTGAATGAAGATCATCTACATGTCCATCCAAAGAAAACATCCTATGGGTAGATGGGGGAGTATATGCTATATGGAAATGATCATCATTTGTGACATCTTGTATAGATTGGAGAGTGTCCATTAGATCATTGTAGTATCTTGGAGATACAAATTCTTGATCTTGATTGATTTTGGAATTGCTTTCGACATGCTTTGGATCAAGTTCTTGACATGGGTCAACATCGAAGGATGGATTGCTTACAAAGGGTTCTTGGATATTTTTATTAGGCATGGGAAGTGGCTCAATATCCTCTTGAGCTTTGAGTGGGTTTGGATCAAGTGTTGAGTTGAATATTACTTCAATATCTGCAACCATGAGGTCGAAGGATGTCAATATGTCTTGGAAAGGACCATTGCTAGACTTTGGTGAAAGATGTTGAACATGCTTTGGAATGAATTCTTGAGATATGTCCTCGAACTCATTGGATGATGTAGAGGTATTTCTAGAATGATCATTGCTGGATGGATTTTGGATTATGTCAATAGGATCAAATAATTCTAACACTCCTTGAAATAGATCATTGTTTGAGGGGTTCTGATCATGACTAAAAAGTGACTCTTGATGTATGTTGATTTGATCATTGGTTGAGGTGGAAACATCTTCAAGGAGCTCATTGATGGATAGATCTTGATCATTGTTTTCAACAATTGTGGTGGAGAGATTGCCAATATTTTCAACCATAAGATCAAATGATGTTAAGATTTCTTGAATTGGATCATTGTTGGGTATTGTTGGTGGATTTTGATCATGATTGAAAAGTGACTCTTGATATATGTTGATTTGATCGTTGAATGAGGTAGAAATATCTTCAAGGTACTCATTGATGGATAGTTGTGATTGATCTTGGAGATGTGATGACTGATCTTAGAGATGGGGTGATTGGGTTTGTTGTTGATGTTGTTGATTTTGATATCCAAACTCTTGACATTGGAGATATTGTTCTTGATGTGGTTGTGGAAAAAACTCAATGCTTTAATGATATGGTTTAACCAATGGAAGAGTATTGATTTTGGGGTGGAGATGTCTCTTGGTGATATGAATCAATGAATTTTCTAAGTATAGCAATTTGATCTTGATTTTGATTTTGACACCCTTGATATAGTTGATTTGGTTTTTGTTCAAGCATATTTGGAATGTATACTTGTGGTGTTTGTATGGGGTCATGGACAAATTGATTTTAGACAATGTTATGATTTGGGATGATGTTTAGATTTTGCATTATAGGTTGACATTGAACATTTTTTGGTTTGGAAACATATTGCCTTGATTTAGGTAACTTTGATTTTGCATGGTGTTACCTTGAATTGGATCAATACATGGATTTGTTAACATATTGTTTGGATTTTGAACAACATTGGTTTGATTTGCAAACATATCTATCCCATAGTTCACCAAGTGTGTATTTGATACGTTCATGTTTGATAAGTTTACACTTGGTATATTCACATTTGGCATGTATAGATTGGATGGGATAATGTTGTTTTGTTGAAGACTCATGTATTGATCGTTTGGTTGATAGATTTGTAAGTTTTGACTTTGATTTAAATCTAACATAGGGAAAGGTGTTCCAAAATTTAGATTGGGCATACTCACATTTGTTGTACCATTGAGGTTTGTCGGAGATAATGATCCCATGTATGAATTGTATAAATGTGAGTTTTGATAATCAATTGGCATTGTAAGGCTTTGATAGTTTGGTTGATTTAGATTACTCACGATGTATGAATCAAGTTTATATTCCATGTTTTTCTTATGTTTTGATCTTGATGAACTCTAAGGAATTTAGGACCAATGATGAGATGAAAGATGAAAGGGGTGTTGAACGTTTAGGAACTTTGGATCAATACTAGACTTAGGGTTTGATTTTGATTTGTTTTGATTTGGATGATGAACTTGTAAACCCTAAGATGTTAGATGTGATATTTAGGATAAACCTATTCAAAGAGGTGCTAATTTAACTAGAGGTATGAGAAAGGATTCATTCTCACACTCCTAACTAAACAAGGTGATTTTGATATGTTTTAAGGATTAACCCAAGTCTAAAATTTTGATTTTTTCCAAACTCTAAAAGTTGTTTGTGGGATGGAGATGATAAATGTTTGGGATGGATGAAGTGTTGGTTTTGATCCTAAATGAACCTAAGAGGAACTTTTTTTATAAGACCAAGATATTGAAGAACATGCCTTACCCTATGAGTAGTTCAAACCAAAAGACCAATGTTTGCATGGAAAATCATATGACCAAAATATAGACAAGCACATGTGTGGGGTTCAATTTGATTTCCATCTTGATTAATGAATTGCTTTTACCACATACAATTGTCTTGCTTTAGTTCCAAACTAAATGTCTATGTCTTAGCTCTTCCTTATTCCACAAGGTCCATTATGTGAAAATCAAAGAGTCAAGGCTATAGTTTCCCTAGGTTGACTTTAGAGAGAGAAAATTGAGATATAGGCCCAAATATTTAGAAGCCTCTAAGGATAGAATCCTTAGGGACAAGCAGTAATATGGGGAATTTTCAAAGGTATTTTCTCTTTCCAAAGGGTTTGAAATTTGAAGACCTTGTTGAATGTTTGTTTCCAATGTTTTAGATCCAAGCAAAATATTTGATTTTGAAACAATGCACAACCCTAGGATAGAAAAGATAATATTTTTTGAGTCTCCACTCATATTTCTCCAAACACTAGACAAAGTGAATAGTTAGAGATTTGGCGACATTGGCTCCCCTCCACGACATAGACTTCTCGAGACCACCAAATCTCAAAATCCTTAAAATCTAGAGATCAAAAGGATTTTTTGGTTTCTACTATTGAATAGTACAAATGTGAAGCGGCTTCAGAACGATCATTCTTGCACCAACAAATAGTGGGGATTTTGGCTTTTATACAGATTGGTTTAAGGCACCCACTCAGAAGGCCGGACAAGAGGCAAGATCAACCCATATAAGGAGAATCACTTGCGTGTCTATAGGAGCTCTTGTAATGCTGAGATTTCCTCAACATTCAAATTTATATACTAGTCGAGAGTAGCTTGGATTTTAGCTCATCACCAGTTTGAGTCGTTCCCTTGGGGTGAGTAATTTTTCCCACCAAGGCAGACCCTCTAAAAATAAAAAATAGCAAAGAAGTATATTTGAAGTTCAACTGCCTAGATTGTGTAAAGTACTAGGAGGGAGCACACACAAGGCCTTTCCTTCACACTCGCATGATTGTTCAATTTTAGCTCCAAATTTGAAATGTGTGGGTAATTTTTTAGACAACCAATGACACTAGAATGCTTTTGATTCTCAAGATCACCAGAAAACGTGAGAGAAGTGCATACACATTCAAATGACACAAATTGCAAAGAAAATTACAAGACAATGCAAGTAAAAGTTCTTTTTAAGCCCAAAATAAAGATGAGTTCGTTTTAGAACACCAAGCTTAAATATGAGTTTTCCTTGTTCAATTTTAGCCGAAAAACCAAAGTGTAGTAAGCTTGTAGGTTCAATTCTTAAGCCAATTTTGAAAGCAAGATTGCAATGGTTAATTTTAGAGCCCAATTGAAAACTAGTAGTCCTAAAGCATGAAAGGAAAATAACATATGATGGGTTATTTCTCATGAGTGTTTAAAAACACCATTATAATGAATATCAAATGCTTTTTATTTCACTTCAATGCTCCATGCTCCTCTTAAAACCTATTACATATGATGGGTTATTTTCCCATGAGTGTTTAAAAACACTATTAAAATGAATATCAAATGCTTTTTATTTCACTTCAATCCTCCATGCTCCTCTTAAAACCTATTACATGTAATAGTGTTTAAAAACACTATTACTTATGATGGGTTATTTTCCCATGAGTGTTTAAAAACACTATTACAATGAATATAAAATGCTTTTTATTTCACTCCAATGCTCCATGCTCCTCTTAAAACTTGAAATACATGATCCAAATGTTAGATGAAACCAAGAAACAAGAATATATGAGGGTTCGATAAATGCTTAAGCTTAGAAACCCTAAAACTTAGACCCAGTTACAATGTGATTTGACATTAGGTGCAAAATTGAAAATTTTAACTCTACAAAAAATGAGAAAAACCTACACCATTGCATAGCTCATGAAATTATACTTCATTTAAAAAAAAAAAAGCTTTGAAAAAGACCAAAGTATGACCAAGATATGGCCATTTTAAGATGGAGTGCAAAAACAAGAAAACAAAGGCGACCCCATTTGCAAAGGCGACACTATATTTGCAAAAGCGACCCTGTATTTGTAAAATCGACTCGTTATCATTGCAATGGCGGCATTATTTAGAAAAGGCGACGCTCTGGTGAAAAAAAAAAGCGACGCTCTGCAATAACCAGGGACCTCAAAGGCAACTTTGTGATGACAAAGGCGACTCTGTTTGCAAAGGCAACATTATATTGGCAAAAGCGACGCTCTGGTAATGTCAAAGGTGACACCGCTTCTTAGAACCTACAAAAATGTGATTTCTAAGCCAAAATGTCAAATTTTAAATGGTTATCCCTCCTTCTAGTGCCAAAATGTGAACACCAAACTTGCACAAGCTAACAAGAGATCAACAAAAGCTGGAGGAGTGGTGCTCCATAGTTAAAAGCTGGAGGATTCGATTAATGATGATTAGAAGGTGATTTAGGATCAATTAATTTAGAATTAATTAATTGGAAGAGGTTAGGGGATTTGGGGTATTTTATTTAATTGATTTTTAATCAAATGGGAAGATTAAGAGAGGATTTAATTAAATGATTTGATTTAATTAAATATGATGAAATATTTGGTTAGAAGAAGAGTGAATTAATCAATAATTTTAATTATTTGATTAATAGCCGAATTTGTTGAACTTAATTAAATAATGCTGTTTATTCAATTAATTGGTTAATTTGAAGTGATTTAGGAAAAAACAGTGTTAGTTAATAAGATTTAGATGCATAGTGTCAATCATGACTTTTTCGGTGTCTACATGTTTGATGGCCAAAATATTGACCTTAAAAAAAATATTTGCTTCATGTTTTGACAAGTCCCCTTAGCCAAATTTGTCCTCCTATGTATGGTAGAAAGAGTCTTGAATAAAGAATTGAGTGCAATAAACCTTAATGATCACATTCATTCCCTAATTTGTCAGGAAATGATCCAAGCCCTATAAGGGCGACACATATGGACAATTTGGTAGTGGTTGTTTTGTCATACTCAGACATCATAACATCTTGTAGATAGGATGCCTCTACACAATCTATGTTCATAGCTTTGTGTTGATCGAAGCAATGAATCTAATGCAGGGGAGGTTGCATCTAGTGTTCCACACGGACATGCCCAAGTGGTTTTGAGCCATCCTCTTAATCATGGGTGTACGATGAGATTTGAAATAGGATGTGATGGTAAATGTTAATGGATATCTTGATAGACTACACACTCCCCCTTATCGGTTACTTAGGTTTGTAATTAATTTTTCTTTTATCACCTCTATAGGTCAAAATGTATCTATAAATAAGACTCCAAGGGTCATTTGGGAGACATTGGAATCATATACTCGTTCATGTCTAGTGTTCAAGATAAGGATATTATGCTCTTTCCTTGCACTTTGTGTGAACTTGAAACTCATAAATCATATATCCTATGAGGCTTTGTAGTCTACGTGTTTCAATAATATGTAGAAGTTGTAACCATTTAACCTATAGCCTTTGCCACTATTTTGTCTACTCATAGTAATTGCGTGACCTCTTGATAAATCATATTATCAGAGCCAAATACCATTATTATGCTTAAATTATAAAAGTCATTCTTCCTAGATTACTGTTGTCTTGAACTTATTGTTTCATTCCAAAGAAAACTATCAGTTTTGTATTACTATATGAAATTTGATTTGTATTTTGTTATCCAAGTTTCTTAAGGTTCCCATAGTAGCTCTTAGTCATCTAGAATCTCAAAGTTAAAAAAGAGTGATGATACAATTCAAAAAAAGGTTTATCTTTATCGTCAAGTACACGATCCTAAATCAATTAGAGGTTGAAGGATATTAAGAGTTACCCTAGGTCCAACCTACTAAAGATATGATTTCTACAAAAAATTCAGAGACTTCCTAATATAGAGTCAATTGAAGAAGCATTTCTAGGTTTTGGCACTACCAACCTTCTTTGCTTAAAGTTGAAAAGGTTTTTTGGAAATTTGTGTTAAAATCTAGCATTTCATCAAATATTATGTACAAATCCACCTTTAAAACTTTTTCGAGAACTAGGATCTGTTGTGCACTTTTTGCACACACGCCCCACTGAAAGTAGGGATCCTCTTTTTCTCTCTTTTGGCTTTCGCTCTTGGTCTTTTTGGCCCTTTGTATTTTGGGGATCTGCTTGCTTGGTCATGTGCTTTGATGTTTATCTTTCCTTTTGGAATGGTCCAAGGTGATCCCACAATAGTGGTTTACAATTTTTGGCCAAACTGGACACTGAAATTATTATTTTTAACTAAATTTTCACATTCGGGTACCTATAGTGGCTAAACCATGAGGAATTTGAAGATGATGCAAACTAGAGTCTCATCAAATTTTGTTTGTAGATTCTAAAAATATTTTTTTCAAATTTTTTTGAATAAGATTGCACTTCTTTTTCCATCTTCCACGAAAATTGGTTTTTTTCAAAAAGCAACATTTTTAAAAAGTGATGCTCATCGTATACAACATAAATTTTTTTGTATGAAGGATAAAATTCTAATTTTCTCGAATTTAGATTTGTAACTATGATATATAGCACTTTCATTCGGTCTCATAGTTTTTTATTGAATATTTTTTCCTTAATAGAGTTTCGAAGTCAAACCAATTGCAATTCAGACATAGGCGGACCGTATACAACATTACTTTTTATGTATGTATCAAAATTCATTTTTTATTTTTTTTAATAGATCAAGGACATCAGTACCCAACACAAACATATTTAAAAAAAAATTATTTTGATAATTTGCTATTTTTCCACATGTGCAAAATAAAGAGCTTGATTTTCGGTGAAAAATCTATGTTTAATAAAACTAAAAAAGCACATACATAATAAAACTAAAACATATTAAAATTATATTTGTGGGATAGCTTATTTCAAGGAATACCATAATCATTTGAAATAAATTCATTTGATCCCCGAAAAGGTAAATCAAAAGTGATTTTTTATCAGCATTTTGATAGGTGTAAAGGAGACTCATTTATAGGTATGGTTTAAAAATAGCGAGGTTCTATCCAAGGGGGTTTGATCTAAGGTGGTTTGATCACACCCTCTTCAATTGGAATCCTTAAAATGGAACTTTTAAAGGCTTAAATCATTATATTTTCTAAAAATATGTGATTTCAGCAAAAATCAGTTCCTCTTAGAAATTGTAAACCAGCTTTGTGGGATCACCCGACATCTATGATACATATTGAAAACCTTAGGTTTTGGACTCATTCCGGGTTTTTCACTGTACTCGAGAAAATCCACTCCTGTCGGATTGTCCCAAATTCCTTTCGAGGTCCGATGGTTGCTGCTTTTCATTGAAAATCCGAAGATTCTGGTCCTTCGCGAAATTTCATTGGGACCAGATTCCTTCGAATGTCCATCACCTTGTCTGATTCCCGGATTCTGGGTTGACCCGTCTTGACTGTATTGATTGTACGATTTTCGAAGGTGGGTATTAAGTCGACTTTTGGGGAGTTTTGTGCCATTTGAATTTTATCATTTGCTTCCTCTTTCTTCTGGAGTGCTTGAGCTTGAGTGCTGCTGCTGAGTTGGGCGTCTGGAATTGGAGTTGATTGTTGCAGTCAAATTTTTTGAAGGCCATCTGCACTTTGCTTGGTTGTCTTGCCGACTTCTTCTATTTCGATTCTTCTGTCTTCATGGTATGTGCACGATGCCTTCCCTTTGTTGATAAATGAATCAAATTTATTCGTGGTGTGCACGTTTGTATTGTGATTTGAAGTGTTGGTGTGGTAGGGTTTGGTCGTTTTGACTTGCTTTTTTGGTCTTGTGTCATTTTGGGATTCAAATTCTTGTATGATTAAGTGGTTGAGTGTCTTGTGTTTGGGGTTGCCCATTTCTTGAATTTTTTTACCCCAAGTGAGTCCTTATGCTTTCCCTTCATTCCCTTCATGAGATAGACTGCTTGTGTGAGTCAGGGTGAACCGGTTGTCAACCTTGCCATGAGAGTCGAGTTCATGATTGTCATGTGCGTTCATGGCAAAAATTTAGGGTTTTGTGCCTAGGGTATCATTGCCACACCCTCTCGTTTCCCTTGGGTGAGTTTTAGATTTGAAATTGGTTTGTAGGGGGTTAGGTCTCACCATTTTGGGCTCCGGATTCTCAAGTTCACGATCATTTGATCAATTTGCGGGAGGTCACAAAAAACGTAAACATTTGGGTTTTCAACGTTGTTGCAAAATTCCTTAACTACCGAAATTTCTCAACCTTTCAATTTTTTGTCTATCTCCCAAAGTGTGTATTGATCCGGGGATTCTGGCCCTTCATGGAATTCCGTTGGGTCCAGATTTCCCTGGTTTGTTCATCCCCTTTTTGGTTTCCCAAAAATTGAGTGAAGTGGAGAAAGTTGCATTAGTTTCATTGGAATCCGTGTCTTCAAAATTTTCCCGAAGGTTCTTGGTCTCTTCATTTTCCTGGACTTTGTGAACTATTGTTGTTCCCGTGGATTTCCGTCCCTGGCAGATGTTTTCGAGATATTGTTAACAGGGGAGAATTGAGGAGTTGCATGAAGTTTTCTTAATGATTATGCATTTGATAGTTGACTTAGCCTTGTTTTAAAATGCTTCATGGTGATTCATAGTTGATAACAGTTGATTGAGTGATTGTTGAACGCTTGTGTGCTTGCTTCGTTGGAATTCGCTTGGCTGGGAATTTCCAAAAATTCCTCTCTGGCCTGGATTCCATGGAAGGGCTAAAAACCCAAAATTTGAAATGACTAACTTTTATGAAGTTTTTGAGCAGTTGGCTTATTGTGAGATTTATATTAAGGATGAAATTATCTTTGTAATGGATTAACTTGTGTTTCATGTGTCTTTACTTTGGTTTCTTGTCAAATGCAGGCCGAATCAGGTAAAGCAACGACAAGTGGAGCTAAGGGTAAGGTAGTGGACCTAGGTGCAAAGGGGTCTTCCATTTATGAGGTAGAAAGAATCAAGTTGGATATCAAGAGTAGAATTCTAGAGAGCAAGCTCTCCTCTATCTGGTCAGGGGTGAAAGAAACCAATGTTGGACTATGGGAATATGAGGAGTTCAAGACCAAGATGGCAGCGTAGGACCATCCTTTGCTGGCTAAGAGAACAGTGGGATCAAGATTGGCCCATGTGGCTAGATTTCCCCCTACAATGCAGTGCTATGAACTAGTACTTGAGTGTGCAAGGCACTATGACAGAGCTACACAGAGGATAATTGGTCCCCAAGGCAGGATTGTAGCAAATTTGGATCTGGTATCTATAGCCCAAACCTTTGACATGCCTGACAGGTCTCACGTGGTGGCATTTAACATGGATGTGGCAAGGAAGTTATATGAGGAAGATGCTATCAAATACCAGCAGGTCATCAATTCCTGGTTGGATAAGCCTAAGTCCGATTTCTCCAAGTTGCCCAAGCAGTTGGTCAAACTCAAGTTCAAGAAGGAATATTATGATGTTATTACCCTTCTCAATAGGGTGGTAGGATTGAAGAGTGCAGGAATGTTCGAGAATTGGATGCTCCATGTTATTGCTAGGATAGAGTAGGGTATAGACTACCACTGGGCATGCATTATGAGTGCTAGGATTCATGACCAGATGTGTAATGTCCTACAGACCAAGAGTTTTACAATGACCTCTTACCTATTCTATGCTTTGGCTAGATTCCACCCCTATAAGGGATTGAGCACAAGGGGTGTGTTTGCACAGGATGTAATTTATGAATTTTACCCACAACTACACCTGGGTAACTCAAGCTATAGGAGGGTGAATGATGCATTCACCATGTATATCACCAGGCTGCTCCAAGGTACAAACATGTCCCGATTTCAGACAGAGCCAAAGAATTGATCAAAAGGTTTGGAGCTTGGTTTATCCAGTTCCCAACCTTTTCATATATAAGGATTGATGGTTGTCAGAGGGCTCCATATAGGCTCCCTAGGTACCCTACTGATCATGTTGTGCTCCTGGAAGTCACAAGGCAGATTTGTGACTTTGATGTAATTGTGAAGAAGGAGAAGCACATGAACGGATTTGGTAATGACTTCCCTTTGAGGATAGGCACTAATGAAATATGCCCTTCTATCAACTCGGCCTATGATTTTGAGGAAGAGATGAGCACTCTTGGTCTCTCCTTCCACTCCAAGAGATCTAGGTTTGATATAATAGGTGAAGCCCAAAAGAAGGCAAGCAGAGAGTACAACCACAAGGATAACATAGAGGACTACTGGGCCAACCTTGGTGATGAATTAGAAGTCAGAAAAAAGTTCTCTAGATTACCAGTCAACTTGGTGTGGTTATACAACATAAGGGCTATTACTGACTAGGTTGAGGAAGATGGGAATCTAATCCAAGGCCATGAATTTGAGGCTATGAAGGATAAGCCAGTTAAAGAGGTTGATTGGCTGGAGGAAGAGAAGCCGGAGTTAGAACAGGTCACGACTCCAGTCATCAAGTATACCAAGCTCTGGCTCAAGCATAAAATGTGGGAGTTGGAAAGTGAGGGTGTGCAATGCACCTATGATCTCATGGGAGACTTGGAGTCTCACTCTGCATTTGAGGAGTCACCTGAGAAATATTCTAAAGGAAAAACCAAGTGGGCTCTCCTTTTAAAATCAAGATTAAGGATGTTCATGCAAGGGAGGTAGGAGAAGAAAAAAAATAGAGGAAGCCAATGGCTAAGAAAAGGAAACATGTCCCTAGGAGGAAGAAGGCTGACGAAGGTGAACAAGAAAAAGAAGAGGTCAGTGTTCCCTCACCAAAGAGAAGGAGAATTGTGAGATTATCATAGAAGGAGGCTTCTAAAGAAAACAAGGAAGGTGACACACCTATAGTGGAAGTTGAGAGCTCGAGAGAGAAGACACAAGTGTACACCAGGAGATCAAGGACTCCTTCTCCCAAGGAGGCTGCACCAAAAGAAAGTGCTCCTGTGATTTCTCCTACTACCGAGCATGAGGACATTCCCCCTCTTCATGAGATTGGAAATATGACAGATGAACTGAAAGATGTTGAAGATCCTAAGGACCTTGATGAGGAAGAATTCTAGGAAGGTGATCTCTACAATGATGGGGTAGAGATAGATAGGGTATTGTAGTCTCCCTTGATAGTTGGCAGGGATTCACCTATAGGAGGTGAGGAGGAAAGACCTTCTCCAGAGAAAGAAGTGCCAACTAGGACTCCTTCACTAGTACATGAGAAGGAAGAGCATAATACAGGAAAAGATGATTTAGCTGAGAAGAATCCTGAGGAGCCAAGCATGGAGAAGAGTGCACCCAATGTTCAACAGGAACAAGATGGATGGGATAAAGTATAGTTAGAATCCACTGTTCTAGGATGGTTAGATAAAGAATTGAGGAATAAACAGATTGTAGTGGATGACACTCCTCCCAATTGGGATGAACTCCTGGAAAATATTGGAAAGGGAAAGACAAAGAAGAAGGCCAAATTCATTTCCAGGATTGAGAGGGATGAGTCAAATAACAGGGTGGTCCACATTGCTACCCCTGCTCCTGACAAAAATAGAGATGATGTGACCGGGAAGGATTATAGTGTACAAAATATTAACCTGGGGCATGCTTCCATGGAATAAGACATTGAAGAATATGAAGGCTCCAACATTGTAATCCTCGACAGGTTGAGGAATGAGGTACAAGCTAAGGCAAAATTGAAAAAGGAAAATGATAAATTGAAGAAATATTTGCAAGAGTTGATGAAACCCTTGCAATCCATCGGTACTTCCTCATCTGCTGCAGGTTTCTTACCCTAGGAAACCATATCAGAACTGGAAAGAATGAAGAGAACCACACATGCTACAGCCGGTTGGTTGCAGGGAGTGCAAGCAAAGGGAGATAATGCTATCAAAGATATCCTTTCGACTAGAGGAGATGCAATGAGTTCATTAGATTGGCTGAAGGGTGTGTTAGCTCAGGATAAGGAGGATACAAATATCCTGCTGCAAAAGACAAAGACTATCATGGAACACACTGAGGATCAATTGGTAAAGGATGGAATTCTTCCTTCCTTGAGAATTGCAGAGCCTTGGGAATGGTTTGAAATTCTGCAGATGAGGCAAAAGGCCTTGAAGAAGATATATAAGTAGGGAAGGAAAATTGAGGACACTTTGACTGGTATCTACGATAAGTGTATCTCTTTGTTTGAAGTGATGACAGGGAGAAATAAATTTGCTCCAAAGCATCTTAACCTAGAGCAGTTAAGAAAGTGGTGGCGAGATGTCTATTCTCCAATCAATGAAGGCCCTATTACTGAACACCAGCTGGATGATGCTACAACATACATTGCAGTCATTGATAGGTATCAAACAAATAAGGTGGATTGGGATAATATAGTGAATCAATCAAGGGATGATATCAAGTTCCTTGAGAGGAGAGTTAGGGTTGTACACACCTAAAAATGGTCACGATTAACCAAACCTGTTAATTAATTAAATATGAATTATTTAATTAATATTCTTAAGTCATCTACATATAAATAAATTTAACTATTTATTTATATTGTTCATGTTTCCAATTCTTCTTGTTTAATTAATTAAATAAGTTTATTTAATTAATGCTATCTTCCTCTTAATTAATTAAATAGATTTCACAATTTATTTATATTAATTATCACAAGTTTAAATTCTAAATTTAAATGATATTCTTCATTTCACATTTAATTAAATATTTTCAATATTTAATTAAAACACTTTATGAAATTCTTCACTCTTCTCAATAATTAAATATTTTCAAATATTTAATTAAAAAGCTTTTTCTCTTCTCAATAATTAAATATTTTCAAATATTTAATTAAGAAGCTTTTCATTTCCCACACAATTAAATATTATCTATTTTAATTATGGACACATCTTCCATTTGTCTCTTCATTTTCCATCTATTTCTTAAAATTTGATCTTCTTTTCAAATTCTCGATCTCTCACTGTTCATCTTAACAGGTTTGAACTCAACCGTTGATCTTGGCCAATTGAATTTTTGCCTTCAAAAATCTATAAATACAGCCCTCTTGTGAGTTGAAAAGGACCTCGAATTCTAGATTTTCATACGTAGTTATTATAGTCGCATTTCAGTTTTATCAAGCATTTTAGCATCATAGCATTTTAATTCCATAGCTTAAATCATATAATCATAAATATTGCATTTTTTAATCAATCTCGTTCTCCTAAGTTGTCATTTCAACAAGCTGATGCTTACACAACTGAGAGCCAACATCTTTTATCAAATCCTTGGAGATAGAGGATGATGAGACGAATTTGAAGAAGCTGCTGCCATGAGAGTTTTCATTTATGCTTTCTAGATTAGCTTTCTTTCAATCTAATGTCTCCTCGGTGTGTTAGTTTACTGTTTATTTAATCTACGCATTTTTCTACACACACATTTTTGGCACCCACCATGGGGCCAAGCCCCGCATATAATATATTTCTTTTGTAGATTTTTCTGGTAGATGATGGACTAAAATCGCGTTTTGGCTCATATGAGTCTCGGTTCGGTGCATACGAAGACTATTTCGGCGCGTTGATGATATATTTCGACGCATCCATCAACTGTTTCGGCGCATCCATGTCTCATTTCGACGCATCCCTGTGAGATCTTTCGGCACATCCATGGCCTGTTTCGGTGCATAGACGAGTTGTTTCGGCGCATACAGTTGTAATATTTTTTAAGTTCTGATTCCGACGCCATCCGCGGATAGGATTTTTCAAATTTTATTTTAATGGAATGAAGCAATCCTAGGATAGTCACCAAACATAAATTTATTTTGGTTAAAATGAATCCCATGTTTTTGGTGAAGCAACATCTTCACTTAGTGTAGAGAATTGTCAATTTGGGATTTAAAATTGAACCATTATTGTTTGCTGTGATTGTGGGTAATAGGTTTATGCTCTCCCCTTAATTGGGTGATCAGAACGTCATACTTACCTTTTATTTTCTGTAATTTAATACTTTATTACATCCTTTAGATGACCTGCTCTTGTGGGAAAAAGTACTCACCCAAGAGGAACGACCTAAGTGGGAACACCTAAAGCCAAGGTTTCCAACCCACTTTAATCAAAAGCAAGTTGTTGATGAAAATCCAACTTGACAGTAGTGCGCAGGATAACCATCCCCAAAAACTTTTTTCTAAAGGTAGGGAGGTCTCTCGAGGGAGTCTATCTATTTGCTACATTGAATGAATACCCTTACTAAAAACCATAGTGTAGAAAGACAGCCGTGTCAGTATCCAAACATCATCTTAATCACGGTGCAAGGGGAGGGAAGAATCTGCCCCCAAGACACTCACCATATAATCGCCACGGATTGTTTGCTCTGGAGATTCGGTATGCACTTCCGTCACCTTGAGTACACACCTGGAAAAGACAAAAACACGGGTACCCTCTAGGGGGTGACATGGCTGTGTGAGTCGATGCGATTTCAAGCTGTGGGATGTGATTTCTATGATGACCTATTTGACAACTAAGAGTGAGTTTGCTTGGAATGCTTATTTTGTTCAAAACCTATGAAAATCTCAAGAACATACACTCAATGTTTTAGATTCTATGTCTTTAAAAACAATTGTCTTCCTATTGCATGCTGTGTTTTCAAAACATTAATTCAGATAAGATCATCCAGAAAAAACAAGAATTTGGCAAATCAAACCATGAAATTTATGTTAAGGGATTGGAAATAGAGCAAAACTTGGAAACATTAGGCTTTTGCAAAATGCTTATTTTCACAAACTACGATCAAAACATCACAAAGTGAAACATCACCTTTATTTCTAGTTTCTAGTTTAATTCCCACAAATAGGATCATCATCCTTCCAACCAGGGAATCACGAGCTAAAAATTAGAAATTTCTTTAGTCATAGAATTCTCATTCTATTCTGACTAAGATATCCCACAAATTGCATTGTCTCATTTTGTGATCAAAGTTAGTTGAAATTTGGTGTAAGCATATGCCTATTTCCAAAATGTCATGAAAATAAAGAAGACGAAAGAAGAGATCCACTTTAAAACATGGGTGATAGGGAAGAAAATCTTGTTCATAGGCTTTATGGAAATAGATCAAATCAAGAGATAACAGAAGAAATGCTTCAAGAAGCTGAACAAGATCCATAGTTTCTCTTTACTATGGAAAATATCTTAGAGAAAAATAAAGAAGGATACTTTTTTTTATTGGCAAACCAAGGTGCCAAATTGCCCTCTGACTACAATATGGAGAAAATTAAAAAGAATCCTGAAAAGAAGGAAACTCCCTTAAACGATCTTAGTACTCTTACCCAACAAGTAAGAGCACTCCAAGGGAAAATAAAGGAAATAAAAGGGGGCACAAATAAAAATTCCTTTGACAGAAATATGAACGTGACCTTTTCTCCTCCAAAAATAACATCAACCAAATTCAATGTTTCTGAATTTTTGCAAAGGTTAAAGGGGAAGCCCAAATCTAAGCCATCAAATAACATTGAACGATCTTGTCATGCCATGCATTTATCTTCATCCCCCATAATTCAAAATGAACCTCATGGTTCGGCCACCCAATTCAATGATCCTGTTCAATTACCTTCTTCTATCATATCCTCTACAACCAATGATTCATTTCAATCTACACATCTCGATCAAAACATTGTCTCCACTCCATCCCATGATACCAAAATGCTACAAACCCTTCCAATATTTGATCAAGATCCCATATCTCAAGAATAATATGATGATCCCCTCCTTTCATTATTCACCCATGATAATCCTCTTCCATCTCAAGAACAAAATATTCTTCCAAATCCTCCCTCCACCCCATCTTATGAATCCATACCCTCTCATGAATCAATCACAGCCCAGGAGCATGACAATTCTTCCATCCTATCCAAGGCTTCCCTTCCATCTAATGATCAAGCTACTCCATCTCCTTCATCTAATGATTCTTTTCCAAGTAAAGATCAAAGTATCCCATCATCCTCATATCAAGGGCTTATCACACCTCTTCAAGAAATGCCAACATCATTTGATCATATGGTTGAAAACATTGAAAATTTCTCCACCATAACTGTTGAAGACAATGATCAAAATCAATCCATCAATGAGCACTGTGAAGATATGTCTACCCCATCTAGTGATCAAATCAACATTCATCAAGAGCCATTTTTTAGTTATGATCAAGACCCCTCCTACAAAGATCTATTTCAAGGAGTGTTGACAATATTTGATCCTATTGATATAATCCATGATCCATTAACCAATGATCATATTGAAAATGTCTCTACAATGCCTAATGATTTAGAGGACATATCTCAAGAACATATTTCAAATCATGATCAACAACTATCACCAAGGTCTAGCAATGGTCCCTCCCAAGGCATATTGACATCCTTCGATCTCACGATTGTGAACAGTGAAAGAATCCTCAACTCACCATTTGATCCAAGTCCACTCAAAGATCAAGAGGATATTGAGCCACTTCCCATGCCTCATGACGATGTCCAAGAACCCTTTGAAAGAAATCCATCCTTTGAAATTGACCCATGTCAAGAACTTGATCCAAAGCATGTTGAAAGCAATTCCGACATTAATCAAGATCAAGAAATTTTATATGCAAGATACTACAATAATCTAATGGGCACTCTCCTATCTATACAAGATATCGCAAATGATGATCATATCCATATAACACATACCCCTCCATCTACCCATAAGATGCTTTCTTTGGATGGATACGTAGATGATCTTCATTCAAAACAAGAGTCTCTTACTCTTAACATTTATACACATGATCAAGATATAGAGAAATCCAGAGACATGTTAGAAATGGGTCATGAAGAAGGCTTCTACAGAAGCTATGAATCAGAAACATCATGTGAAAGCATATCAAGAATAAATCATGAGGAAGAATTTTACAAGGACAATGAAGCATCAACACCTCTTGAAGGAGCATTACAATCTAATATCTCACAAGATCAAACCAAAGATATCAATCAGGCATTCATCCCACATGTGGAGGATCCCATCACTTATAAACTTGGATTACTCACCTTTGTAAAGGAAAATTATCTTATCAATAAAGCAGCTGGCACTTTTGAAGATCCACGACAAAGCACAGAAGGATTAGCACCCTGCTTCCAAGATAAATCATATCTAATTGCAAATAAAATGTTTCAACAAATGAATTGTCAAGGTAGAGGATTAGGCCTACATGAACAGGGTATCTTGGAACCAGTACAGATTTTTGGAAATCCTAAGCATCAAGGCCTTGGTTATTCGACAATCAAGGGATCTCAACATATCAGTAATACTTCCACAAAACTAGGGGCAACTTCATCTCGAGCAAACATCAACATAGGGAGCACGAAGGATCCTTATGATGAAACCAATGCCAATACTACAACCCGCCATGTCATGAATCTTCATCCACCCATCACCCCATCCAATAATTGGGACCAACAACAAACGAAAGATTCGAATCAAAGCACGAAGAATGTCATCAAAGAAAAAGAAATACTGAAGCAGGGAGGACAAATCAAATACATATGGATACCAAAAAATACAAAGAAATATTATCCCTATCAAACTCCATCAGTCAAAGAAACTATGGGGCAAAATAAAAAAGGGGCAAGTATCCATCAAAGATGTCCACAAAGGCAAAAGCAAGCTTCTCAAGAAACATACAAAGTGTATCAAGTAGCTGGTCCTAATTCCATGCACACTTCCATATCCACTCATCACTGCTCATCTTCCCAAGTTTGGAGAGTCAAAGGTTCCAAAATTTCAACTAATCCACCTTTTATTCCTAAACGCACTCCATCCATGCCTCCATGCATAATATCCAATTCTCACATTGACCATGTGTTGGTAACAACCGTTCATCATAAGGATTCAGAAGGCACTCTATCGCGATGTGCGCACAAAGATGAAGTTAACTCTAGTATCAACAAAGTAGATCAAGGATCTCAAAAGTTGCATTCAAGTGCACATATCTTGGCAAAGCAGCTTCTTCAAGTAGGATATCGATGGCACATTATGACAAAAGCATCAACATCAACACCACCAAGTGGTTCAACATCAACTTAAAATCTCTCAGAAAATACAAAAAGAAAATAAAAAAAGAAAATAAAAAAATAAAAATAAAAAAATCAAAGGATTGGAAACAGTAAAGAGAAAAATCGTCCTCTAGCGAAAACCATTTCGATGGCGCTTTGGATAGGTACCATGATGAAAACCTGGCAAACAGGCATCATGTGTAGAATTGAGCATCTATGTGCGCTAATTCAGGAGAAAGCATCTTATCGCATACATAATAAAGCCAACATTCCAGCGATATCATTCGTTCATCCATGAACTATTTATCTAGCTCATTACCATCTATTTACATTATCTTGATCTTGACAAAGTTTGGTAAACACTTTACACTTGTCTATGGTAAACATCTTGACATGGGTCATTTTCATTGATCCTATCCAATCCAAATGTTATCTGAGCCTTGAAGCATTATCCGAATGAGCATTCCTCTATTCGAACACCTTATCTTGTCACAAGATAATCCTTGACATCCTTTGCATGCTTACAGTATCCATCCATCCACCTATTCAAGAATCCACCCATGGTCATTCCATACATTGCTAGACACTTTGGGAAAATGTTTACATCTTGCTTCAGGAATGAATCTTGATATATATCCTCCAACTTATGTGGTGATCTGAACATTGGAAGACGTAAAATCAAATTGGTCAAGCATTGGCGAGCCAAAAGATCCAAATCACTAGCCCATGGAATATTTTGACAGGAAGACACTCCTTATCAAGCTTTATCTTTTGTCGAACATCAATCTGAACAATTCATATCAGTCACATCTAACTTGCGTATCAGTGTCACATCAAATCATCAAAATAATTTTGTTCCAAATCAAGCTTCATCAATCTTGATCAATTGAATCCAATCAATTATCACCTTGTTTGACTTAACACACTTAGTCAAACTTTCATCTTGTGAACGAGTTTACTCTAGGATAACACAACTTCCTTGGGTTTACAAGTTCATTATCATCTTTGTTTGGCTCAACACACTTAGTCAAACTATCAATCCATCAATCTGATCAATCAACCTTAGCTTGATTTTCAACAAAATCTCAAAACAAAGCACTGATATCATCATGCAGTCGCCTCTGGGAGATTTCCTAGCAGGTAGTCGACAACATATGTCTAGAATTGAAATATCGGAAAGCAAAAAACTTTGTCCAATTAGACTAAGCCTACATGATTATTTTTGTCAAATGCTTAAAACAAATTAGATGATCTTAATCTAAATAAAATGAATGATAAACTTAATGCAAATCAGTTGCAAATTGTTGTTTTGATATTTGATGACATCATCTCTTTGGAGTGATTCAATGATGTACTGAACTAGAATCACAAGGATGAAGTATAATTTTTCTTTGTTTGCTATCTATAAGCTAATCATCAGTATTGTGCAAATTTATCATGGGACATGCTCTACAATGTATCATTGATGACATTTCAGAATTTGCATAGGAAAATAGTTAACTTTTGTCTGTCTATGCAAGAAATACTTAGATCATCTTGGTTCAATTATACCTCGATGCTTGTATTAACTTGCTATATCAAACATCATGAAAGCAGTACTTAGGTCATGATTGGTGCTAACATAGCCTTTGATGCTTGTACTAACTTCCAACATATCAAAAGGCTCAATGATGAAACGTAAAGCATAAAGCAGCTCACAAAATGATAAATTTGCAATTTTTTTTGCATATTAGATAGATTGCATCCATATTAGTTTGTGCATGATCATTATCATATCCATCACATCTGATCTGCATAATCTCAATCAATCTATCCTATCATTCTTATCAATTATCATCAATCAATCTTCACAAATTCACTATCACATGCTGAATCAATCGAAAAGCATAATCAATCAGAGAAAAATCAAAGTTCTTCATCTTCATATCAATCTTTCAATAGGGGTTTTCATCAAATCATCTTTATCGGTCGATGAATCAGATAGCAAATCAGTAAAAAAATAAATAAATCCAAAAATCATCTTTATCTGATTCATCACCCGAGGGGGCATATAGCATCAGTAATTTCCAAATTCAGGGGCAAATTCTTTGAAGCAATGCGTAAAACACATCACTTGAAAGAGGGGCAAAATGTACACATCTAAAAATGGCCACGGTTAACCAAACCTGTTAATTAATTAAATATGAATTATTTAATTAATATTCTTAAGTCATCTACATATAAATAAATTTAATTATTTATTTATATTGTTCTTTTTTCCAATTCTTCTAGTTTAATTAAATAAATAAATTTATTTAATTAATGCTATCTTCCTCTTAATTAATTAAATAGATTTCACAATTTATTTATATTAATTATCACAAGTTTAAATTCTAATTTAAATGATATTCTTCATTTCACATTTAATTAAATATTTTCAATATTTAATTAAAACACTTTATGAAATTCTTCACTCTTCTCAATAATTAAATATTTTCAAATATTTAATTAAAAAACTTTTTCTCTTCTCAATAATTAAATATTTTCAAATATTTAATTAAGAAGCTTTTCATTTCCCACACATAATTAAATATTATCTATTTTAATTATGGACACATCTTCCATTTGTCTCTTCATTTTCCATCCGTTTCTTAAAATTTGATCTTCTTTTCAAATTCTCGATCTCTCACCGTTCATCTTAACAGGTTTGAACTCAATCGTTGATCTTGGCCAATTGAATTCTTGCCTTCAAAAATCTATAAATACAACCCTCTTGTGAGTTGAAAAGGACCTCGAATTCTAGATTTTCATATGTAGTTATTATAGCCGCATTTCAGTTTTATCAAGCATTTTAGCATCATAGCATTTTAATTCCATAGCTTAAATCATATAATCATAAATATTGCATTTTTTAATCAATCTCGTTCTCCTAAGTTGTCATTTCAACAAGATGCTGCTTACACAATTGAGAGCCAACATCTTTTATCAAATCCTTGGAGATAGAGGACGATGCGACGAATTTGAAGAAGCTGCTTCCATGAGAGTTTGCATTTATGCTTTCTAGATTAGCTTTCTTTCAATCTAATGTCTCCTCGGTGTGTTAGTTTACTGTTTATTTAATCTACGCATTTTTCTACACTCACAAGGTTTTTTCCTGTGCCACCTATTGCTGACTTGGATAGGATATTGTTGTTGGTGCATGATAAGGTGGATTGTGCTAAAGACAAAGGGGGGAAGTAGTTAATGCAATGCTACATCAGAATTTGTGCTTCTCAATTATTTTCTCCTCTTCCTTCGCATGCATTGGATCAAGTTTTGTTGGAGACCCCATGGCCGACTTGGATGAAATTGGTGCAAATTGCACATTTCATATTATTTCGAATATCTTTTGGATGACCTGTTGTGTGGCGTTTATCATTGTAAACCCTAATTGGGCTGACATATTCTAAAGGGTTCTCTATAATTTTGGCATTATGCCTCATTTGTAAGCGGTTAAGTTAGAAGAATTTCACATTAGAGCGAATTGTAAGAAGCAAGAATTAGAGTTAGAGTTAGTTTATCTCTTCAAGCAAGTGCTGTAACAAAAGACTGGAATTGTTGCCACTTTGGGTGATTTAATACAAGCAAAGACATTGTGATTTGGTGCCTTTCTTGTGTTGAGTTTTATCTGGCATGGTTCTTGATGTTCTATCTTTAAAATTGCTTACGTTTAGTTGATGTTAGATGGTTTGATGATGTTTAGGGTTTTATGCTTGAAGTGTTTGCAACAATCTCTAGTCCATACTTTTTGCAGTTAGCTGATTGTTAGCTACTTTGCAAAGTTAGCCTGGAATTAAAGCTGTGCTTAGTTCAATTATGAATGTTTGTTCATTTCAATTGCAATAGGGTTGCCTTGGATGAATATGCATGATTTGAAAATCTTTAACACCTTAAAAGATTGCACTATTTCTATAAGATTGCAGATTTATCTGGGTTAAACAGGAATTAGTTTATGAGGGATTGGTCCATTTCAAGCATCTTATCATTTGCATTATTAATCCTAAGGTTAGAATTAGTCTTAAAAATACCTCTGAAACCCTTATCTTTTGTTATTTCTTTTATTATCTGGGTTAGTTTTAGGTTTTGAAGTATCAATATATTGCTAGATCTAATAAATCTGAGTCCAACATTTGCTTGCAGTAAGGCCCCTTTGTGATTACCAGCATTTTCACATTATCTCTGAGTTATTTATTTGCATTGTCAAGACTTGACATTAGAGACCTTGGGGTTATCTCTTTTCCATAGAGATTTACCTTTCAAGAGAGATAGGATATCACATTTTGTCTGAGTTGTTGCTGTGCAGAAAACACCATCAACATGATTAAGTCAATTGAAATTGCTTTAGAATATTAACTTGAGAAATCCTTCCAAGCAATATTACTCCCTTTATTTTAGCAATTAGAAATATAATACAGAAAAAAACATAAGGAAGTTCAATTTATCTATTTTGGTGCAATCCTTGTCTATATCAATTCATACTAGCCAATAGAAAACTCATTTCTTAACTTTCAATATGTGAGATAAAAAGTGATTTTTATCCATGCCTACTAGTTATCCTCTATCTCTAAGGTTAACAATGGACTCATCTATTATGAATACTACCCTAACCTAACTATGTGTGCTTGAGATAATGTATTCTAAGAGGTTAAACATAGATCTGTTGATTGTTGGGGTCTTTTTTCAGCTCATTTTGGATTAAATATGTTTGTAAGATTTAACTATGCCTTTGTCAATATCCAGGTGCTCTACAACATGACCAACACAAATCGCTCAATTTTATATAGAAAACCTACAATATGCCAAAAGACTTTGGGGAGTATTGTAGCTTTAGAAAGGTCTAATTGACTCCATAGAGATACCTAATGAGTGGAAAATTGATTGGATATGGCATGTGGCACCCCAAATAAGAGAAAAATTAAATCAATCCAAAGAATAGAAGGGCAATTTTCCATCCATATTATTTCTCATAGTCTCTCTCATAGTTATACTTCCATCTCTTCTATATATAATCCTATGTTAGATCTAACTAGAAGGCCTAGCTTTGTAGCTAGTAGAATACAATAAAGGGAAAAGTATTTGTAGAATTTGAATATCTAGTTGGGTCTCGACCTTGATGATGAAAAAAAAGTCTACCTTTTACTAGTATGTCAATACCCTTACCTAGAGAAACAACTTTGGAATACTGTAAGGAAAATGATGTGACCTCCTACAAAGGTGGACAATGGCCACTCCCAAAGGGATGTTATATGCTCATTGAAGGATAAATTGATTATTTTTGATATACTTTCCAACTAACCAAGCTTTAAGATAAAGAACCATATGTAGAATATAAGCATATGAATCATGTGTCTATGTACAATAGTCACCTCCAAGAAAATTTTGATGAGCTTTTCAGAGACATTTCATTGATCAAACAAGATGTAACCCAAACCAAACAATCTTTGTGTTTTAGTTCATATAGTAAGAGGATGTAAAAATAAATTTGATAAGAGATTGCAATATTGTTTTTAATTTTTTGGTGATGTAGAAGACACTTGAATTGTATGTAATTATATCCAATTTTTTTTTATTAGTCTTTGAACATTCTATTGGAGATGATATTCAAATTGTTGATACAAATCTTGCTAGCTTTGATTGGTTAATTGGTATAGAAATGTTTTATCAAGACAACAAATCTATTTCCCCAAAACCTTTATTTACCAGTTTGATATTTAGTAGTTTCAAGGTCAGCCCTACTTTTAAAAGTAGAAGAAAGAAATAAAATATTGCTTTATCCTTGATGATTAGGACCAATATCCTTGTATAGCCATGAAACTTGAATATATATGATATTCGAAATCATCTAATATAAATTTTCTTTTGGTGTAATACAATGAAGACCATTTGTATTTCTATAGGAATTACTAACATGAAACTAGTAAGTTTTTTTCAATGTATCTTTGGGGAGTCACTAAAAAATGGTGGAACTTATTCATAGTAGAAGAAACAAAAACCCATGATTTCCTATTAGCATGAACCTATGGAAGTTTTATATCAAGAATTGATTAGTAAATTTGTACCTCCTCAGAAAACCCAAAAATTAGAGGCTAAAAAATGGCTTACTAGAGAGAAGCTACATGATTTCTCCCAATTTGAAGATTTCATGCTCCAATATTAAAAATTATCCTACAAAGCAAATTCTTTTAATAGTGGCCTATCAAATTTTTTTTTTTGAAAGCTCAGTCCTATAATATTTTAGATCATGTACTCCACTACATTGATCTCACAGACTTGACATTTCTTTCCCTATGGTACTCTCCACTTGAGGTGGTCCAATTTGCAAATGATATTCCCATTTATCATGATTTCACTAGTGTCGAGATTTTCCTTGATGTTTGTATGGTCTTCCTGGCCTCCTTTTTCTCTTCACTATTTGTGAATGAATGTGCAATGATGGATTATGAGTGTCACATTCTTCTTCCTCCTTGCTTCTGGGTCCATGTCTCGATTAGGCTTTATTCTCCCCTTCATTCTTGTGGAGGAAGATTTTCACATGATAATTGGTCGAGATTGGTTGAACAAGAACAAATGTTCTCTTCCTTCTGAATTGGATTCTCCATTCCTTTCTAATTACATGGATATTTCACTTGATAAAGGTCTGATTAAACTGCTTGCAGATCACTATATTCAATCTTTCATTTTCATGTTTTCATCTTTGGATGATGCTCTTAATCACTACAACCTTTCTGATGGGTTGTCTGTTATTGAGGGAATTAAATTCCCCAAGGTTACTCTAGTATCATCTCCTACAACCTCCTTTACTCTTTGCATTGTTTAGAATGGTTTAGTTTTTGATTCTCCTCTTGACTCCCTACTTAGTCTAGATAAATTAGAAAAGGATTTAAGGGATCCTTATTACAATGCTTCTTTTGCCTTGTTCAATTCCATCCATGTGTAGCTTAAGAAAATTGAAGAGGGCATGCACCTTCCGATTTCATTTGTACCTTTGTTTGATGCTGCTAGCTCCAGTAGAAGTTCTAGGAGTTAGCCTACTTTCCTTCTTTCCTAGTTTTGTTTTCCTATGAGGGCCGTCTTCTCTCTTGCTGTCTCATGCTGCTTCTTTTGTATGTATTCAATTTTGTCACTTTCAACCTCCCCGGGTGTTGATGTAATTTTTCTATATTTAATATAATTTTTTTATATGGCCTTACCATTTGATTGATAAAAAAATAAATCCCAGGGTTTCCAACATGGACAAAAAGTTGGAAATGCAACAAAAAAATATAGACCCCAAACAATGATTCAAATAAGAACAATATCAAAACATGTTATACATAATCATAAGGCAACGAAAATAAGATAGAATTTTAAAAAAATATGATAGTCATTGTCACTCTTCTTTACAATTATATTTACAATGTCATCAATAGGGTTGTCAAGAAACTTCCCAAACCACAAGTAATCAACCAAAATTTCACTTTTAGTTAGGGTGGTTTTAACCTCATATCTAGGGAAATCAATTAGCCTAGCTTCTTGAGCTTAACAAACCAATTTAAGATTAGAACCCTAATCTAGGGTAACAACCAAGACAAAATATGAAGTAGAAAAATATCCTACTTATATTTTCCAATAGTCTTAATTTCTTACTTCTTACGTAAGATGGTCACATTAGCGTGTTTCTCAGTACTAGAAAGCAACACACTTGAAACAATATTTGAAGATAATTATTTGTATTTTAAAATTCAAGTATTAATTTTATGTTATTTAATAGCTCCCCCCCAAATCCCATCCCCTATCATTCCTAAAACCTAGAACTTTTTTAACCCCCAAAATTGCTTCCATCCTCTTGTCCCATAAAATTGGAGAAACATGTGTCACACTATACAATGTGACAATACTTGTATGATTAGAACCCATATAGGACAAGTCACAATAGTGATCAATAATTGAAAATGGTTGACACTTGATAGTGAGAAGATTAATACTGAAGAGCTCAAAAATTTATTGTGGATAGCTCAATGTAAGACTCCTTGTGACCTAAGCAATATTTGGGTCACTAAATAGTTTTGTTATTTTTGATAGTGCTAGCCATGCACAAGCTTGGTACTAGCATGCCATTAAATCACTCAATACTATTGCATGGTGGGGAATCATATCACTAATGTGTCTTCATCTATATATATTTGTATTTGAACTTGAAGATGAGGAGAAACATGACTCTTTGACTTCCTAGGGTAAAAATACCCATTTTTTATTCCAATTTGTCTAGGATTCTCATTCTTGGTCTATGATCACTATAGTAGTTTCAACTCAAAATTTAGAAATTATCCGCATCACATAACATGTCAAGTATTGACCATAACAAAGCAAAATACGTTACAACAAAGATGGTTTTAACAATTATCTTCAAGGTTTTAGAAATCTTACAATATTTGATCTTGCCTTTTTCCAGAACACTACTACACAACTCCATAGAGCTACACACTTTCTTACACAAGTCTATTAAATCTTAGAGAGGATTTGATATCATATTATAAACTACACAAAGTTAGAGAAGCATACAAGATTAATTTTACACAAATAACACTCTACTTCTATTACCTTTTCTCATATTTCATTCAATACATATTTATAGGAGTGTTATCTCCTATATTATAGGTGAACTAGTATAACCTCATATAACCATTTCTTTCTATAGACAAGTTCTTTTAACAACTTGAATTTTACAATCTTGTACAATAATTCTTCACACATGAAATTCTAATATTTGGACTAAAAAACCATAACAAAGACTCCAAGGTTGAGATATCCCAAAAATAGTAGAGATCTCACCACAAATGTGGGAAAATTAGTCCTATATAAAATTGTCCATAATTATAAGATATTTTGCAATAATGAAAGTATTTAGAGCTAAGCATGATAGTTTATGGACTTACTGGAACATGCTAACTATTAATAAAAGGTGTGTTGTCTGCCTTGCATAATGTTATACTGTAATATTTTATTTATTATGTGGTGCACCTAGGGGATCTAGGGATGTGTGCATCACATGGGTTAGCATTCTTGAGGTCACTTTATGTGTTGTATGTAACATTGTGATAAATATTTAATTTGGGGTTGCACATTGAAAAAAATATTTAATATTGGGAAACTTAGTACCAAAAAGTAAATGTGGGGGTTAATGGTTTTGTAATCTCATGGTATTAGTCACCATGGTTTTATGTAATACCACTTGGTGGTTTTGTGTGAGCTTGTTTCTATAAAAAAATACATGGGTAGTTGTCTAAGGTTGGCTAGTTGGCTTGTGGGTTGGTTAAGAGAATCTGTTGTTAACATTTGTGAGGGTTGAAGCATGACATGGGATGTGTGGTTACATGCTTGTTCACATGGAGTGCATGTAGAGGGTTTGATGTTTCAAAGGTATTCATGGAGAACTCTGAAGATGTATTGCAATCTTTATTGCTAGGTTTTTTTCCTTTTGAGTGGTTTTCCAAGGTATACCTTGTGTGATCTTTGATTATATGTTGTCTATTCTTTTACACATGGATTCTAAATACTTGTTTGCATAGATTTCCCTATTTGTGTTATGTGGAAATTATCTTGGGTGGATGCATATCTTCTTTTATTTGGTATCAAAGCGATGGTTGTGGTTTGTATAATCATTGTTGGAGTAGATCTGGTGTATAGTTGAATCTAGGGCTTGTAGGGAAAAATGAAGACATTGAAAGATATGAGGGTTTTGTACAAGTTGTTTTTGCAAATTTGGGGTTTTGAGGTTGCAAAAATTTGTTTATGAATCTTTGTTGGAAAAATGATTTTTTGTGGATGTTCACTATGAAGGTTTTGTAGGGGAAATATTTTAGATGACCCCTTGGGACAAAATAAGACCTCACAAATCCCTTGTTCCTAGTGTTTCCAATGAGGTACCCTGTGATACCCGTTGATAGTGGTATCATCAGGGTACCATCATTGATGATACACCATCCCCCTTGGACCAATGATTGGGCTGGTGGGATTTGGCCCCTGATTCCGTGGGAGACCGATCCCCGACCCTTTAGGGTTTAAACCCATTAATCCACCATATTTTAAAATTCAAAACATTAATATGATATTATATTTATTTATGGTTTGACACCCTCTATGTTTCCTTGGTGTCACCGACGCACCATTGACACTAGTGGAGCTACTCGAGGGCCACCCATGCTTAACCTATTAGCCTAATTGTACAAAATTTTCCAAGGGGCATAAATTTCACCCAAGGTGTCTGTTTTTTGCCTTCTTATACTCGTTGGAAAGGTGATTCCATTTACTTCATTGTGGTATCAATGGTTTTTCCATATTTTTCTATTTTGACAAAGAAATGCTTGCTGAAAGTCCTATGTTATTTTTAGGGTTGGAGATGTCATAACTTGTGCATATAGAGTTAGATATTGGACTTCTTATAGTCGATGAAAATATTGTTTAGAGAACTACACAGTGGATGAGCTGTAGATGTTTTGGCATGATTTATTTCCTATTAATTTCATCTGAGTTGTTTATAGTTTTTTTGACTATGGTGATTTTGTGAGATTATGGCTATTCATATCTTAGTGATTTTATGTTTTAAGTCATTGTATAATCACATGTACTTCTTTGATTACTTTCAATGGACATGGTTATTAGTATATTTTTGAGTTTGTGTGTTGCAATGTTAGATCTATAATTTGTGTATTGTTGTAGGTTGTCTACATTTAAAAATTACATATATGATGTAGATGTGGGTTTTCTATTTCCATAGATGCTTCACCATTGGTGCAGATTTAGATTGGTGGCTTGTTTTAGTCACTTGTTTTTCTGGTTTGGTTGTCGTTGAAATGGAGAGATGGTATTAATAGGCATAGTCATGATGTGGGACCTATGTATTTGACTATGTGTGACATGGTTGGAGTTTGTTGCTGATATATTTGGTGGTGATCATGGTGTCATGGATGTTCCTTGTTCTTTAGGGACTTTGGCATGACATGGTTGTTTATGCGGGTGCTTTGCTAGTGGCATTGGATTGATTCCTGTGGATGATGAAAATTTGTAAAAAATATCAACAATACAAAACTCTCACTCTCACAATCATGCAATGAAGTTCAAGATCTTGGCTTAGAATAAAGAATTTCGATAACAAGAAAATTCATCATAGCTAAGATCTTGATTTTCTCTATTATTGGTTGTTCTTCAAAGTAACAAACTATGAAAGAACAATAATAATATGATGCAATGATAATGATAAATTATTAAAGATAAATGATAGATATGCTTGATAAATAATTGATAATGCTTGATAGTGCTTGAAAATTCTTGAATGCTTAATAGATCTTGATCATAAACTTGCTAGAGAGATCTTTACGATAAAAGTGCTAGGGAGATTTTGACAATAAAAGTGTTAGTGTGTTTGAATGAAATGAAAACTTCTTATTTATATAATTCACTTAACATTTGATCAATGGTGGAGATTGATTTGCAAGATCAATGGATAAAAAAACTCAAGAGAGGGTAAGACCCAAATTGTGAATTTTGAAGAAAGAGGGAATTAAATAAATAAAATGATAGCTTGGAGAAATAAATAAATATTAATTAATTTATTTTAGAAGAAAAGATTTAATTTAAATAAATTATTTTAATTTATTTAAAAGAGGAGTGTTAGCTAATTAAATTATAAAGGACCAAAGATAAATTTAATTTAATTTGCATTAATGTTGGAGGGAAAATGATAAGAGATGAATTAATTAAATAATTAAAAATTATTTTATTAATATAGATATGACAAAAAGATTAAGATAATTAAACAATTAAAATTATTTAATTATTATGGATGAAAAGAGGAAAATGCCAGCTCAATTACATAATCTGTTATGTGTGCTCAACCGATTATTCCTCCCACAACGGGGGCTCAACGATGGTCTCACAGTTCATCTCCACCGCCAGAAGAAGGAGAATACATGCCAAAAAAGTGAAGGTTTTCACCCCCTATTCAGATTGGTTCAGTTCCACATGATTTTTTGAAGAATAGTTTCTCTTCCCTGGTTGAGGAGGAATTGGATTTTGAAAGAATGGAAGAGTTTCATCCATAAATTTTATTTCATGGAATGTTCGAGGTCTAATTGACCTCTCCAGAAAGTATTCTGTTAGAGATGCCTTACATAAATACTTAGGGATTGAAGTGCTTTGTCTCCAAGAAGTTAAAATTTCAAGTTTTTTGCTTGCCTCGGCTTGTCGTACTATTTGGCCAGCCAGTACTATGTTTTGCACTTTGCATGAAGTCGGGCGTGGTGGAGCTTCCACTCTTTTGTCCCCTCGATTTCATTCTTGCATTGTGGATCATGGGATTGATTCCTCCCAGTGGGAAGTCTAGGTTCTTCTCAACATTGATAATCATTCCTTCAGGATTATTAATGTCTATGCCTCTAATGATGCTGTGGAGCACTCTTTGATTTGGCGTTGGATTGTTGATTCTTTACCAGTTGCCACCTAGTTGCTCTGCAAGGATTTCAATATGGTTGAGATGGCATATGACAAGGATGACACCTTGCCCTTTCGCTGGGTTGCTGGTGAAAGGGAGGCATGGTTTTACATGCTTAATAAATTGGGAATTTTTGATCCCAATATTGGCTTCCACCATTCTCATTCCCTCTGGCACACTTGGTGTAATTACAGGGCCAGTTCTGATAGAGTTTTTAAATGCCTTGATCGTGCCATGATCTCGACTCAATCTTTTTTTTTTCTTTTGACAACTCTGCCTTTCTAGTGAAGCCGTTTGTGGATGTGAATTTGTTTGATCACTTCCCAATTCATTTTCGCATTGAATGGATGTCTTGTTAGCCTCGCACGTGTAAAACTCAATTATTTTTGAACACATCTCTGCTCTGTCACAAGCCCACTCTGGCTCACATTCGTTGAGTATGGGATTTGGAGTGCAGACGAGTTGGCCAAACAGGCTGGATTACCTGGTGGAATGATTCCATCATTCATACTGCTCATTTCTTGTGCATTTATGGGTGCCATCTAGCCATCTTTCACTGACGATCCTATGAGGCTACCATTGTTGACTTGTGTGCAACTATGGAGGCTTTGGCGACCAACCCTTTTTTCCCGTCGCATCAAGTCAGGGTGGCAGAATCAAGGCACAAAAAGCAAGTGGCTGATAATTACGCTGCTAGAGGAGTGTGAATAAAAGCTCAGTGATAGGCTGTTGTTAGGTCCCATTACTTTAGAATATAAAATTTCAATAAGTCAACCAGGCAGTGTCCAAGGTAGTTTGCAATAGAAGATAATTTAGATAACTCATCTTAGATTTTCTATTTTTCTTTAAACTACTGAAATCAATTTTAGTCTAAGCCCATCTAATTACTTAACTAGGAAACAATTTATTCTAAGAAAACTAGAAATATTTAAAATAGAAAGAACAAGATAACTAATTTAGAAAGCATAACAACTAAGCTAGAGAGCACAAGAATAAATAAACTAAACAACTGATAAACTACGGGAGTGGAAAAATGAGTAAACAGATCATGAAACATTCTCTTAAACAATAAAAGATTCTAATAGCTGCAATAGGTAACTCATAATAATTGAAAACAAAGAGTGCTCTAGAACTTTAGACTCAACAATTGACAAACTTAATGATTTCCTATTGAATGGTTAACTATGTAACAAAAACAACATAACAGTAAGTACTTATCTATTTAAGCTATCCTCCCTCGAGTGGCCAGCTCGTGGGTTATCACATTCGTTCTCAAGTTACATACACTACTGGTTCTAAAATTCTTCCCTTAAAGATAATTGTCATCCATAACTCAACAACTCAACAATTAACAGAAGATAGTTTCATAAGTATTCAAAGATCATGTTAACAACATTACATTAATATTGAGTCTATATTTTAACTTTAGGAAATTACATTTTTATAAAAAAACTTATAACTAAATCCTAGATTTCAAATGGCGTGGATAGTCACTGAAAAAGTCTATAATAGTTTATAACTAACTCCCTTGACTTTAAAACCCACTTCATACACATTAAGAAGGCTCGAGATGAGCCATGAAGTTTTTGATTAAAAGATCATAACATAAATTAAATTAACAACAACTATATCTTCGGTTCATCAGCCTGATGTTCAGGAGTAGGTTCCCAACATCTATCTTCAATTGTTATTAAGGCACGTGCTGGTTAAACATTTTGTAGCTACTGCATGATGTCCAATTATTTCCCTACAAAAACACTCAAAACAACCCATTAAACCTGTATTGGTAGATTACCTCAATTGATCATAAGAAATAAAGTTTGCATAATTTTACTTAAAGATAAGCAATTATTTCTCCTAAAGTTTAATTAATTGGCAGAGACTAAGGATTGAGCTTATATAAAGAGGCTTTTCTGGTTTCATTATGATGAGGTTATTTTTACCTCATCATTTCCTTCCCCTCCTAGTTCCTGGCAGGTCCTCCTACTCCATAGTTGTAACCCTGAATTTTATTCCATTCTTCATATCTGGCACTAAGGTCATACTCATATTTTGCTGTTGAATCAAAAGTTATAGGGTCATGGATGAACCCTCTGTGAAAGACAACACTTTCTCTCCATTCATTGAAAACTCTATCATTCTGATCTATTGAAATATGGAAAGCAGGAGGTGGATTGAGCAGCAAGGGAGGTCTATACCTCATCCCTATCCAGTTTGTCTTGAGGTCTCTTAGAATTTTAACTAAAGCATCTGTCCTTCTGAAAGACCATATGATATTAAGAGGAGAGATGACCTCTCTTTTCTTAAAATGACCCAGCAATGGAGTAAATCTCTCTTCACAAGTGTGCCAAGATTTTCCAATTAAATTTTTCCCATGCTCCATGAAATTATTGTAACAGAGTATGAGATTGTCATCATATCTTTCTTTCATTTTATCATTTACCAGGAGAGACAAAATGGTGTCTTTAAAACCTATAGGCCTAGCATTAGGTGATCTTATTTGAAGACCCATAGTTCTTTCTGCTTGTGCGTATTCTTTGGTGCGTTCTTGCCAATGAACCTGGTTTTGCATAGTAGACAACAAAGCTCTCAATTGTACTTCGCCAACAAACAAATTGATGAAGAAATGAGTATGATTTTCTAATAAAAGATCATGTAAAAATAAAAAACAAAGCAAATCTTTATCCTCCGGGGTTGATTCCACAAATATTTTAACAAATTCTTTATCATTAGGCTCATAAGGCTGATCATTGTATATTCTGAACAGTTTCCGCCTTATCCATTGTTCATTTAGAAACATTGAGTACAATCTAGATGGCCTTCTACATGATAATAGACACTCTACTAGCTAACATGAATCTTACTTCCCTTTATTAGTCCTGTGAAATGATTCTTTTAGAAGTACCAATTCCTTCTTTAACCTGTAGTTCTCAGTTTAAACATTTCTCAAGAAATAATTTTTTTCCATCCATTTCATAAGTAATTGGGGAATGCGAACCTGGAACCATTCAGTTATAATTGGCTCAGTTTGGATTTCCTTTGATTCCATTCTTAATTTAGCATTGCTTTCTTGTAAGTCTTGTTCTAGCTCTACAATTTTGCTAAGGGGAGAATTTAATTCTTCTTTTTGTGTCTTCTTTTCTTCCTCAAACACTGAGAACATAAGCATAAAATTCTTCTTTAACATTTCAATTTCTTTATTTTTTTAGCAATATCAGCATTATAAGTTCTATGTCCTTGACTTAATTCCTGAATTTGTTCTTTTAACTTATAAATCAATGTATCTTTTTCTTGTAGTTGCAGTTTCAAACCCTTAATTTCCTGATTTCTTTTATTTATTACAGCAACATGCACTGTTAGCTCCTCCTTTTGTAATTCAATTTGTTCATTGTTTTTGTATAATTGTTTCTTTAAATCATCAATTTCTATCCTAAATTTCTCTATCTCTGCATTGGTGTCTCCTATTTCAACAGTCTCTATAATTCTATCAACAATAGGAGATAAATGACTTAAAATATTATCTCCCCCATCCTGTTCTTTTTCTTGAATTTCTTCGGCGAGGACTTTCTCCACATATTCTGAGTGGGAAGGAATTTCCTCAACCAAATTCTCTCTTTCTAGAGGCATTTCCTCTTCATTGACAGGATCAAAAATCTCAATGGGTTTTGGTGGCTGTTTGGGCTTCTTTTTCTTTGCACTACCTTCCATACTCTGCATTGGGGTTTTGGTAAATTCAGAGGCTATACATTTACTTCTCCTTAAGAGAGGAATATTTTGGAAGGTGACAGGCTTCTTTGTTTTCCCTTTCCTTTTTCTCTCAGGACTGCTCACATTAGAATAGATGAGTTCAACATGCTTTGGCTGATCAGGGGTTTTGAATTCATCATTCAAAGATTTCGACACTTCTTCACCAGGGGTTATGGGAACTGGAGCTTCCTGAGCTTGAGAGCCCTTAGGGGAAATTGCTCTTGATGGTGAAGCAACTTGGTTAGACGTTTCCCCTGGTTTTGATTTCCTTTTAACTGAAGACTTTTCAATTTTCCACAAAAAATTCTCCCACTTACCCTCAGATTTCTTACGAAAATGATATTTGCAAATTAATTGAATTAACCCATGGTGTTTAAGAGGCCTTGAACCTATCTTATATCTTTCTATAGAGGAATTTATAGAGTCATATAAAAATTATGGCAAATTAACCCTAAGATAAGGGTTTTCCTTTCCATGGCGCAAATGGATTAGCATTCAAAATGCAGGTCCTACTACAACAGTGAGTTGTCCTTCACAGGTGAAATATTTTATAATCTAGGCTACAACATCTCCCCAAGGTTCTAGTATAGAGGTTCTTTGAAATCCCTTATTTTCCCCTCTAGTACTAATAACTACCATGGGGTGAGGATCTCCCTCTCTAACAAATAATTCAGACAATTTTTGATATGTTATTTGAGAGGTCTCTTTCAATTTTATGCTTGAATTGTCTAACCCTGATAAATGATAGATAATTTTCAAACTCACCTTAAAGTGCTTTCCATGGAGTACCACCTGACCGTTTAAGTAGTTTTCTGCAAATGCATTCACCAGATTTTCATTATAACCTTCAAACTTTCTAATAAAGTCCAACCACCCTACCTCCTCGAACAGACCAGAGATATTGCTTAACCCCAATAATTTTTCTACAGAAGCTGGATTTGACTTCTTTTTACCACCCCCCATTCTCTTATTTTCTACTCTGCTAAAGATTTCAATCAAGGCAAGAAACTTGTACACAACTATTTTTGAAAATACAACTACTGAGATTATTTATTTGTCTTGCTTGAAGGTTACTGTGCAATGATTTTAATCTGCATGGAGGCATGCAAAAATCTTTCCGTACAAGTAGTTGATTTCCAAGTAGCACAAATTGCTAAATTAGGAGGGAAGTTCATGCCAATTAACTATTCTTTAGTCAAAAATAACTACTTACTTAAAGCAAAAATTAGTACTTGCATTCTATGATCATTTGAAGATCTCATACCTTTATAGATTTGATAGGATGACGGGATGGTATTGGTTGAGGTGACGGTGGATTTATTATGGTGTGGATGCAGAAGCTTATGAATGACAAAGCCATCAATGAGGACATGATGTAATGACAAATTTATTTATGATGAGAAAGATTAAAAAAATAGATAAGAAGGAATGTGTACTAAGATGTGATGATGAAAATATCATGAAATTTTGAATTTATGAAAAAGGTGGCATAATACAGATGAATAAGTTCTGGAGCACGCAAATGAAAATGCGCTCGAAACTAGTGAAAAAGTTCCAGAGCATCACCAAAAGATGTATTTGTGGTGGTTGGGAAATGGAAGTTTCATAGCATCACCGAAAGATGCAGCCGAAGCAGCAACGAAATGAAGGTTCCAGACCATCACATAAAGATGCAGCCGGAGCAACAACAAAATGAAGGTTCTGGAGCATCACCGAAAGATGCAGCCGGAGCAACAATGAAATGAAGGTTTTAGAGCATCGCCGAAAGATGCACCTATAGCAGCAACAAAATGAATTTGAACTTTAGGAGCTTTGAATTGCTTTGCAGGATGACTTTTTAACGTAATGAGTTGTTTGTACAAGTTCTAGATCATCGGCTATTAGGACCGTCAGGTTCTGGAGCACTTGGCATCAGGATCATAAAGTTTTAGAGCATCTTAGGAAGGTGCTCCAGATGTTATTTTCCTCTTTATAAGAAATCTTACAAAATGGAACAAAAATTAGCTAAGTCTAAAAGAAGAAAAGCTAATGAAAGAAAAATATCTTGGTATACATATATTTTTTATTACAAAGTTTCAAATTGTTTTTAAATTTTTTTTACAACTAGTTGGACTCTGTTTTGGTAGAGTCAATACATTGGATCTCTCCCTTCATTTCTACCAGTTTTGAAAATTCTTCCCTGTTGACCGACTTATGGTAGATACGTAAGCGATGACCATTGACTAAGAGAGTTCGTGTATCACCATCAATTGGTTTCAATTGAACCATGCCATTCAAAAAGACCTCAGAAATCTCATAAGGCCCCAACCAATGAGTCCTAAGCTTTCCTTTATGATCTTTATATCTGGAATCAAATAACAGGGCCCAGTCCCCATTATGGAACTCTCTCTCTTTAATATGTTTGTCATGCCACATTTTTCGTTGATGTTGAATTAGTTCCATTTGATGGACAATGTCTAAGCAAAGCTCATCCAATTCACTTAATTGCAGAACTTGTTCAATTTAGGTGCGTTTCAAATCTAGACCCAGTTCCATAGCTATTCGTAGAGTTTGAAGTTCAAACTCAATGGGAAGAAAAGGTTTCTTCCCAAAGATGAGCTCATAGGGGCTGAATCTAGTTATGGATTTCCATGTATTGTATGCCCAAATAGCTTCAGGCAATTTGTTGGCCCAATCTTTTCTTCCTGAAGAAATTGTTTCCATTAATATGTTCTCAAGCTCTTTATTAGTCACTTCCACTTGGCTGTTTGCTTGAGGGTGATAAGGGGATGATTTTATATGTCTTACTTAAAAATGGTTGGTGAATTCCAAGAGTACTTTGAACATAAATTGAGGTTCCTGGTCAGTGACGATAGTTCAAGGGGCTCCAAATCTAAGGAAGATTTTATTATAGAGGAAGTCCGTAACTTGCTCTTCCCTAGCTACTCGCAGGGCTTGAACTTCTGCCCATTTCATCAGGTAATCAGCGCAAACCAATATGTATTCTTTCCCTTGAGAGGAAGGATCTATGGGTCCAATAAAATATAAACCCCATTTTTCAAATGGTTCGAGCACTACCTGAGGCAGTAAAGGTATCTCTGCAGAAGCAATTGGTCTTCCTACTCTCTGAAATTCATCACAACGATGAACATAGTTCTTAACATCCTTATGCATTGAAGACCAATAATATCTGGCGCCTAAGATCTTATGGGAAGTTATTTTTTCAAAGTAGTGCCCTCCACAAGGATCATCATGACAAGCTCTTAGAATACTGTAAGTTTCATCGGCTCTGACACATATTCTCAAGACCATATCAGATCCACAATGAAATAAAATTCTGTTAATCCATTTAAATGGGGCACTTTCCCTGATAAGTCACTTCCTTTACTTCGATGTGAACCCTAGGGGTACTTCAGAGGAAACTAAATAGTTAGCAATGTCAGCAAACTAGGGTGACTTTATAGAAATAGCAAAAAAATTCTCATATGGAAACTCATCCAGTACAGGTGTACATTCACCCTCTTCTTGTTTGATTCATGACATGAAGTCTGCTACAATGTTATATTTCCCTAGCTTGTCAAGGATTGTGGAATTAAATTCCTGAAGGAGTAATAACCACCTCATAATCCAACCATTAACTACAGGTTTGTTCATTAGGTATTTTATGGCTGAATGGTTTGTATAAACTGTAACCTTATATCCTGTAATATAGTGGCATAATTTTTTAATAGCATGAACAACAACCATGAATTCTTTTTCTATGGTTGTATAGTTTCTCTCTGAGATGTAAGATTCTTACTAATAAAGTATATGGCATATTTACCCCCATTCTCATCTTCTTGTCCTAGTACTACACCAATAGTGTCGTCTGAAGCATCTGCATAAATATGGAAGGGAAGACTCCAATTTGGGCCTCGCAGTACGGGAGCAGAGACAAGCTTTTCCTTAATTGTTTCAAATGATAGTTGACACTCTGGTGTCCAAACGGACTCTATGTATTTTTGTAAAAGAAAGAACATAAGATAAAATATTTTACTAAAGCCTTTGATGAACCTTCTGTAGTAACCAACATGTCCAAGAAAACTTCAAACATCTGTTTGTGTTTGCAGAATAGTCAACTGTTGGATGACTTCAATTTTCTTAGGATCAACCTTTATTCCCTCAAAGGAAAAATATGATGACCTAAGACTATTCCTTGTTCTACCATTATTAAATTTTTTTTTGTGACTAAGGGATAGTCTATTTTCCTCACAAACTTGTAAAACTCGGTCTAGGTTCTGAAGAGCTTCATCATACGTTGACCCATAGACTGTAAATTTTTCCATATAGACCTCTACACAGTCATTGACGAGTACAATAAATATAGCAAGAAAGACTCTTTGAAAAGTCGCTAGAGCGTTACAAAGTCCAAAGGGAAGTACCCTGTATGCAAATGTGCCCCAAGGGCAGGTAAACGAGGTTTTATCTTGGTCTTCTGGAGCAACCTGAATCTGGTTGTAACCACTAAATCCATCTAAAAAGGAGAAATATTTCCTTCCAGCCAAGTTATCCAAAACCTGATCAACAAATGGTAGGGGAAAATAATCTCGATGAGTGGCTTTGTTGAGTTCTCTGTAGTCTACGTAGATTCTCCATTTACCATTTTTCTTTGGCACAACCACCATAGGTGACACCCACTTACTATTAGAGATAGGATAAATAAATCCTACATAAAGGAGTTTCTCAATTTCAATTTTGACAAGATCCTTTAATGCAGGGTTGAGTCTCCTCTGAGGCTGGCGTACATGCCTTATACTAGGATCAATATAAATGTGATGAGTACAAACACTCGGGTGAATTCCCCTCATGTCCGTGTAGTCCCAAGCAAAAGCTTTAGACCTTCTTACCAACACATTGAATAATTTATCTTCTTGCGTTTCTGTTAGCCAACTATTGATGTTTAGAGTTTTTCCTGGCAGCAACATAATCGATTTTGTTCCAGGATGGGCCGAAGTGACTGTATTGGTCGCAATAGGGTGTTAAGAGGAAAACTATGAGGCATAAGTCAGTGAAACCTTGTGATATCTTTAAAGAAATAACTTGTTATGGGAATCATATTAGCTAAGGGACAAGGCATTCCCATTGTAGCATAGCTTTGTTCCATCCCACTTATATCAATTGGTTGTCCAAAAATTCTTGGAGCATACATCGTTTCTTCCTCACTCGGGCTTATAGCAAGGCGTGCTACGTCTTTTACTAACTCATCCTCAAGTTCTTCTCCATGTTGTTTAATTACTACCATGGCTAGCGAGGCCAAATTTTCTTGACCATTAGATTCTTCTGGTTCATCAACCCAAACCTTTTTATGCTTGGTAGGTTTAGCAGGGGGATATAAGAATAAACGTTTACCGTCTAGACCATGAGAAATGGTCATTCCCCCTTCTCTGCAATCTATCTTAGTGGCAATAGTGGCCAACCATGGTCTTCCAAGAATTATTGGATAGCTATCTTTGGGTGTAAGTGACTGGATTATGTTGAAGTTGACTGGGTATTCCCATCCATTAACTTTGATGAGAATGTTTTTAATAACGCCCTTTGGGATGGCTATAGACTGATTTGAAATTTGTAAGATTGTGGTTGTGGGACATAAATCAGTCAGACCTAATTTTTCCATTACATCCATGGTCATCACGTTAATAGCTGCTCCTAAATCCACTAGTGCATATGGTATCACTACCTCGTTAATTGTAACGGTTATAAGTGGACTCCCAAGATCATCGTATTTTGGAGCAGTAGTCTTCCCAAACAAAAAATAAGCTAAATAGCCATCAATATGAATATTATTTATCTTCTTTGGCTTCCTCCCCGATGTTTTAATACATAGTTGTTTGATTAACTGGTTTAACTCAGGAATTTCCTTTATTTCCTACAATAGAGGAACCTTAATTTGCAGTTGCTTGATTTCCTGAATTAACGCGGTTTCAGAAGCCACAGGTATTCCCGGAGTACTTTCCAGAGTTGTTGATTTTAGACGTTTCAGATATGGTGCCATAATTTATTCTTTTGGAGCGGAATCCTCCCTATGTTCACTCAAAGATTGACCTTCCTCCCCCTAGGATAAATCAGTAGCTCCTGCCGCTGGAAAAGGTTCTTTATTTTTTTTGGGAGTGGCAAGATTAGGTGGTTGGCATTTTATAGGACTTTTAGGCTCGGGTTCCTCCACTATTTCTTCAATAGTTGGGGGTTGAAGAGTTCTACCAGAGCACAACTAAAATTTTCCATAATGTATTGCATTAAGTCCTGTAACGTTATCATGTTCAGTAGAGTATACCAGTGTGTTCTGGAAATTGTTCTAAGGATTGGGAAGTGGTTGAGCTGGAAGTTGAGGTTGATTTACCTGCTCATTCTGAGGAGGGTTTTGAGCTGGCGGTAACAAATTCTATTGTTGATTCCTCCTAGGTCCAGTATAAAACTGATTTTGTCCTTAATTCCATTGGGGGGCAACATGTTGTGGGTACCATTGTTGTTGTGGCTGGTTTGACCACTGTTGAGTTCCTCATGTTTGATTTTCCCATTCGGAGGATCCCCAGTAAGGAGTTTCCCAGTTAGGTTGTGGTGGAGGTGATTGATTCCAAGATGGAGTCCATTGATTATGAACCCAATTATTTTGTGGTCTCCATGCAGGATTGGAATTCTATCCATAAGAGAAGTTACCTCTTTGACATTTGGTTAACGTGTTTATCTCCTCTTCAACCTGAATAGTTTTTATCTTAGTATTCTTAAGATCAGTCAGAAGCTCACACTGATTAGTAGGATGGTTTTACTCACAGAGTTGAAAAACATTAACTTTGTCTAAAGAACACTCGTACAACAGGTGTTTGTTTCGACACCTGGGACAATAGATTGACAAAGTCTCAGGGTTGCACATTTTAGCTTGTATGCCATCTAATGTAGTGTTCAACTGAACGAGAATGTCCATTTTTAGATTTTTTATTTCTTTGCAGAGCTTACCTATCTCGTTAGACCCTTTAAAAAGATTAGTTTTACGGATTCCTCCCCAAGTACGGGAGAAATTCTGACATAATTCACATATTTCCTCTAGGGTCAGTTGAGACATGCCACCTTTTCCCATCAGATCAAGACTTCTTCTAGCATCGTCATCAAATCCCTTAAGAAATATAGTTTTGAGAATCTCAACACTAATAGCCTCTTCTCCACATCGTTTAGACAAGAAAAGGAACCTATCGAGACAGTCCTCTAAACTTTCATCCTCGTTTTATCTTAGTTTAAACAACTCTTCCTTATGATCACTCACCCTACAGTAACTCTGGTATTTTTGTAAGAAAATATTCTCTATTTCCCCCCAAGATGTTATGCTGCTAGAACCTAGTCCCATGAACCAGCGCATTGCTGAATCCTTCAAAGTAGAAGGAAAGAGCTTCAACTTTTGGTTATCATTTTTATAGTCATAATTTTTTCATAGGACCTTAAATTCAAAAAGAAATTCATCTGGGTCTTCCGAGGACAAGCCACTGAAAGTTGGAAAGAAAGCTGAGGAAATGTTTTTCATAGTAGTATCATCATCTGCATCCAGAGTAATAGGATAAGTAAACGTTTGAGGAGGCTAAGGTTCATTGCAGTTGGAATTATGCTGGTTAGGTTCAGCCCTATGATCTCCCATAACTTTCAGAGGAATCTGTTCCTCAAAGAAAATTTCCTCTATCATCGATTGTTCTACCAGTTGACCTTCTAGTAAATAGTGGAATGCTTCTGGTGGATTAGGCTCAAATAATTCTTCAAAAGTATGGTCGTCTGATCCTTGGGCCTCCCTATGTATGATTGGTACGTATTTTGGGGGGGTCTTTGGTATAGATCTTCTGTGGGGGCCTCTTTTCCTGACCATGCAGAAAAGGAAGCCAAAGGTGGTATTTTGGCCTAAAATGAGGTATTCAAACCGTCTCCTAGTAATGTTGGAATATGCCTTTGCTTTCTAGAATGTTTCTCCTTTTTCCCTTAGCGGTTTCTTATTCATGTTTATGGCATTTACTGTCATATTGTGGCAGTCTTCCTTCATGCTCTGGTGGTACCGCAGTGGAGGGTTTGGCAGTTACCTCATTACTGCGCGTGGTCTTCTTCCTCACTGCAGTGCCCACGGTAATGTTCTTCGGCCTGGCTTTGGTGGTTACCGCCATACTGCAGGCGGCAGGTCCACTCACTGCGGTAGAACGGTGAGACCGCCTACGGTCAGGTCGGGCGGTTACTGCCATACCGCGGCTAGCATTTTGGCTGACCGTGGTAAGACCGCTAGTGGCCTGGCTGGCGATTATCGCCATACCGCGGCCAGTCAAATGACTGACCATGGTGGCCGTCGTAAGACTGCCAGTGGCCTGACTGGCGGTTATCGCCATACCGCGGCCAACATTTTGGCTAACCGCGGTGGCCACGGTAAGACCACCAACAGTTTGTCTTGGCATTTACCGCCATACCATGAGGCGTGTTGGACAGGGCTACAGTAGGAGCTCGGATGAGCTCGGGTTAGGTTTGACCAAGATGGACTCGATGTCAGAACGACTGGAAAATGGCAAGGCAACACGTGGTAATTTGGCAGTGTCTGGTTGGCCGATGGTAAGGTAAAGGCTGAGCTCAGTGTTGTGGTGGACTAGAGCTCGAAATAGCTTGGATGGCTTATCGGCATACCACGAGGTTGATCGATTGGGGCTACGATAACGCGGTAAGAGCTCAAATAAGCTCAGAACTCAGTTGACCGAGTTGGATCGGTTTGACTGGTTATCAGAGGTGCGACTGCAAATGGTTTGGCAACACATGGAAGATCTTTTTGATTTGGTTGGCCAGAGAGTTATTTCCTGATTGCGATAGAGCTGTATTATTGATGGAAGGTTGACGGACTTGTCTGCGACCAGTGTTAATGATTGTGTGGCTCGATGCAGCTGTATAAGCAATGCATGTTATCAAGGAATGGTCGTGCTCTTGCAGGTAGGATAGTTATTATCCTTGATGACCATTGCTGGTAGGCATGGGATGAACAGGTATGCACACGATGCAAGATTATATATAATTTGGTGTGCAGTTCGAGATAGAGTGATGAGCGATATTAGTGAGAGCCTGAGAGTGTTCGAGCTGTGTTCTACAGTGAAAAATTTGAGTCTCGGATCTGGTATGATGTGAACCTGTGAGGTCAAGAGGCTGGCCGAGACAGTCATTTGAGAGGAGCTGAAGGGAATCTATATATTATGTCATGAGGATATTGTAATTGGGTGGATTCTCTTCTGTGTGTTGCCTGTTTACTTTCTCTAGATGAACAAGATGTAACATCCTGAAGAGCATAGCTCTGGTTTTATATTGTAACCATTTTAGTTATTGAATAATACAAGTGAGCTGAATGTTTTGGAGGTGGGGCTTTTCACCTAAAAAGGTTTTCCCCATGTATATCTGTGTGTTCATTATTTATCTTTCATGGGTTTCTTTCTGTGTTGAATCTGTTATGTTGTTTGCATTCACTTTCCTCAGTAGGATCAATGGGGGATACAACTGTGTCTGCTTCCGCTTTTTGATTCAGTTGGTTGTGTCTTTGGTGTGACTTTGGATTGAAATCACTAAGGCACTGCTGTCTTAGATGCATATCTTGATGACAACCAAATCCTTATCCCCAACAAGTGGTATCAAAGCTGGTAGCTTGTTGCTCTTGATACCAACAAGTGGTATCAGAGCCAGGTTGCTTATTGCTCTTGATACCAACAAGTGGTATCAGAGCATGTTTTTCTAAAGTTCTAGGTTTTTTCCTGTGAAGATTTATTAGCCTGGCAAGCTTGTGGAAGTATGGAGAAATTGGTTGGTAATTGATCTTTCGATGAGTGGAAGTGCGTGCTTCATTGAGTCAACACACAGTTTGAAAGACGATCGAGATGACTGGAGTTGGTCATGTTGTTGCAGCATGGTCTGAAGCTCCTGGCTTACAACAAAGTTCCTATTGCAATGGGAGTGAGATGTGTTCATAACTAAGTTGCAGCAAAGTGTGGTGTTCATACTGGGTGTTTGTGTGAGAGGCTCCCTAGTGGTATGGACTTGCTTGTGTTGCTGATCAACTATGGAGGGTTGTGCTTGTGCTGGGTGTTCTTTGACTTAGCACTAAAGGCATTTTCTCTGGTGCTCTGATTGCATGGAGGCTATGAAGTGACCTTGGTGGTTTGCAACTTCTAGATAGCCTGGCTCTCTTTTTTTCTTGTGCATGATAGTGGTGTTAGAACTGGTATGAAATGGACCTGTTGTTCCTATGTGCCTGTGTCTTGCACTTGCATGGTTTCAGATTCATGTCTTTGGCTCTAGAGGTTTTGTGTAGATTTTCCTAAAAAGTCTATGATGCATTTTCATGTTCTTTCATTGTTTTGGTTAACTGTGATGGTTGTGTGCAGACTCCTAAGTCGTCCAGATGAGCAGTGAATATGGAGGTGCGTGGGTGTTTTATAAACATTGTGGTTTTGTAGGTTTTACACGGTCAAGGAAAACTTGCGTTGTGTGGAGCTGCTGTTTGCTATTTTCTAGACCTTGGCTTCTAGGGTGTGACTGGATGAGATAGTTTGTAGTTCGACCTATTTTGAGGAGGTGTGTTATTTTCCCTACATGGGAGTGTTAGTATGAGTTCCTCTTTCAACATTCTTGTGGTATGCTTTGTTAGTTTCCTAGACTATGGTGCTTGAGTTGTGGACGTGATTGGCAAATCAGATTTGCTCTTTGATTTGGTGTTTGAGTCATGGTTGTCTACATGGCCGTTCTCTTTAAGATCTCAGTTTTGTAGTCTACCAGTGTGATGATAGATTTGCAGGTTTAGTTTTGGTTGCATCTACGAGTTGTGCAATGTTGTGGGCTGTCCTTACCTACATGTTTGCTGTGGGATAACTTAGAAGTGGATTATCTATATCCACGAGGTTGTAACTGTGTTGTGCAGATCTATTAGCTGACCTTGTCTGTGGTCACTTGTGCATTGGCATGGCTATTTTGAGATGAGAGGAGGAGTGGTGTTTGAGTACCTGAATAGTCAGTAATGGGGATTTGAAGCATGTGAATCACGGTGTCATGGAGAGCTGGTTACACTGTCCTAGTGTAAGCTTTTGATCATGATGGGGTGGTCAGTCATGGTGCTTGGAGAGCTCAGTGTCACTATTCAGTGGGAGTTTTAGCAATGACTGGTGTTCTTCTTTGGTGTTGTAGTTGTTGTGTTCCTTTGCATCTGCATGGTCACTATTTGAAGATGTGCAACATCTTGGAGCCATGAAGGACCTTGGTAGTCTTTGTCTGAGATGCTGGTGGTGCTTGACAGGTGATGTTGGTTTTGGTTTAGAGTTGTTTGCTTTATGTCATGGTATACTTTTGCTTATGCATTAGAGTTTTGGCATGCTGCATTGGCTCTTGAGACCATGAATATTTCACTTGAAGCATGGTATCTCCTATGGAGATGTGTAGATCATGGTGTCATGATAAATCTTGTTCTAGGTTTGGAGCTTTGACAGTGGTCTGGGGGTTTTCTCTATGTTTCAGGTGCATTGGTCATATGCTAGTGAACTTCATGGTTGCTGCAGTATTGTAGATTGGAGTCAGCATGAGATGACAGGTTGCTGATACTCATGGATGCATGGAGAATAAGGTGAGGCTGGAATTCTTGTGAGAATGTTGCTGTTACAGCTGAAAGTCCAAGAAGCCTGCACCTTAGTTGAATGTGAATTCAACAGAGACCATGAAGGAGATTGCTCTTGGGTAAGTCATTTTTGGCTTGTATATCATGGATGAGCATGGTTCCCGTTTCTTGGTCTGCTTGGCAGTGGTGTCACTTTGAAAAATATTTACCCATTATACTTTTCAAGTGTGCTATGCTTTATCTTTCATGGATATGAATCTTGAGTTGTTGAGATTCTGGATGATTTATAATGGAATATGGATAGAATTGTTTATCTCCTTGTGCTTTAGAGGACTAATAGGAGATGGTTAATATGGGTATGCCTGATCTTCTTTGAGGTGCTTACATCCATGGTTTTGTTGGATGTTGTTAAGGCTTTTCTCTTTTGGGATGCAAAGAAGATCATCCTTTTCACAACTTTCAATTAGAAGTGTCTGTAGAAGGTGATTACATGTTTTGATTTGCATTTTCTCTCTTATTTGGTCTTGGTCTTCCTATTTTTTCTTTTGACTTTAGATGTTTGTGAAGCCATGGTGTTTCTTTCTTCAGTCAATTTTGGAGGAGTTTGGAAGAACTGTGGAAGACAGTTGAGAGAAACTTTTCTTGCAGCAGGTGGTTGCAAGTGTTGCAGATCAGTGTGGTTGTTCCTTGGGACTGCATGGTTACATTTCTTTGTGCAGAGGTTTGGTGGACTTGGTATGCTTGGATTATGGGTGATGGTGCTTTGTTTGCACTCATCTGGACTACACCCTTGCAGTGGGAGTACTTGGCTGTGTTTGGTCTTTGGCTGGTTGGCATAGGGTACTTGGTTGCTGTTGAAGTTGAGTGGTTCTATGATGGCATGAGTCTACTGCTGGTTTTTCATACCTTTGAGGTATGGGTGGTTGGATGTTCAGCATGAGCTGTGGGTGTTGGTTTTCAATCATGTGGTGTGATCAGTTGGATGAGGGCAGTCAGTTTTGTGGTTGTTGTTTGAGCTGGTTGGTTTCTTGTTCTTGAGAATGTTTGCCTTGTGTTTTGCTGCTGTTTTGCCTTTGTCGCCTGGAGGATCAATTGTTTTCATTCCTGAGACTGGTGCTTTTTGACCTTGGCGTGTTCCTATGTTTGGAGCTAGTGCCTGAGATGGTGGACATTTTTTGATGTCGTTCTAGAGGTCTTGGTTGGAGCGTGGATGCTTGGTTTTGGTCCTTGTTCAGGTGTTTGGAGGATGCCTGAAAGCCTGTGTCAAGTGGGAGTTTGTTGGAATATGCCTTTGATTTCTGGCATGTTTCTCCTTTTGGCCTTGGCAATTTCTTATTCATATTTATGGCATTTATCACCATACCATGGAAGTCTTCCTTCATGCTCTTGCAGTACCATGGTGGGGGGTTTGGCAGTTACCTTGTTACCATGCGTGGTCTTATTCCTCACCGCGGTGCCCACGATAATGTTCTTTGGTCTGGCTTTGGCAGTTACCGCCATACCGCAGGCAGTGGGTCCACTCACCGCTGTAACGCGATGAGACCGCCTATGGTCAGGTCGGGCGGTTATCGCCATATCGTGGCCAGTGTTTTGGCTGATCGTGGTGGCCACATTAAGACTGCCAGTGGCTTGGCTGGTGGTTACCGCCATACCGTGGCCAGTCAAATGACTGACCGCGGTGGCCGCGGTAAGACCACCAGTGGTTTGGTTGGTAGTTACCGCCATATTGCGGCCAGGAAAATGACTGACCGTAGTGGTCGCGATAAGACCACCAACGGTCTATCTTGGCATTTACCACCATATCGTGAGGTGTGTTGGACAGGGCTACGGTAGTGTGGTAGGAGCTCGGATGAGCTCGGGTCAGGTTTGATCGAGTTGGACTCGATGTCAGAACGACTGGAAAATGGTAGGGCGACACATGGTAGTTTGGCAGCGTCTGGTTGGTCGATGGCAAGGTAAAGGCTAAGCTCGGTGTTGTGGTGGGCCAAAGCTCGAAGGAGCTCGGATGGCTTACCGCCATACCATGAGGCTAATCGCCTGGGGCTGTGGTAACGCGATAAGAGCTCAGATGAGCTTAGAACTCGGTTGACCGAGTTGGACCGGTTTGACTAGCTGTCAGAGGTGCGACTGTGAATGGTTTGGCAACATGTGGAAGATATTTTTGATCTAGTTGGCCAGAGAGTTATTTCCTGATTGTGATAGAGTTGTATTATTGATGGAACATTGATGGACTTGTCTGCGACTAGTGTTAATGATTGTGTGGCTTGATGCAGCTGTATAAGCGATGCACGTTATCAAGGAATGGTCGTGCTCTTGCAGGTAGGATAGTTATTATCTTGGATGACCGTTGCTGGTAGGCAAGGGCTGAATAGGTATGTACATGGTGCAAGATTATATATAATCTGGTGTGCAGTTCGAGACAGAGTGATGAGCGATATCAGTGAGAGCTTGAGAGTGTTCGAACTATGTTCTACAATGAACGCTTTGACTCTTGGATCTGGTATGATGTGAACCTGTGAGGCCAAGAGGTTGGGCTAGCCAAGAGGCTGGCTGAGATAGTCATTTGAGAGGAGATGAAGGGAATCTATATAGTATGTCATGAGGACATTGTAACTAGGTGGATTCTCTTCTCTGTGTTGCCTGTTTACTTTCTCCAGATGAACAAGATGTAACATCCTGAAGAGCATAGCTCTGCTTTTGTATTGTAACTATTTTAGTTACTGAATAAGACAAGTGAGCTGAATGTTTTGGAGGTGGGGTTTTTCACCTGAAGAGGTTTTCCCCACATATATCTATGTTTTCATTATTTATCTTTCATGGGTTTCTTTCTGTGTTGAATCTGTTATGTTGTTTGCATTCACTTTCCTTAGTAGGATCAATGGGGGATACAACTGTTCCTACTTCCACTTTTTGGTTCAGTTGGTTGTATCTTTGGTGTGATTTTGGATTGAAATCACAAAGGAACTGTTGTCTTAGATGCATATCTTGATGAAAAAATCGAATCCTTATTCCCAACAAGTAACACTTAAGAAAAAAGGCTATTATAGTTCCCCCAAAATAGTGCCAAAAAGTGATACGCTGTCATTAGGTCCCATTACTTTAGAATATAAAATATCAATAAGTTGATCGGGCAGTGTCCAAGGCAGTTTGCAATAGAAGATAATTTAGATAAATCATCTTAGATTTTCTGTTTTTCTTTAAACTACTGAAATCAATTTTAGTCTAAGCCCATCTAATTACTTAACTAGGAAATAATTTATTCTAATAAAAATGGAAATATTTAAACTAGAATGCACAAGATAACTAATTTAGAAAGCATAACAACTAAGCTAGAAAGCACATGAATAAATAAACTAAACAACTGATAAACTACAAAAGTGGAAAAATGAGCAAACAGATCATGAAACATTCTCTTAAACAGTAAAAGATTCTAACAGTTGCATCAAGTAACTCATAATAATTGAAAACAAAGAGTGCTCTGGAACTTCAGAGTCAACAATCGACAAAATTAATGATTTCCTACTGAATGGTTAACTATGTAACAAAAACAACATAACAGTAAGTACTTATCTATTTAAGCTATCCTCCCTCGAGTGGCCAGCTCACGAGTTATCACATTCATTCTCAAGTTACATACATTAATAGTTCTGAATCTTCCATTAAAGACAATTGTCATCCATAACTCAACAACTCAACAATTAACATAAGATAGTTTCATAAGTATTCAGAGATCATGTTAACAACATTACATTACTATTGAGTGTATATTTTAACTTCAGGAAATTACATTTTTATAGAAAAACTTTTAACTAAATCCTAGATTTCAGATGGCGTGGATATCCATTGAAAAAGTCTATAATAGTTTATAACTAACTCCCTTGTCTTTAAAACCTACTTCATACACATTAAGAAGGCTCAAGACAAGCCATGAAGTTTTTGATTAAAAGATCATAACATAAATTAAATTAAGAACAACTATATCTTCGGTTCATCAGCCTGATGTTCAGGAGCAAGTTCCTAGTATCTATATTCAATCGTTGTTAAGGCACGTACTGGTTAAACATTTTGCATCTGTTGCATGATGTCCGATTATTTCCCTACATAAACACTCAAAACAAGCCATTAAACCTGTATTGGTAGATTACCTCAATTGATCATAAGAAATAAAATTTGCATAATTTACTTAAAGATAAACAATTATTTCTCCTAAAGTTTAATTAATTGGCAGAGACTGAGGATTGAGCTTATATAAATAGGCTTTTTTGGTTTCATTATGATGAGGTTATTTTTGCCTCATCACTCGGCTACACTGGCTTAAGATCGGTGATCGTGCCTCCAAAGAATTTTTTTTGGCACTTTGTGCTAGGCACTCATCCCTAGGCATAAAAAAATTAAGGATGGCACTCAGGTGCTCTCAGAGCTACCCGACATTCTCCAGACCTTTGGGCGCTATTACGAGTAGGTGGTCACTGCACAGGAATCCACGCTTGTGTGACAGCAAGCCCTTTAGGATTGCATTGCTGTTGTGCCACATAGGCTTTCTTCAGCCCAGATAAATTTTTATAATCAATTGTTAACAATTGATGATCTCAAGGAAACTTTTTTTCTATAGCCGATGACAAGGCTCTTGGGATTGATGGCTTCCCCTGTGAATTCTAGAAAGCTCTTTGGGTTGGGAGCGATTTGCATCATGTCTATCTTGAAGCTTTTCAAGCCAACTCTCTAGGAAATTTAATAAGTAAGGGCAATATAAAGTTCATACCTAAGCCTGGGAATCCAAAGGATATTTGCAACTGGAGGCCCATCACACTTCTCAACGTCTCCTACAAAATCATTGCCAAAGATCTGGCTCTAAAATTTTTCCATCTCTTGCCTCAGATTGTGCGCCCAGAGCAGACCCGTTTCATCAAATCCAGATTCATTCTGGATAATATCATTGTTGTTTGGGAAGGCATGGAGTGGGCCCGACGCTCCAACCAAAAAGTTGTCTTCATTAAAATTGACTTTGCCAAAGCCTATGACCGCATTGAATGGACTTTCATTCTTGCGATGTTGCAAGCCTTGGGGTTTGGGCCCAATTTCATTCAGTCTATTCGTATTCTTTTTGCTGATGCTTCAACTTGCATTACCATTAATGACCGCCAGTCTTCTTCTTTTGGTCTTTTTTGCTCAATTCAACAAGGGTGTCCTCTCACCCCTTCTTTATATGTGCTTGCGGCTAAAGGCTTTGGTTACCTTTAAGCCCATGCTATTTCTCAGCAGCGTGTCAAAGGGATTCTTCTCCTGAACTATTAGGAGCAGCTTGTCAATGACCACTTTGTAGATGATTCCTTTCTCACTATCCTGGAAGAAGAAGAATCAATCACTGTTGCCCTTGATTGTTTCAACACCTTCTGTCTTGCCTCCGGCTCTGCCATCTAATGGCACAAGACCTTATGCTATAGGAAATCTATGTTACCCACTCCTGCATGGCTTCAAACCTATAATTGGAAGTGGATTGGGCAAGGAGAGATCTTTCGCATTTTGGAAATCTCCTTCGCCTTCCAGGCTTTCCCTAGGGAGCTTTGGCAAGCCGTGCTCTCTAGGGTCGAGAAAAATCTTGCTTACTGGATTACCAAGCCTCTTTCTCTGGCTGGTAAGTTCCAAGTTTTCTCTAAATTCTTGGCAGACACTCATGTTTACTACTCCTCCTGTTGGGCTCCCTCCAAAGCTTCCTATAGCAGGTTTGAAAAGTTGTTACAATATTTTTTATGGGCTTTCTCTGAAACCCACAAGGGTTTTCATCATGTTGCATGTGAATACTGTTGCCTCCTTAAGGATCCTGGAGGGCTTGGGCTGCTCTCCACTCAATGACAAGGGACTACTCTTTGTGTCAAGTGGATTATCCGGGCTCTCATCGGAGATGAAGCCTGGAAGATTCTCCTTAGGAATTGTATTTAGTTTGGATTTTTTATTCATAGACCTGCTTGGAAAGGAACAGGCTTCCAAACCCTCCTGGTTATGAAGGAGTCTATTCAAATTGTTGGAACCTTTGTGGCCAAGAGAATTTGGCATGCCTGGGAGGCTGTTAAGCCTTGGATCCAATGGGCCGAGGTTGGATTTTGTGATAGGATTTCGCTCAATCAACATAATATTTGGTGGTCTTCTCTTCTTGCTTAGAATGGTCAGCCCTTGGCTAAATGGCCTTGGCTTAAAGCCCTGAGATTTCACAAAAAGGGAATTCAGACCCTGCAACAACTCTTTCACTAGCCCACTATGTGCATTATGCAGTGGGATGCTTTTTAGGCCCAACACAGACTTCAAAACCAGGACTGCACCACTTTTGATGGGTTGGTGAGCGCCATTTCGATGAAAATGCTTCAAAAAGTAGGTATTCATGGGCACAAACCTTGGTGGAAAGACTAGAAATGGTTGTCAGACACTCCTCTCAGGAGCTATAAACCGTGACTTCATTACAGGTGGCTTTCACCTCATTTTCCTATGATCAACAGTTTGAACCGGAGGTGATTTCTTAATTCCTTTGCTCATGCTTGGCAGAAGAGATTTGATGCCACTTGGTCTGCAAGTGTTAATCAAAAGCTGTCCCACTTTGCTTGGTGTATTATTTTCCAAGGCTTGCCTGTGGGTTCTCGTCTTATACACTTGGGGGTCCAGGACCGTCGTTTCCCTTTTTGTGGGCAACCTGAAAACTTCAAGCATCTTTTCTGATTTTTTCCCAGAGTTCAGCAACTGTGGACTTGGATTCATGACTTCTTTCGACCCTTTCGATCGAAACCTTTCTCTTGGCATATGGTTCTATTGAGAGATCTACCTGGGATCCTTGCTAAATTCACCCAGATTTGGCACACTTTCAGGGTGGAAATCCTCTTCAACATTTGGAAAGACAAAAATTCTTGCATATTTGCTCATTCTCAACTGGATATTAATGTTTCTCTCTATGCTAAAGTAGTTATTTGTTCTAATGTTCTTTTACAGATACAGGTGCAAGCTAAAAAATTTGCACTGGAGGTGGCTCACCTTTAGGTCCTTCTAGACCACTAGGGCAATGCCCCATGTGTTGTGGCTTGGGTCCCTGATTCACCCTCCTCCTCCCATGGCCAGTAGCGGAGTGGCTCTACGCGTCCCCGTTCCCAACCTCCTGCTCGGCGGGAATCTCACCCTCCTTGGCATGCTCCCTCTCCTCCACCGCGAGCTAGTCAGGGATGGCCTTCCAGTGGTGCTTCATGGAGTGGCGATGCAAATTCTGGGTGGCCCTTTGATACTTCGCCTGCTTCTAGTTCTGGATGGCTTGCCAGTGGTAAAAATTTTCCACGGCTGGCACTTGCAATCTCGCCCCAACGTGAGTGAGAGGAAGATGAAGATAAGGAAAAAGATGGCGATGGTTGGGGTGCTCCTCCTGACGTCACTCCAGACCCCACTGATGTATGGGGGAAAAGCATGTGTTGGTTGTTTTTTACATAAACCAGGTTTGTTTCCTAATCTACCTATGGAATTGCCAAATCCAATCAAAGGTAGCTTGGAAGACCTAGACCAATTGACGAGGATTTTAATAATAACCTCCTACACTTCGAGCTCTGCAAGACCTAGGAGGGTGGTCCCTATAGCATATTTATGATCTCTGCACCAAACTCATAAACATGTTAATAAAAGTTTCACAGATAATCTCACTTAATGGTTCAACATAAATGAAGCAAGACTGAAATGAATCAGCTATTCATTAGTAATGTCAAACACTTGGAGCATGAGATAGTTATAACATCATTTTGTAACTTATGATAGTCATTTTAATTGCAAGTTGGCGGCAAGCCCTAAGTGAAGACATACAGAAGCATGATTTCATAAACTCATACAATTTAGATCAGTGCCATATACCATTAGGGAGTCAAGTTTAAAAAACATTCAGAAAGTGACAACAGATTTAAACACATAACATATATGATCCTTGGCAATATTGCATTACACTATTGTCAATCCCTATCCCAGCCCAATACTTCTTACCAAATCCTTTTACAAACATACCCATCTATGATTCCATCCAAGCATTTAATTAATTCTTTGAATTAAAGCCAAAACAGAAACATACTCATCACAACAATGAGATGAACATCATAATCCTTGATTATTTTATTCAAAATTATGATATGTCTGTATATAGGAGAGACAAGAGCTCGAGATTTATCATCATAACTCAAATGCTAGTATTGTTATAAACCTTGGAATTTCATAAACATAAAACCCATTACAAGTGAACCCCAAACCTAAATTGCCTTTACATTCAAAATGAAATTCATACAATGCCTTCTGCAACTAGACCTAGACTCGACCTTCAAAAACATCTGGCTTGCCAACCTGTACTTTTGGCCTTGAAATCCTTCTTATAGAAATGAAGGAGCAAACAAGCATTGGGCCAGAAGTTACACATGTCACAAATTGATAGGACCGCTATGAGCCCCTTCAAAACCATGATGAAAATATCAAGTCCCAGAGCATCCTCCCTTTGATTCTGTCCATGACTCAATAGCTGCTACATTTGTTACATCTCAAAATCCACATCCAAAGCCATCATGGAATCTCAACCATAATTAGTTACACCTTAACTGCTGAGCTGTTAATCTCCGATAGTAGATACCATTTTACTCCTCTTCAGTCAAATATTTGTCCACCTAAATTTGATACTCTTCATCCGTGGGCCAATTAAAATTCACCACTTCTGTCACCTTTGTATCATAAGGTGTGAATTTCACCGCAACTTGGTTGGCTTCTCTTTCAAATGACTCCAGAAACATGCTAGTATTAATTATTTTGTCCATGCTTCTTACTAACAAGTCATGATCTGAGTCATCACAAATCAATTTGATTTGTACAGTGATAACTTCTTCTGTCCTTTCTTGTCACTGTTGCAATGTTTTGATGTTTCCTTGTGCATCCAATATATCGGGAAAAAAGGTATCACTCCAATCATTAAAACCTTTTACTAATTCTCCTATTTTCTTACCCAAGTCATCAGGTAGGACCTGGAATCCCTTCAATGTTTTCACAAAACCTTGAGTTGGTTTTAATAATTGAGGCCTATTATTTGCATCAAACTTAGAAGCCCTAAACATAATATCTAAGTCAGTGGCATGAGGGATCCACTTCTCAACCAAGGGTAAAACAACATCCCGATCTCTGTTAATATTTTGCAAACCAGTCAAAAATAAAGAATATAAAGAATGAACAAATGGCAGCCTAGAATCAACCTTCTCATTCAAATGCCTCAACACAGTGTCCACCACCTCATTGTGTTTGGCCATGACATCATTCTCACTAGCGTTTAGGGCAGCCTGCAACTCCGTGATCTTACTCATCATCTGCCTTTTGGTGGGATCCATAGAGTATTCCATCTCTTCTTGAACCGGCTCTGGCACATGACTAGGACCTGATGTCTGAATTGGGGACCCAGGGATAGAAATGATTGGGACAGAAGGGGGTAATGACCTTGAAGTAGTAGGTATGTCTCTGACAATAGGAGCATTTGAAGATTCTCCTATCTACCCATACCTTAACCTGTCTACTTCAGATTGTAGCTCAACATTTCTTTGTTGCATTTTGCTGTATTCCCCAATTATTGCATTGTACTTTTCCATCAGACTCCTCCTTTCAGCCTCTTCCCTTTCTGCTGTTCTTTGGGCCAATTTGGCCACATTCAGTGTTAGGCTTGTAGCTTCTGTTACTGAGGTTTCAGAAGCTCTTTTGATAATGAGCCTGCCTCTTAGATTTGGGCTAATATCTGCTACATTCGGCTTTCTGCCCTGAGGTGCTAGTGCCCATATGGCTAATGTCTCATATTCTTCACTAAAGGCAGAATCCTATAGGGCTTCCTTGACCTCTTCTTCACTATTTTGCATAGGATGCTTGGATTGCATTATAGCATTAAAAGCCACAACATCAGCTATGTCCCATTCAGGGAGGAGTAAGACACCTGCTTGGGTCACCAGTTTCCTTCCTTCTTCAAGAGTGATGCTTTTGAATTGTTCCATCAATTCAGCCTTCACTTCATCATCATTTTCCTGGTCTGACCTATCAGGTCTTGAATCTCTTCTACTCTTGCATTTATCCTGATATTCTTCTAGCTTCATTCTCCAAATCAGTTGCAAGAATATAGGGGTTTTCACAAAGGCATCATCATCCATAAATGCCTTTCAGGCTTCCATCCTAGCATCCTACACATACTACCCCTTTATATCCATATCAGTGAGCACCAATTGTGCTGATCTAGGGGGAGAAGGGATACCAACCTGTATCTCTTGGTTAGTCACAACAATTTCATCCACAAGAACCTCCTACGGTTCTTCAATCCTTTGCCTCTTAGGGCTTGGCTCTGAGGGCAACTCCACAAGATCCCTATTTGGTGGTGAATCCAAATCTATAATCTTTATCCCAACAAGTTTTCTGATCCCATGACTCGGCAGTGATGGTGTTTTCATTACTTGTTTTCCCTTTTTATTTCCTGCCTCCTCATCACTGCTAGTATTTTTCCTCCTCCTGTACAGAGGTCTATCCACTAGTGGCTGGTAAACTGGCCTTATTTCCTCAGGCCTCACCTCTGACTCCTGAATCTCGAGGTCTAATTCTAAATTAGCCTTTTTGGTTCTCAAAATGTTCATGATCTCCTTAAAATTGCTCATCAGAAAATCAATTCTTTTATAAAATGGAGTAAACTCCATTAATGGATCATATTTTGGATCTAGTTTATGAACCATGGGTAGCATCTTCTCATATGCAATCGACTTCTCCTTATTTAATTCTTGCTGGTTCAAGTCGAATTCATTTCTTAGCAAATCCTTAGAGAAATTGAAAACATGAACGAATTTACCACCCTTAATCTTTTGCCTAAATAGGGCAAAAAATCCCTCAGGGTCATGTTGTCTTTTGGATCCATTCTTCAAATGGTATCCATAAAAATATCGGTCAAAATGGACCCATCCTCCTTTAGAGAACACAAAATCAGAGACAATTGTATAATCAGGGAACAAAGTCCCTTTTCCCCTTCCTGTCAAACTCTCTTCATGAATGTAGCCTAACTGCCACATCACTTCTGCAAATCCCATTCTAGATGGCACATTATAAGGGAGAATATGAGGAGCTCCCTGGAAACCATAAACCCTCAAAATAGTACTCACATGGTACAGAATAATGTCACCCCAATTGTGACATATCTTCAAGTAAAGTTTCCTCATTTTAGGTCTGAGGAAATCATGCAAATCCTCTGAAATTATTGGCACATTAACCACCAAGTTAGCCCTAAGCCTAGAGGCAAAGCAGTTATCAAACTGCACAAAACTAGCACCTCCTTTGTTACCAGACATGTACGCACTCCAAGCCTGTACTGGTAACCTCTCTTCATTTACATTTCGCCTCAGCTCCATCTTTTTTGAGAAGAAGTCAGCATTCTCATGCAAGAACATATGCATTAACAAAGAATACCAAAAGAAAGGAGTACCAAAATCTTCGTTGTGCAACTTCAGCAAACCCTCATGTATCCTTTCAGCAAGGAATGAAGCATAATCATAAATCACAAAAAAATTAGGGTGCTGAATTTGAGCTCCCATGAACATAAAAGTGATAGGCATCACAGTGTTAGGGTTGAAACTAATGATTTGGCATAGTGAATAGAATGTCATCAAGAAATGATCAGCAAAACAACTTAGCCTGAAAGGCTCCTAATCAGTTGGGCTAATGTGAATTGTTGAACTACCCGCCCTGGCCAGGTGAGGAGGAAGCAACCTTGACCTAAAGAGAGGCTGAGATCTAGCATATTCCTGCTTCATCTCCTCAAAGTCAATTCGAACTAGAAATGAGCTATACTCACTCAAATCAAAGACTTGATGGATTGTATCTGCATTCATATTCAACAGAATGTCGCCATCGTTATCCCTGACAATTCGTGTGATAGGGTCATACCATGCAGCCACTACCCTAATTTGGTCAACATCCATGAATACATTGGGTACCACCAGCTTCCCCATATTGTATCTCCAACTGTTAGAAAAAGGATGAGATACATTACACTGCCCATACCATCTTCTGAACATTTCCAAACCTATCATGGGTATCCTGGCGTCTACAATATTGTAGTTCTTACACCTCAATCCCTCACCAAGGGTTGTCCCATTCATCAAGACCAAAAATTTCCTCCTGTTGTTTGTTGATAATGGGAATTGGTCTAGGAAATCATCATATAAATTTCTGTGTATGTAATCAACATGACCAGAATGCTGCTTTGGTGGTGCCATCTTAACAACTAGGGCTTTCTCAAAAACAAATTCGCAGACCAACTAAAATTACCCAGAACGGAATTACAACAGAGTCTTATAAATTTTTCACAATCCAGAAGACACAATAACCCTAGAACTGTAAATCAAGAAAATCACCAACAACACAATGCAACCCTCTTCTTGAATCACGTTCAAACAGAGATAGTGGTAAGAGAAATCAACTTACGAAATTCGTGCCACACAGAAAAGCAAACCCGTGTTGAAACTGCTTTGAAAACTTCTATCTCTGGCTCTGGATCACTTCGCAAATACTTGAATGTCTTTATGGCAAGGCAATTATGAACCTATAAAACTCAGAAATGATGAAAATAGCTGAGTAGATGTCTCGTCCGCCATTAAAGCTCACTTGTGTGCCGCGCCAATGACCTCAATTACATTTGATGCAAGTTTAAAATCTAGCCGTCGATCTCATCTTTCTATCAGGCCATCGAACGACTGTCTTTAAAAAAGCTGACAACACTTCCATGTCATCATCAAGGGCCCACCATAAAACACAGCTTCAAAAAGTACACGTGGTAATCGCCCGCGATATCGCAATCACTAAACCTCTCTTGGTTTAGGATCACGCGATAGCGGGCAGCCGTTGATCTCGACCATCAACGATCTTAACGATTAGAATGGGAGGTAGTACCGATGCATATCTGTCGAGTAGCTTTTCCACCAAGATTAAGACACCGCCATTGATCTCAAGCACGTGCATATCTCATGCGGTTTAGTAGCCTACCAAATAACACCCTAAAGTTCAATGATTAAATTAATCGCTTTATTTACTTCCTTCAGCACCGACAACTTAAGACACGTGGCGTCCGCCCGTGATATTGCGATCGCCTAAAAGCCAGCAGTGACGTCATCGCGGGATGGCGGGCAACGGTAAAGATCAAACGTAAGAAGATCAACAGTCCATAAAATACCCTTGCAAAACATTAAAATACTTAGGAAAAATTAAGGGGAAGGGGACACCGCCTAGGGCAACGACAGTCGATGACATAAGGTTGTTTTAATAGATAAAACACAGACCAGTTTAGACTTAGGCGAATAAAAGATTAGCCAAAAATTTTCATTTTATATTAAAAGGGGCCATGCCTAGATGATCACATAGGACATAAGTTGTTCTTAAATGACCCTCTCCAAAAAGTAACAACGAAATAGACCCAACCCAACAATAGAGTACAAGGTCCCATGGAAGTAAAGCATAAATCATTTCTCAGGTACCCTCCAAGTAACAAGGCAAACCGGGAAATTCATGGAAGACCAAGGACCTCAAAACTTAGGCTCTATCAGCATGGATGACAAAGACCCTCTTGGCTCTGCTGACACTGCTCTGGCAGCTTAATGGACTGTTTGTTTTAATTTCTCATGCTTTTAGACTTCTGGGCTAGGCCCATGTGACTCTCAGGGTGTGTCTTTTTACCACCCACCGTTTTTTTGTGAATATGTATTCTTATATTTAACTTAATATAGATAACTGTCTATTCATAAAAAAAATACAGGTAGAAGAAATGATAAGGATAATGATGAAATGACAATATGAAAATGCATTAGCCATTTTTAGGTGTCTACAATTCATGTTTGATTTGTGGTGGTGTATCTTCTTGGTTTTAGGATCATGGTTTTACTTTTCCTTTTGGGAGCTCTTAGTATTTTAGTTAAGTACTTTGATTGTGTGATGGCCTTTGGTTTATCTTCATTGAGGATATTGTTATAATTATGTCATGGATAACTTGATTACACAATTCAGTGGGAGCTTGTGACAATGATGGTTTGGTGGTGTTGTATCTTCTTAGTTTGGAGATCATGGTTTGCACTTTTCTCTTTGGGAGCTCTTGGTGTTGAGTTCCTTGATTGTGTTGGGGCCACAAATGATATTCATTTAAAGGATGGTTGTTATGATTTCATTGAGATCTCAGTATCATGGTTCAACGAGAGCTTATGGTGATGATGTGGATTCACCATTTGATGGTGGATGATATTCTTGATAGGAGATGGTTATCTTCATTTGATTTGGAGATGTTGACATATTAGTTAGCCATGGATGAATCTTTAGTCTTTGATTGATGTGTCATGATTTGTCATTTGATATGTGATCCTTGTTTTGATAAGATAGTTTTGTTATTATGTCATGATATAATCTTGATTGCACATTAGATTTTTGGCATGATACAGGTAAATGATATGTTCATTGGAGCATATGATTTTCTTTTGAGGAGATGTGAGATCATCATGTCATAATGTGTTCTTGATTCATGATTGGGGATTTAAATTTGATCTTGGTTCGTTCTCTTGGTATTGATTACATTGATCATTTTCTTGGGAGATTCATGATGGTGTTGTTTTTCATTTGGAGTTTGGTATGGATTGATCAGTTATAGGTGCTCATGGATACTTGGAGACATAGGTGAGGCTATAATATCTCTTGGGATTAGAGACATGTGTTGAGATGATTACTCATTGATGAGGTTTTAGTTGGAAGTCTGAGAAGCCCGCACCTTGGTTGGACGTGAGTTCAACATGGACCTATGGGGATATTGTTCTTATATGAGTTATGATGACTTGGATATCTTGGAGGAATATTCACATTCCCCACTCTTGGTCTACTCAATGGTTTATCATCTGCGAGGTATTGCCAATTGTTATTTTTAGATGCTTTATATTTTATGCTTTATCTTCTCATGCATATGGATCTTGACCTATAGTTTATCGGTTTTGGAGGATTCATTTGAGGGATATTGACATGTTTTTTTCCTTATGCATTGTGAGCTTATTCATTGATGTTGAGTTTAGGAGATGTTATTGGGATTATTCCCTTGGTCTGAGAATGGATTTGGTTTGATCTTGCTTTGGTTTGAGATGCATACATCTTGGTTATGGTTAGATGGGTCTTTATGGAGGAGATCATACTTATCACAACTTAGCATTTAGAGGTGTAAGTAGAAGGACATGCTGCATGTTTTGATTTCCACGTTCTCTCTTTGGTCTTGTTCTTCTTTCTGGATATTTATCTTCACATGACATTCTATTTGAGATCTTGTGTGGAGCTATGGTGATCACTATATTTGTGTTCATGTGTTGTTCATTATTCTTTGGTGATGACATAGTCTTAGCCAAGGTCTTGTGCAAGCAATCACAACAAACAGATAATCTAGGACATATAAAATGATCTATTGAGTGGGAAATGGGTTAATCTAAATGAATTTGATTACTAATGAGACTAGCCTCTAAGTTAATAAAATATTTGTTGAGAAAATGTGTCTCAACCTTGCAATTACATAAGGTACTATTCATTCGATGAAGACTGGGTGGGGGCATGGAGGGATTCGATGACCAATATTTTATTAGCTTGAATTTCCCTAGAAGGAAACCATATTTTATGAGGGAATTATATTATTGATATGTATTGTGATGTATTCTGAGAGTTTGATAACAACTGTGTTGCTGCTAGATCTCTCAGTGGTGATACTCCAGTGAGAAGCTTGCTCTGCAAGTATATTACAATCTTTGTGTTTTTTGAATAATATATTGGGTGACTTTTGGAGTGTGGGGTTTTCTCCCAAAAGGGTTTTCTCCATGTAAATCATTGTGTTATGGTATGCATGATATTTGTGTTTATTTATGTTTAAGCTTCTGTAACTGTTAAAAATCTGTAAACGTTGCATTATTCTCCTCTCAAGATTAGTGAGGAAGTTGTCTTGCTACCTTAGCTTCCTTACACTATTAACCATGAATTATTAGAACAATGAAGAGATACATCCATTCTTGAAATTCATGGAAATTTTTATTAACTCAATTAGTGGAGAAGGACTATGATATCTAAAATTTCTTCCACAAAGTGAGACCGATGTAACCTCTTCAATAGTTGAGATTTCCCTTTTTAGGTATTACCATCCATTGTCGAGTAATTGTATTTTTGTATTGGCTTTTATTTTTTTGTGAAATTATGGTAAGCTATGGTGAAATTAATATCTATGAATTCATCCCTTTGAGGTATCCCAAGGCAAGTGATGAAAATTTCATCAATAATCTTAAGGACTAGTCTATTATCATTAGTTCGTACTTCTCTAGTTTGAGGTTCGTAATGATTATACATTCCAAGACCAAATATAAACATTGTAATGATACGAGGAATACAATTGCTTGAAATAACCCTCTTTCTATCAACCTCTACATAATTGGGGGCCTATCTTCTTTATCCATCCTTTCCCAAAAGTCTCTCAGATTTATGTCCCCTAATTTGGTATCACCAATATCAGAAAGGGTGCTAGATATGCCAAATAAATGCTTGTATCCTAAGTAATTATACTTAATTATGATTGAGAAAATGTGAGAAATTTATACTAAAAGATAACTAGACAAATTTGAAGAATTTTTTATTTTCCTCAATCTTGTATTGTGCTTGCATCCCACAAGATTACTCCAATTATTACACCTTTTAGTGGGTAACTGAATATAGAGAAATGTGGAATGATATGTACCTTTGAATTAGTTGACTATCTTGTTATCATAATTTTATTGTGCTAGATTTGTAATTTTATTTTACCCATCTTGCTATTTCTCTGTTGATTGTTTGTCAAAATGATTCTCTTTGACAATCAATTGTTCTTATATTTAATATCCTTGGGATGCGAGAGAGTATTAATGGAACACCTTAATGTTGACACATGTGAACTTCCTCTTCAACATCAACCCCCATCACTTTTAAATTTTTAAATAAGTAATGGTTCAAAAAAGGCTTCATAAAATTTGAATAGTTTTGAAAACCTCTTTGGGTTTCAATAATGGTTTTGAAACCTCTTAATTTTTTGGAATAATTTTTTTTTCCTTCAAAACCGTTTCTCTTATCACTCATCGAGGCTTAATCATTTTCTATTCTTTTAAAATTTTAAGTGGGATTTTTATGAGTCTCTTGTGAGAATCTCATTTATAGAATTGGTGAGTTTGTCGATTTTTCAAGAGGTTGTGAAAACCTTATTGGAGTCTAACATAGGTTTCAAAACTTATTGAAAACTTTGAAAAAATTTATCAGTGAATTTGAATCCTTCAATAACCTTCAATGCTATCTTCCCAAATGAAATATTGCAAAAAAATTTGGATATGATCATGAGTTAGAAATCCACATCATCTCTAGATGTGGGTGTGAAAACCTTGTCGAGTGTTGATAGAGTTTCAAGAACTCAAATAAAAGATGATGCAACTTAGAAATGAACACCTTGGGATGACTTCTTAATGGTCAACACATACGAAGAAAGGAAACTTATGTAACTCCAAATATGGAATTACCTAAAGGATATTAAGGTTTTAGTAAGGTTAGAATAACCTTGTTGAGAGCTAAAAGGGTTGTGAGAACCTTCCTAAAACTCAAAAAAGGTTTCAAAAAATCTATTTTTTTCCGATAAGACTTGCATGATGAATAAGAGAGGCACCAAATATCTGACTATGACACATGGTTGATGAAAAATGAGGCAACTAGCATTAACTGGGGACAAGGATTGTAAAGGATGTTGAATGAATCCAAAAATCAAGGACCAATCCAGGACAAATTATAAAATTTAGAGACTACATGGAGGACTAAAGACTGAAAAGAACAAGACAAACCAAGCCAAAAAAAATGAACACAAGAACTCCTAAACTAATATGTACAATAGATGGGGCATGAACCATTTTCATATTTAATAAGGTTTCAGATCCTACCCATTGTAGGGAAGGGTTAAGATTGCGCCATCTTGGTATTCCAATAAGAAATAATTTTGGGCACACACCTACACAATATGAAAGGATCCTTTCATATGGAATCAAACTTTATGTGTTCTCCCTTTGGTTCTCTTTTTATATCCTAAAGTAAGCCCAAATATCCTACCATAAAATCTCTTGGTCATGCCTTTCTATTAAATATTTTCTTTACCCTAGCTTTATGCAAAGTGATTCATCCACCATGCCATTCCTTTGTTCCTCAACCTTGGTGAGATACATAATAATTTTCTATAGGGAACTTTGGAACTATTGATCCTTAATGACACTCTACAAATTAATAAAAAACAATTCTAGAGGTAAAGGTAATGTATTTCCTATTCCATATACTAGCTTGAAAGGAGACATAACAATCACCCTTTTTGGTGTTATCCTATTTTCTAACAATGTATCATATAGCTTCTTGTGCCAATTCCTTTTATTTTCATCTACCAATTTTTTTATAATAACCTCCAAATTTTTATTTCTTGATCTTTCTTTTTCATTCCCTTGAGGATAATAATCCGAGGAATGAGACAAGGTCACTCCATGCTCATAGAAAAATAAAGATATTTTAATTGAGGAGTTCTAAGTTATTTGCGTTGTTTGTCACCAATTTATGAGGAACTTTGAAGCATACTAGAATATTTTTATTTTATTAAATTATTGATCACCTTAGATGTCGTATGTTTCACAGGGATAAATTCTACCCATTTGGTGAAATAATCTATTGCAGTGAGTATATGAGTATGACCTGCACTTGAATTTGGATTGATAGGTCCAACAAAATCTAGTCCCTATTGTTGGAAAGGTTCTTCTGTTACAACTATATCTAAAGTCCCTGAAGGGTTTTCAATTGAGGCCTACCTACAAATTGCTTGCATTTTTCACATATGGCCACCAATGAATACACATCCTTGAATATGCCGAGCCAATAGTATCATTTTGAAATGGTTCTAGTAGTTTAATTTGTTTTCCTTTATCCACACATATCATGAATGTCCCATCTAATACCTTCTTGTACAAGGTATCGCCCTAAATAACGTACTTGGATGCTTTGAGCCTAAGGTTCCTTCTCTCTTTAGGAGACAAATGAGTTGGTCATTCTTTGTATGTGAAAAATACACAACATTTGAAAACCATTCATCTTGAAGGCTTACTAACAATACCAAAGGAGCAGGGTCTTAGGCCTTCTGCTTTAGGTTCATTTTATGTCATTGATTTGTAAAGTCCTTTGCCTCTGACTAGTTTTGTGGGTTTTATCTCTAAACCAATACTCTTGCAATTTGGCTATTGACACACCTCTTTTCTTACAACCAATTATTATTGCATAAGTTTTTCTTTTATTTCAATATTAGAAACATACATGATTGAGTGTGAATGAAGAATATATAAAATATGAATTTCTTGGTAGCTTTCACCAAAGAAAATACATGTTTCTCAATTTGACAGTAATTCAATTCATGTTTCTTAAGAGTGACACTCATTAAAGAAATGGGTGCCTCTATGCTTTGCACATTAGTTTACAGTAAAATGGTAGGAATAGTATGTTCAAATGCATAACAATAAATAAGAAAATATCTTTTGAAATTAGTGTGGACCAAGACTGGTGCATGGGTGATGGATTATTTGATATTTTTGAATACATTTTTACCTAATTCATTCCATCTAAAATCTTGTTTATCTTTCATCATCTCTACAACGTGTCTTGTAATTTTTGAGAAATCAAGTACAAACTTCCTTAAAAAGTTGACCTATTTCAAAAAGCATTTAAAACCAATTCTATTTGAGGTAGAATTAATTGTTGAATAGATTTGACCCTCTCAAGATCAATATTGATTCCCTATTTTAAAATAATATGCCTCAAGAACTTTTCTTATGTTACCTCGAAGAGCGATTTTTTTGGATTTAAAGATATGCCATGATCCATGCATCTTTTTAGGACCTTTTCTAAATATTTATGTTGTGTTGAAAAATGTACTCTTTTACATTTTCACACTATGTTTGCACCTCCTTAATTAATTGGACGTAATTAATCTTCTAATTTCCTAAATTATGTATTCCTAAGCCTTATTATTCACATTTTTCGAAAGGGAAATCAATAGTAAAAAATGCTAAAATTAATTTAAACACCTTGAAAATTATGTCTTTGATTTAGGTACCAGGACCCATTTTCCCAAGGGCGAATGTGTTGCAAGTATGAAGGTGTTGTCATTGATGTCAACAGGAAGTCTATTGATTGGTGTTGTCATTGATGTCAACTATAGGATGAAGATGTCGAGGATATTGAGAAAATTGTGAAAAAGAGGAAAATAGGTTGTGCATGTATAGTTGAGACCTTGAGGAAGTGTTGTGAGTACATGGAACTATCTTTTTGTTGTAGAGTCTAAAGATGAGTTGGAATGTAGTAATGAGCTGAGATGATGTCTTTGGTACTTGGTTTCCAAGTGATTTTGAGAAAATTTGATAAACAAAGTAAAATATATTGTGCAAGTGTTCATCTTGTGCTTTGGTATTGCGCTTCACATTTATTCTATGTTGATGCTACTCCTATGTAGATCTTACAGGTTATTCAAGGTTGCCAAAGGTTGCTATATTTAGCATTTTGGTTTCTGGATCATTTTACAGTGCGAGATATCTTCACCAGTGTGTGAACCAGTTGTTCAATGATGTTTTCTGTGGCTTGGGATAAATTCATTTTCTCTGCATTGCTCTGCTGTTTGGCTTTAGGTTTTATGGATTTGCGAAGTTTCTTATAATGCTTGTATTTTTTTGTATTCAATATTTTACTTGATTTGGTGCAGTACAAAGTGATTTACATTTATCAATATGCAAATAAGGGTTACCAGTTGTTCTGAGTTGACTTGTTTGTTTGATGCAAGCTTGGATGAAGTGTTTGATGAATCTTAAGTAGTTCATGAATTATTTTGGATTGTGTTCAAGTGAATTATGTTGTACAAAAGTTTCAGATTGATTTGAGGAAGCGTGTACTTAATGATTATGGTGTTTTGCACGGGTGTTGGCCGACCTTGTGTTTAACACTACATATGAGGCTTGTAGAAGTGTGTTGAAGTGTGTTGGGATGTATTTGGGTCCTAATTAAGGATTTATGTAGGTCACCTTTGTTCCTATCCACCGCAAAATTTTTTAGTTGCCGACCTATTTTGAATTTGTATGTATAATGACTAGTTGCTAACATTTGAGAAGGTTTTTGAGGTTGAGATCGACATAAATATGTATGGTGTTGTTGAGAGTTGTGGGATGAAGGAAGTAAGAATCAAGAAAAATGTGACATTGATGTGAGTGATGTGTGTGATGCAAATTTGAGCAAAGCAATGTGAATTTCAATGTTAGGGTTCCTAAAGGTAGTGAGCCAAAGGCATCCAATTTTTTTCATGTGAGACTACGAAAGTGTGAGAAATTATGGTGGATTCCTTGTTGTATTGAGAAGTGTTTTCTATGTAATATTCTTCTTCTATCTTCTTGTATTTCTTTCTATGGTAGTGAGCCTTGGTTGTGAGCCTTTTGGACAGTGTGTCATATTCTGGCAGTGAGCCCTTTTGTACCAATTTTTCTATTACTTATATTGTGAGCTAATCATCATCGTGGTTTTTTCCTCTTTGGGTTTTCCACATAAATATGGTGTTCTCTTGTGTATGGTGTTGTGATTTCAGTTTATGTTATTTGCATTTCATGTTTAGTCATACTAATAGAATAAGGGTTTAATGAATGCTTATGGATTTGATTACTGTTGAGGGTTTTAAAGGTTTAATTTGCTACAACTAATTCACCCCCCCATTTGTATTGTTTATTTCAACAATTGGTATCAAAGTCAGGTTCCTTGGAGAAGAGATTAGCCGCTTGAGGTAGATTCAGGATGGTGAACAAGATTGCTTTGCAATGTCCTAGATTTGACAACTCAAATTATGCATTGTAGAAGACAAAGATGGAAGGATATCTGTCTACTCAAGGATATGAGATTGAGAAGGCTTATTAGACTACATACACTCCACCTCTAAATGGTCCAAGTACAATTGTAGAAATCAAGACACATGAGATCAATGCTAAGACAATATTTATTATTGTGAATAGTCTTTCAAATATTGAGTTAGTAAAGGTTATGAGTTTGAAGACTGCTAAATAAGTTTGGGATAATGTAGAAAGAATTTATGAAGGAGATTTGAAGGTCAAACAAGCAAAGGTGAAAAAATTGAAGGCACAATTTGAAATGATGCAAATGTTTGAGGATGAAACAATTATACAGAGAGTTGATGAGCCGGTAAGTACTATGAGAGGTCTTGGTGCAACAATTAAAGAATCTAAAGTAGTGAAGAAAGTTATCAGGTCTCTTCCTGATTGTTATAGTGAAAATGTATTTTTTATTAAGGAAATTATAGATTTTGATAATTATTCCAGAGATTAGTTGATTGGTACTCTAATTTCATTTGAAATGAGAAAAATGAAGAAAGGAACAAGAGTAGAGTCTGCTTTCAAGGTTGGTAAATTAGAGAAGGTTGAAGAGTCAGATGAAGAGGATCTTGATGATTTGGAAGCTAAATTTGTGAGGAAGATGAAAGGGGCACTTGTAAGTACAAAGATAAATTACCCTTTAAATATTTTAGCTATGGTGGTATAGGTCATTATGATTCTAGATGTCCAAAAAGAGCTATAAATAATAAGAATAAGGAAAGAAAAGGAAAAATGATTAACAAAGCTTACTATGTGAGAGAAGATGCTAGAATTTTTGATGATGAATTTGATTATGAAGATTTTGATGATAATGAATGCTTATTTTTGGCTATAAAAGAAGAATCTAGTTTTTCTAACCCTAAAAGTTGTGTTAAGGAAAGTGTTCCAGAGATGAAGGATAAGGTTGAAGGTACTTTGGTATCTTCTTTTCATGTCAAAGAGGATAATAATTAATGGGTTGTTGATAGTGGTTTCTCTAATCACATGATTGGAGATAAAAGTAAGTTTGTTAAACTTGAAAAGTATGATGGAGGATTAGTTAAATTTGGAGATGATTCAGGAGCTAAGATTTGTGGAATAGGTCCAATCACTTTTGATGACAAGCATAATAATGAAAATTATTACTATGTTAAAGGTTTAAGTCATAACCTTTTTAATGTTGGAAAAATGTGTAGTAATGGATATAATATTGTGTTTAAGGATGAAACATGTGAGATTCATAAAGGGTCCAGAACTGTGATTGCAGCTGGTAAGAGAACAAATGGAAACATCTATCAGCTTAAGGGTGCTGATGGTCATTGCTTTATGTCTTAGATTAATAATAGATGGTTATGGTACTAGAGGATGTGTCACATGAATTTTGATAATTTGGCAAGAATTAGTTTAGTTTATGCAGTAAGAGATTTATCTAGAATCACAAAGCCTATCATTGTTGTTTGCAAGATTTGTCAATTTGGAAAAAAAACAAGGAGTAGATTTAAGGGAAAGGAACAATATGCTACCAGACTACTTGAATTAGTACACACATATCTTTGTGGTCCTACAAGGGTGAGAAGTTTATAAGGTGACATGTACTTTATACTTTTGATTGATGATTATTATAGAATGACGGGTTGCTTTTCTTAAAGAGAAATCTGATGCATTAGATAAATTCAAGGCATTTAAATCTATGGTTGAGAATGAAATGGATTTGAAAATAAAATGTTTGAGGTATGATAGAGGTGCTGAATTCACCTCTAATGAGTTTAAAATGTTTTGTGAAGTTCATGGAATAAAGAGGCATTTGTCCACCCCTAGAAATCCTCAGTAGAATGGAGTTGTTGAAAGGAAAAACAAAACTATTCAAGAAGCCATAGGACTATGATGAAAGAGGAAAATACATCGGAAGTATACTAGAGAGAATCTATTCATACTATTGTTTACATGCTTAAAAAAGTGCAAGCTAAAACTAACAACACAAAGAATCCTTATGAGCTATGGTATGGAAGGATTCCTAGTGTGAAGTACTTTAGAGTATTTGGAAGCAAATGTTACATCAAAGAGAAGAAGAAAACTTAGGAAAATTTGATGCAAGGTCTGATGAAGGTATCTTCCTTGGATATTCTATTAGAAGGAAAGCTTACAGATGTTACAACAAGAGGCTAAGAAATATAGTTGAAAGTGCAAATGTTAAAGTTGATGAAAATTTGCAGAATTCAATTGCAGTAGATAGATATGTGTCAGATGAACCTAATTATAGAGAAGAAGATGAAAAATCTAATGGAAAAGAAGTTAAAAATGAAGAGGAAGAAGCTCTGGAGAAGACCCCTAAAACCCCTAAGTATGTGAAAAAGAATCATTCTGAAGATGAAATCATTGGAGACAAGAGGAAAGGTGTATTGACAAGAAGCACAACTGTTGAAGTTGAGGTAAATTTGAACCTAAAATAGTGAGTGAAGCATGTAAAGATGAACATTAGATGAAGGAAATGGAAGAATAACTTATGCAGATAGAGAAGAACCAAACTTGGGAATTGGTCCCTAGACTGGCAAACAAAAACATAATTGGAACTAAATGGGTATTTAGGAACATGTTGAATGAGATTGGAGAAGTAGTAATAAATAAGGCAAGACTTGTTTGTAAGGGTTACTCACAAGTGGAAGGTATAGAATTTGATGAGACTTTTTCTCTTGTGGCTAGGATGGAAGATATCAAAATGTTTTTGGCATTTATAGCACATAAATACTTTAAGGTTTATTAGATGGATATGAAGTCTACTTTTTTGAATGATGAATTGGAGGAAGAGGTTTACATGGAATAACCAGAAGGATTTCAAATTTCAGATCAATTAGATATGGTATGTAAGTTGAAGAAGGCACTATATGGATTGAAGCAAGCTCCTAGAGATTGGTATGCAATATTGGACAAATATTTGTTACATCAAGGATTCAATAAAGGCACTACAGATAGTAATATTTACTTCAAAATTGAGGAAGAAAAAATCTTGATAGTAGTAGTATATGTGGATGATATTATCTTTGGTGGAAATGAGGCTATGTGGGAGATGCATTTTTTTCTTGGGCTACAAATCAATCAAACATATAGAGGGATATTCATTTCACAGTCTAAGTATGTCAAAGAGATGTTGAAGAAGTTTGGAATGGATGAATCCAAACCGATATGTACTCCTATGGTGACTGGTTTTAAATTGAGAAAAGATGATGATTCACCTAAGGCTGATCAGAGCAAGTATAGATCTATGATTAGTGGATTGCTATATCCAACTGCTACTAAACCAAATATCATGCATGCAGTTTGTCTTATAGCTAGATTTCAAGAAGATCCTAAAGAAACACATGTTACTATAGTAAAGAGAATATTCAGATACTTAAGAGGCACTCCAGATTATGGATTTTGGTGTCCTAAGGATGCTTATTTCACATTAAGTGCTTATATAGATGCAGATTGGGTTGGTTGTGTTGATGACAGGAAAAGTACAAGTGGTGGTGCATTCTTTCTTGGATGTATATTGGTGTCATGGTTGAGTAAGAAACAAGATTCAATTTATTTATCTATTTCATAGGCTAAATATATTGCAACAATATCATTTTGTACATAGGTATTGTGGATGAGACATACATTGAAGGATATCAGAGTTGTGTATGATGAGCCTATATCTATCTTTTGTGACAATACAAGTGCAATTAACATTTCAAAGAATCTAGTGATGCATTCAAGGAAAAAGCATATATCTATCAGGTATCACTTTTTGAGAGAGAAGGTTATGGAGAATGAAGTGCCTAAAGATAATTTTGAGTATCTCTGGGGGATGTCAGGGCTTATTTCCCCTCATTTCTTGAACTAGATGCATATGGAGATGCATCAATCTAGTGGATTTATGGATCTATCTATTTTCTGGATTGATGTTGGTGGCTATCTCTCAGGGGGAGTAGGTAGTGTCATGTGTGTTGTCATTGTTGTTGAGTTGTTGATTTAATTGGGTGTACTCCTATGGGGGAGTATTCAAAGTAGGTATTTTGGTTCAGTGTCAAAGGGGGAGAACAATTTAATTTTTTTTATCCTTTTCCATTGATGTCAAAGGGGGAGAAAGTATCATGTGAAAAAGTTCAAGGTATCAAGGAGAGAAAGTTGTGTATATTGTCAAATCATTCAAGGGGAGAAAAAAAAGTGTGTTCAGAGTTGTTGTGTTGTCTTTGGTGGCATTTCACATCTTGTGTTGCCATCAATCAAAAAGGGGGAGAATTTTGCAAGTATTAATGTGTTTTCATTGATTCCAACAAGAAGTCTATTGATTGGTGTTGTAAGTGATGTCAACTATGAGATGAAGATGTCAAGGATATTGAGAAAATTGTGAAAAAGAGGAAAATAGGTTGTGCATGTAGAGTTGAGACCTTGAGGAAGTGTTGTGAGTAAATGGAGCTATCTTTTTTTTGCAGAGTCTAAAGATGATTTGGAATGAAGTAATGATTTGAGATGATGTCTCTAGTACTTGGTTTCCAAGTGCTTTTGAGAAAATTTGATAAACAAAGTAAAATATATTGTGCAAGTGTTCATAGTGTGCTTTGGTATTGTGCTCTGCATTTCTTCTGTGTTGATGCTATGCTTGTGTGGATCTTATAGATTATTCAAGGTTGTCAGAGGTTGCTATATTTATAATTTGGGTTTCTAGATCATTGTATAGTGCAAGATATTTTCACTAGTGTGTGAACTAGTTGTTCAGTGATGTTTTCTGTGGCCTGAGAGAAATGTATTTACTCCACATTTCTCCTTTGTTTGGCTTCAGGTTGTGTGGATTTGGAAAGTTCCTTATAATTCTTGTATCTTTATATATTCAATATTTTACTTGATTTGGTGTTGTACAAAGTGAGTTTCATTTATCAGTATGCAAATAAGGGTTACCAATTGTTTTGAGTTGAAGTGTTTTTATTAAATGCTAGCTTGGATGAAGTTTTTGATGAAACCTAAATAGTTCATGGATTATTCTAGATTATGTTCAAGTGAATTATGTTTTTTGAAAGTTTTGTATTGATTTGAAGAAGCGTGTACTTAATGATTATGGTGTTTTGCACGGGTGTTGGCTGACCTTATGTTTAACAATACATGCGGGGCTTGTAGAAGCATATTGAAGTGTGTTGGGATCTATTTGGGTCATAATTAAGGATTTATGTAGGTCACCATTGTTCCTATCCACCACGAGAATTTTTACGTGTTGAACTATTTTGAATTTGTATGTATAATGGCTAGTTACCGACATTGGAGAAGGTTTTAGAGGTTGAGATCGATATAAATATGTATGGTGTTGTTGAGAGTTGTGGGATGAAGGAAGTAAGAATCAAGATAGATGCGAGATTGATGCGAGTGATGTGTGCCATGCGAATTTGAGCAGAGTAGTGCAAATTTTAATGTTAGGGTTCCTTAAGGTAGTGAGCTGAAGGCATTCAAAATATTTCATGTGAGACTGCAAAAGTGTGCAAGAAATTGTGGTGGATTCCTTATTGCATTGAGAAGTGTTCTTTGTGTAGTATTCTTCTTCTATCTTCTTGTATTTCTTTCTGCGGCAGTGAGCCTTTTGGACAATGTGTCTTATTTTGGTAGCGAGCCCTTTTGTACCTATAAGAGAGGGGGACCAACCACATCAAGGCTCCAGGTCATGGAGAGTTGAGAGAAAAGGGATTCCCTAACTTAACTCACTCTAAAAGGATGGGGATCGAGAATGAATAACACTATATAGTACTTTTGTCACTCTACAGACCCGAATTTCAAGTTTAGGCTAGGCAAGATGGTTTTTGGAGTTGGTACTACACCTTAGTCAGCTATTTGTCTGAGGACAACATCACAATTGTGGGATGAAAACACAACGTGTTGGTGTCTCTTTGGTGCATTGACATCCATACGGTTAGAAAATGACAAGTATAGTAAAAACTACCAAAAAACCTATTGGCGACCTAAATCTAGACAAAAAAATAGAATAAGAAAATACAAGAAATAAAGATGGAGATGATAAAGCAAGTAAATAAAGGCTAGGGTGACAAAGATGATCTCACAAAAGTACCATTTTGCTAGCTAGCTCCACGTGTACGTCCACCTACACACAAACAAGAAGGGGAAAATTGTTGGGGTTGTATAGGGGCCTACCTCAGTCAAAACCCTATTTTGGTGTTTGCACCTCCACAAACAACCAAAAAGGAATGGGGTAGAATATGTGATAAAGAAAGTAGAAAGTAAATATTGCAATGAACACTACAAAAATTTACTATGCTACTTAATCAAATCACAAAGGAGAGGAGTGATATGTGTTGAGAAAATGTGTCTCAACTTCCAGCTTGAAGTCCCTATTTTCATGACTTGGAAAAAATTTGGTGATTCTGCAATTTATAGCCGTACCGCGCCTAGCCTCATCTCAACCTTAACCGCTCTATCACGACAGTCAGTTCTTACCTTGGCAGTACTACGGTGGAAGGGTGGCAGTTACCTCTTTACCACTCGTTGTCTCGTCCTTGACCATGGTGATTGTGGCTGCCTTCGCTCGACTAATCTGGTTGGTCAGCGCCATATCATAGACAGTTATGTCCTTGACCGTGGTGGTGGTGGTGAGACCGCCTGTAGTCACCTTGGTTGCTACCGCCTTACTACAAGCGATGGGTCCACTCACCGTGGTGATCACGGTGAGACCTCTAGCGGTTTGGCTGACGGTCACTGCCCTACCGCGGGGTGGTTTGTCGACCCCCACAGTAGCGCAGTTTGACCGCCAATGGTCACCATGGCCGGTTACCTTGTTGCCGTGGCTAGTGTCAAACTGGACAATGGTAGCATGGGATGGTTAGCAGATGAGCTCAGTGAAGTCTGTGGGTGAGCTCGGTCGAGCTCACCGCATTATCATGGGCCAACTCAGCTGGTGCTCTAGTAGTGTAGGCAGGTCTTGGACGAGCTTGGTTGGCCAAACCGCCATACCGCAGACTGGTTGGTTCGACTCAACAGTAGAGAGGGGAAGCTTGAGGGAGCTCTTTCAGGCTCACCGCATTATTGTGGGTGGGTCGACTTAGCTCGGCGGTGGAGCAGTATGAGCATAGGGAGCTCAGACGAGCTCAAGACAATGTTTGACCGAGTTGGACTCGGTGGTAGGAGCGATAGGTGAATGAAAATCAGACATGTGGCAGTTTGACTGCTTTTGGTTGGCCAAAGGATTTTGTGGCAACAAAAGTAATTGCAAGTCGACTTTGACTGGCGATCAAGACCCGATTTGGGTGGTGGCATTAATGCCTGGGTGGCTTAATGCAGGAAGATCGACATGGGCTGATCGATTGCATGATTGGATCAAGAGATTCATGTACTTGGTGATCGGCAGTTGATTGAGAAGAATTGAATGCAACGTATGACTTATCAAGTTGAGTACAATATTGCATGAGAGATAATTCAAACTGTATGTTTTTTGGAGAAAACATTGTAACAGTGAGATAGTTCTGGAAGTGCTACTGTGAGCTGATCAGAGAAGACTGTATATTGTATGTAACTGTTTTTGTTATTGTAATACAATTGTCTTGACTTTGTGTGGTGGGTTTTTTACCTGAAAAGGTTTTCCCATGTATATCTTGTGTCAACTGTGATTGCTTATTTTTGATTATCTTTTCTATGCTTATTGTATTTATCTCAAATAGTTTTGAAAGCTATTATGAACTAGTTTATGCTCTTCTCCTCTATTGTATTAGTGTTAAGGGAATGTATTCCACACTATTGAGTCTTTAGATCCTGCATGTTTTTCCCTTCAAGTGGTATCAGAGCCTGGCCCGTTGTGTTATCCTTGAGAGAAAGCTCAGTTTTTTGTGCTAATACTGTTTTAGTAGGAGTATTGCAAAATTGTTTTAGTTTGAGATGGCAAGTACATCAGGTAGAGTAGACATTGAAAAATTTAATGGTAGAAACTTTGAGTTGTGGAAACTCAAAATTGAAGACTTGCTGGTGGATAGAGACCTCTAGATTGCAGTGTCTGGAACTAAGCCACAATGTATGACTCAAGAGGCTTGGTATCTTATTGATAGAAAGGCAAGAGGTCTGATAAGACTGAGTCTGACTGATTCTATTCTCCTGAATGTTCATGAGGAGCAGTCTGCAGCTTTATTATGGAAGATGCTTGGTGATATTTATCAGGGAAAGTCTCTGGTAAATAAGTTATTTTCGAGGAAGAAGTTGTACTTCTTGAAAATGGATGAAGGTGCATCTATTGTTGACCATCTGAACTTGTTTAACATGAGTGCTACTCAACTGGCATCTGTAGGTGTAAAGATAGAGGAGGAAGATCATTGCATGCTCTTGTTGTGTTCATTACATGATAGTTGGGATCATCTGGTGATGGCTATTGGAAGCACAACCACTACATTCAAGATGGATGGCATGGTTGCTTCGCTCTTGTCTAAAGAAATGTGAAGGAAGTCTTCTAAGATGGTCAAAAAGGCTCTTGTTGTTCGAGGTAGACCAAAGGAGAAAGGCAAGAAGAAAGACAAGAAGTCAAAATCCAATCTACAGGAAGATTGAAGTCTCCTGGTAAAAAGTTCCAAGTGAGATGCTGGAACTATGGGCAACCTGGTCATATCAGGAAGGACTGCAAGGAGAAGAAGAAGAAGAATGCTTTTGAAAATGAATCTTCTCAAAGTGATGCAAATGCCTTCATTGCAGCAACCTTGACAACTCAGGCATCGGATGATGTCTGGTTGGTTGACTCAGGTGCGTTCTTTCACATGACGTCCAATAGAGAATGGTTCTCTAAATATGAGAAGTATGATGGTGGAAAGGTGTACTTGACAAGTGATTCAACACTAGAGATAGTTGGCAAAGGAAGAGTCAAAATTCAGTTCCCTGATGGGAGAGTCAAAGGTATTGGTGGCGTACTTCACATACCAGGTCTGGCTCAATATCTTCTTTCTGTGAGTAAGTTGAATGATGTTAGTGTAGAAGTTTATTTTTCAAGTAAGGGATGTAAAATGGCTAGAGGTGTAAGGGAAGTTTCTTTGAGAAAGAGGGAAACAAAATCTGGTCTATAAGTTAAATAAATCTCTCTATTTAAAACAATCTCCTAGAATATGGTACCAAAAATTTGACACGTTTGTGTTGTCAATTAGATTTGTGAGATCAAAATCTAATCACTGCATTTATTATAAATCTGAGAATGGTCGTGTGCTTGTTATTACCCTATATGTGGATGATATGTTATTCATTGGAAATAGCAAGACTATGATTTCTGATCTTAAATCTCAGTTGTTTGTAAAGTTCGAAATGAAAGATCTTGGTGAAGCAAGGTACATTTTTGGAATGGAGATAACCAGGGATAGAACAAGTAGAAAGCTTTGGGTCAGTTAGAGTAAGTATGTGAAAACAGTTATGGAGAGGTTTAGTATGGATGATTGCAAGCAGCTTGTTGTTCCAATCATGCATGGAACTAAGCTGTCTATTGAAGACTGTCCAAAGTTTGCTATTGAGATAGAGGACATGACCAGTGTGCCTTATGCAAGTGCTGTTGGCAGTTTGATGTATGCTATGGTCTACACAAGACTAGACATTGCCCAAGCAGTGGGAGTTCTAAGCCGATTTATGGAAAATCTGAGAAGATCACATTGGGATGTTGTGAAGAGAGTATTTAGGTATTTGAAGGGGAATTTAGACTACACCCCATGTTACCATGGTAGTTTGGTTGCATCACAGAGGACTCTCAACATTCATGGGTATGTTGATTCTGATTGGGTAGGGGAAATTGATAGCAGGCGATACACTAGTTGATACACTTTCATGCTTAATGGTGGAGCAATCAGTTGGATGAGCAAACGATAGGTTGTAGTTGCTTTATCCATGATAGAGGCAAAGTACATGGCTGCAACTCATGCCTGTAAGGAGGTTGTTTGGCTGAGGTGTTTATGTTCAAACATTGGATTTAATGCAGGGCAGAGCACTATTTTTTGTGACAGTCAGAGTGCCATTTGTTTGGAAAAGAATCCGACCTTTCATGCCAGGACCAAGCAAATTGATGTGCAATATCACTTCGTGAGGGATATGGTTGAAGATGAAAAGGTCAGTCTGGAAAAGGTGGACACCTTGAAGAATGCTGTAGATGCTTTAACAAAGCCAGTTAGCACAGACAAGTTCATATGGTGCACAAAATCGATGGGCCTTGGGGCCTATGACAAACAATAATTTTTCAACGCCATGAGGGAGCTAGAAGTGTTCTCCAAGTGGGATCTTGTTGAGAAAATGTGTCTCAACTTCCAGCTTAAAGTCCCTATTTTCATGACTTGGAAAAAATCCAGTGATTCTACAGTTTACCGCCGTACTGCGCCTGGCCTCATCTCAGCCTTAATTGCTTTACCGCGGCAGTCAGTTCTTACCCTGGCGGTATTGCGGTGGAAGGGTGGAGGTTACCTCTTTACTGCTCGTTGTCTCATCCCTAACCACGGTGACTGCAGTTGCCTTTGCTTGACTGATGTGGTTGGTCATCGCCATACTGCGGGTGGTTATGTCCTTGACCGCGGTGGTGGCGGTGAGACCGCCTATGGTCGCCTTGGTTGCTACCACCTTACCGTAGGTGATGGGTCCACTCACTGCGACGGTGAGACTGCCATCGGTCTGGCTGATGGTCATTGCCCTATTGTGGGGTGGTTTATCAACCCCCATGGTAGTGTGGTTTGATTGCCAGTGGTCACCATGGACGGTTACCTCTGTGCCATGGCTAGTGTCAACCCGGACGACGGTAGCGCGAGATGGTTAGTGGATGAGCTCACCGCATTACCGCTGGTTGACTCGATTGGTGCTCTGATAGTATAGGCAGGTCTTGGATGAGCTTAGTTGGCCAAATTGCCATATTGTGGACGGGTCGATTTGATTCGGCGGTAGAGCGGGGAAGCTTGAGGGAGCTCGATCAGGCTCACTGCATTACCGTGGGTGGGTTGACTCAGCTCGACAGTGGAGTGGTATGAGCATAGGGAGCTTGGATGAGCTCGAGACTATGTTTGACCGAGTTGGACTTGGTGGCAGGAGCGATAGGCGAATGCAAATCCGAGATGTGGTAGTTTGAGTGCTTCTAGTTGGCCAAAGGCTTTTGTGGCAACAACAGTAATTGCAGGCCAACTTTGACTGGCGATCAGGACCTGATTTGGATGGTGGCATTAATGCCTGGGTGGCTAGATGTAGGAAGATCGACATGGGCTGATCGATTGCATGATTGGATCAAGAGATTCATGTACCTGGTGATCAGCGGTTGATTGAGAAGAATTGAATGCAATGTATGACTTATCAAGTTGAGTACAATATTGCATGAGAGATAATTCGAACTGTATGTTTTTTGGAGAAAACATTGTAATAGTGAGATAGTTCTGGAAGTGCTGCTGTGAGCTGATCAGAGAAGACTGTATATTGTATGTAACTATTTTTGTTACTGTAATACAATTTTCTTGACTTTGTGTCGTGGGTTTTTTACTTGAAAAGGTTTTCCCATGTATATCTTGTGTCAACTGTGATTGCTTATTTCTGATTGTCTTTTCTATGCTTATTGTATTTATCTCAAATAGTTTTGAAAGCTATTAGGAACTAGTTTATGCTCTTCTCCTTTGTTGTATTAGTGTTAAGGGAATGTATTCCACACTATTGGGTCTTTAGATCCTACATTTTTTTCCCTTCAATATGTTACCACTTCCATCGAAAAGCTCACTAGCTAATGAAGGGAGAATGCAAGGAATGGACTTGGAAAAGTCACCATAGCCATAGCGGTGGTGAAGGGAGGTCTGCAAGACTCCAAGCCCACACTTCTATGGCTTGCCTCACAGTTGCAATGTGGAGTTGATGGAGCTTCAAAGCTGCTGCAATGCTAACAATGAAATGCTGAAATATTGTTTGAGAATGAAGAAATGAAGTGATTGAAAGTGTAGATGATTCAAGAGAGTCAAATAAATGAATAGAGGATGTTTTTGAAGGTGGGATGGGAAGAATCTACTATTTTTAGGGTTGGTTGGTTGAAGAGGGACATTACAATTCGACCCCAATTAGGTGTGTAACGCCCCTGCCAACTTTAGACACAAGAATCTGTTAAGGATGACAATGGATCGTGCAGATGTATACAAGTCATGCGTGCATCCCCAATAAATATTCTCTCACTGAAACACAAGACAAATGCCAAGTGGATGGAAGCCAAGTAGGTGATTTTGAATTTTTCCTTCAAATTTAATTTCCTAAGGTGAGGGTATGTGAAAGGGGAATTTGCCTAAGGGGTGCAAATTCAATCCTATACAATTTACCCCCACTTTAGTGGGCATGAATATTGATGAGTGCTCGGTAAAGTAGATGAAAGGTTAGAAATGTATACCTGAACTATCAAGGAAGTAGACCACGATCTGGCATACTTGAAAGTGTAGGTTAGACAAAGGACTCGTGTACTCTCCTTGGGGAGTTTTGAAAAAAGGGATTCCATAGCCCCGCAAAACCATGAAGTTGTACAAAGTACACTGGAGGCCCTTGTACCAATGATGGAAAAATATTGTAGGATGTAAATGTCTCACAAGCCTGCAAACCTGCAAGAAGGAAACCCCTAAGTTCTCTCAAGAAGGAAGCCCAATGAAGTAAGCACCTTATAGGCTCATAGACCTACAAGAAGGAAACCCACAAGCTCTCTCTCATGAAGGAAGCCCAATGATGTAAGCGCCTTACAAGCTCACAGACCTACAAGAAGGCAATCCCCAAGTTCTCTCTCATGAAGGAATCCAAATGAAGTAAGTGCCTTATAAGCCCACAAACCTGCAATGAGGCATCCCCCAAGTTATCTCTCATTAAGGACACCCGGAAGGGGAATCCACAAAGTCAGACTGGAAAGCATCTTTATAGGTGCACCTACAAAGTGACATGTTAATCCATAAATAAAACATGTCAGAAATCAAAGCAACCACATAGGAAAAAAAGTAGACAGTCATGTAGATCATTGAAAAATCTGAAGGCTTTCAAAGGGGTCCCTTGGGAACCCTTCAAAAGAAGAGGGGTCCACCCAAGCGACACACTATTTAAAAGTGCAAAAGAGACATTTTTTCTCAAATCAATTCATCATCAAGGAATCCTTTCGAAAGATGTTCACTTCATCATGGAATTCGAAAGGAAGAAAATGCCCCCTTGTGAGGGGGAGGTCGAAGCTTCTCTGATAGGAAAAAGATGCTCTCTCCTCAGAGGAAAGTTCTCAAGTTCTTTCTTTTTGAACCCATGATGAAGGAAACATGTTTCGCTAGGGGTCCAAGTTGAGAATGTGATTTTTGAAAAGAGGTTTACAAGGGTTTTCAAGAAAAGATTTATTGGCAACGAATGTGTTTTTTGAAAACCAAGGTATCGTAGAAATGATGTCACACATGTGAGGGACAACTCAAGCAAATAAGAGAGAGATATAAGAAAAGAGTGAAAGGGAAAAAAGCAACATAACAAACAAGAGACACAAGGGGATCTGGCTTCATGGGGTAAGATATGCTCATGCTTATATAAATAATAGGTAACCACAATGCAAGGTGAAAGATCATCAAACCCCACCAAATCAAGAGGAATGCATGAAAGACAAACTCAAAAATAAAAAATTGGGTAAACATGGAAGGGAAGCCTAAATGCCCCCAACATTTTGCATCATCTCCAATTTGCCAAAATTCAAAGGACTTAATAGAGGAAGAATGATGATACAAATAGAAGAAGGTTTATGACACAAAATCACTCCTATATCCATGCACTGACAAGGGTGATGAGGGTCATCCAGGAACACATAATGCAAGCATGGGGGAACACATCACAACACACACACATATAATCTAAAGATAAAGAAGAGGTATCTCTTTAACACTCATTGACCAAGAGATCATATGCTTCCCAATCTAGATCATTATAAGGGGAAAGAAAATGAGCCTACAATGGTGGAATATTAAGGGGAAGAGCTTCTGACCCTCTCGCAACAAGGGCTAAGGAAAAAGTCCCTACAAGGTCTTCTTTGCTTGACTCTTGTGGAGCTATGGTCAACAATTTCGTGAAGATTTTCAACAAGGCTAGAACTTTGTCCAGAGAGTTGAACATGCACTTTATAGGGGTGCCATGTTGAACCTCAATAGATGGAGAGGAAGGTGCTCGAGATGCACTGCTTAGCTCATCGAGTGACTTAAGAGTGGTGACAAACCCAGGGGAAGCCAGGACTTGCTCCATCACTAGAATAGAACAAGCTAGTGCAAGGCCACCCTTTGGAGAAGGTGGGCTCCTCTTATGCCCTTCATTGCTAGAAGGGCCAACCATCTCTTTTTGTTTCATCGGGGGATGTGAACTCCCCACAGATGAGGTAAGAGGTGTAGAGGAGGAGGATAAGACCATGACAGACACCACTGAAGTATTCAAAATTTCCATAGGATTAGGGAAAGGTGGGATGTTCAGAAGGAACATGAAAAGGGGTAGCTCAACCAAAGGAGTGATGAACACCTACACCTTTTTGGGGCTAGGTGCACTCACGCTCACAACAGGAGCCAAAAGCAAGACTAGACTTGATTGAATGAAAGCAGAGGGGAGGAAAGAGGAGGAAACAGTAGGACGCCCTGAAGTAGGGGCGATTGTCTCCTTTTCCTTCTTATGCAAAGTGGCCTACTCAACCACTAGAGCCTTTCATCGGCACTTGCGCTCATGTGCAAGGTGGTTTCTATGAATCTTCGAGCTAAAGGACGAGAGCTATGAAGGGACAGAAGGCTCCTGTTCAACCATAAGGGTGTCCATCACAACTATTTTTGGTGGAGGGATAGACTCTTGAATAGGAGTAGGAGGAAGCAATTGAGAGACAATGGGGGGGTCAACTCTAGCGCCTCGGTGGTGGGCCTCTTCCTATTCACTACTTTAGGAGCAAGAGCAGTGGTAGGTTGCAAAGGCCAATACATAGAGGATTCCTTGTAGGGACCCTTCCTTATACCATATCAAATGGGCCTAGGCTCCGTGGGTAGGATAAGAAGCTCAAATGCAGGACACTTGAGCTTTCGTCAAGTGAGCACCATAGGATTCTCTTGCAAGCACGAAGAAAAATATGACGGAGCCATAGCGGGGCGAGAGGAAGCATCAAGATGGAAAACAAAAGAGGAAGAAGAGGAACCTCAAGAGTGCTTCTCTTCTTCCCTTCTACGTGCCACAATGACATCATTGTCAATTTTTAAATAGGCCCTATGGAAGACAACATAAGGAGATGGAGGGTACATTACCTTAGGTGTTAAGCACCCCTTCTTGTAATTTTGATATATCTAATATAAGAGGTCCTTCCTAGGATGAAGGGGACCAATGGATGCAGGCCAAAAGTGATCTAAGGAATAGCTACCATGCGCCACTGGCGGTTTATAACCAATGTCATGGATCACATGCATGAAACCCTCATTAATAAATTTAAGACATTTATATACAACCGAGGGAACTACGTTCATAGATACTAGCTAGGGGATGCCCAACTTCACTATGAAGAGTTCAGACCTCAGGATTATGTCAAACAACAAGATAATAGACTTAGGTCAACCAAGGATTGACAAAATGATGCTACCAAGGGGAGGTACATAAATTCCATTATGCGTATGGATGGTACTCATAGGTGCATTGTACCCATCTTTATGCAAGAAGTTGATTAACATATTTTTCTTGATTATAATATTCAGTTGGCATGTCGAGTCAACTAGAACACCTGCTATAGTGCTTCGATTGATTCACACAGGGATATAAAGAGGAGATGGTTCTCTATTAAAACCCATTGGTAGGTCCTACAAGGTGAAGGTTATACCTGAACTACTACTCGTAGGTTGCATAAAGGGAATAGGCAGATGTAAGAAAGAGGCCATCATGCACACTAAATGACACTCTCACAAAGCCCCCCAAAGGTTTACAATCTGAAAGTGACCCAACTAAGGCTTTGTTACACACTACTTATGAACCCTTCCAACTATGCCTACTAGGGGTCGTAGATTGGGTTCTAAGGTGAAAGGCCTCACAAAAATCACACCTACAACACTCCTAGAATACGAGGAAAGGAGCCTTCAGTACTACTAAATGGAACCAAAATGGTTCACATTGGGTTCACCAAAAATGTAAGAGAGGGGGACCAACCACGTCAATGCTCTAGGTCACAGAGAGCCAAGAGCAAAGGGCTTCCCTAACTTACCTCACTCTAAAAGGATGGGGATCGAGAATGAAGAGCACTATGTATTGCTTCTATCACTCTACAGACCCAAATTTCAGGTTTAGGCTAGGTGAGCTGGTTTTTGGAGTCGGTATTGCACCTTAGTCAGCTCTCTATCTAAGGATGATAATGTAGTTCTAGGATGACAACGTGACACACTAGCGTCTCTCTGGAGTGTTGGCATCTGTACGACCATATTTAACAAGTATATTAAAAATTGCCAAAAAACCTACTGACGGCCTAACTAGTTGATCTAGATGGAAAAAATAGAATAAGAAAATACAAGAAATAAAGACAGAGATGTAAAGCAAGTAAATAAAGGCTAGGGTAACGAAGATGATCTCACAAAAGCACCAGTTTTCCAGCTAGCTCCATGCATACGTCCACCTACACACAAAAAAGAAGGGGAAAATTGTTGGGGCTGTATAGGGGCCTACCTCAGTCAGACCCTTGTTTTGGTGTTTCCACCTCCATGGAAAACAAAAAAAAAATGGGGTATAATATGTGATAAAGAAAGTAAAAAGAAAAAATTGCAATGAACACTACAAAACAATACTATGATACTCAATCAAATCACAAAGGAGAGGAGTGAAGTTTTACCACCTCCACCCAAAAGCTCACTAGCTAATGGAGGGAGAATGCAAGGAATGGACTTGGAAAAGTCATCATAGATGCATCGATGGTGAAGGGAGGTCTCGCAAGACTCCAAGACCACACTTCTATGGATTGCCTCACACTTGCAATGTGGAGTTGATGGAGCTTCAAAGATGCTGAAATGCTGCTTGAGAATGAAGAAATGAAGTGACTGAAAGTGTAGATGATTGAAGAGAGTAAAATGAATGAATAGAGGATGTTTTTGAAGGTTAGATGGGAAGAATCTTCCATTTTTGGGGTTGGTTGTTCGAAGAGGGATGTTACAATTCGACCCCGATCGAGTGTGTAACGCCTTTGCCAGCTTTAGATGCAAGAATCTGTAAGGGATGAAAACACGTTGCACAGATGTTTGCGTGTTGTGCATGCTTCCCTAAAAAATATTCTCATTGAAACACAAGACAAACACCAAGTGGATGGAAGGCAAGTAGGTGATGTGGAATTTCTCCTTCGGATTTGATTTCCTAAGGTGAGGGTATGTGAAAGGGGAATTTTACTAAGGGGTGCAAATTTGCTCCTATACAGTACTGGTTTTGCTATTACTTATATTATGAGCTAATATTCATTGTGGTTTTTCCCTCATTGGGTTTTCCACGTAAATCTGGTGTTATCTTCTGTATGGTGTTGTGATTTCAGTTTTTGTTATCTACATTTCATGTTTAATCATACTAACAAACTAAGTGTTTAATGAATGCTTATGGATCTGATTACCGTTGAGGGTTTTGAAGGTTTAATTTTCTACAACTAATTCACCCCTCCTTAGTTGTCTTATTCATTTCAACAGAATGGGTCCTCCTTAAGTGCCAAGACCCAATTCTTAATATATTTTTGATGAAATTTTAATGATTCAAATTCAAGTTTCAAATGTCAGCTTGTGGAATCTAATTTTTGATAAATTAGATAAACATCTATAAATACATAGTTATTTCATCAATTCAAAATATCTAGCATTAAGACAAATTTCACAAGAGCAAAAATTATTTTCAAGAGCATTAAAGAAAAAATTTATCAGTCATCTACATCAGCAATCAAGATCATATCATCATGTCAAAATTCATGTGTATTCATATTATTTTTTGGAGCTAACATTGTGATGTAGGTTTCAAGCATTCAAGCAAGCATTCAAGCAATCATTCAAGTCAATTCAAGAAAGATCCAATCCTTAGAGAGATGTCTTAGACTTCAATCCTCTGAGGGTAACCATTAAGAGTTTGGTGAGTTATGACATAGATTTGTTCATTCATCACATTCCTTTCATTTATCATTATTTCATCATCAAGGTTTAATTACCAAACTGAGGTTTGACCAAGGAAAACCCCTATTCACCCAAAAAATATTTTTCTTCTCTCTTTTTATGTACAGATTTGTAGGTGAAGAAGGATTGCAATTGGATCAAAAGAGAAATTTTACAAAGTTGTCAAATTTGTCATCAAAGTTGTCAAGCCACAGAAACTCACCTACAAATTTTATTTCTAACATTTTGATAATGGAATATGGAGAAATCAGAAGCCTAGATCCAGTATTTGAGGACTATGAAATTAGATTTTGGACCCCTGTATAGAGACCCATTCGCCCTAGGGTGAATATGTCCTTAACAGTGTTCAAAACCCACTTTTGGAGCTCAGTACATACCATTCTGCCCTTCTTATATTTTATTAAAAGTTACTATTTTTGTTTGTGCTATCATAATATTCTATAATTCAAGTTTTAGATCACATAATTGAGTTTATCAAAACATTTAATTTTATCTCCCAAAAGTTAATTTTAGTCATTTTTGTTGTAAGAAAACAACAAATCCTCGTAATAGGGTTGACTCACCTCAAGGTTGAAAGTCAATTCTATCCTTGGGAGATCTCTTTTTCTAATGAAATTAAGAAAAGTGAGGGTGTCCTAGATCATTATTTCAGTTTGCTGAACCTACCTTATCACACCTATTCCATGTTTTTTGATGTTTCATTCTGGTGAACTCGACATTCTTACACTAGAAGATTTTTGATTTGGTAGTCTTTCAAAACCCTAGATCTAGGATTTGCATTAGTTTGCATTGCATCCTATTTAGTGTTTTTCAAAATTACATTAATATGAATTTCCTTTAGGGTTTTAAAACTGCATTTTTCAACCTTTAAAATCTCAAAAATCCAAAAATTTGCATACATACTACATTCATTTTATGTAGTAATCTACATATTAGTGTTTTTCATTCATTTCATCAAAAAATTCAAAAAAAATTGCATCTAGAAAGTTGTCATTTTTCTTGTTGTTTGTCATCAATTTGCATTTGCATCTAAACATAAAAATCTAGAAATCTGCAACTAAAAGAATCTATTTGCAACCTGAAACAACAAACTTAAATATAACCTCAAAAATTCATACTTAATTTTTTAAAACCCTATGCAAGGACCGATTCACCCTAGGATGAATATGTCCTTATATAGGCCATTTTCTAAATTTTGGGGCATAAATCTATCTCTATTTGCTTTATTTTTGGCTATTTGTAGATCTTTGTTTCAGTTTTTGGAATTGCAGTTTTCTGAAATTGTTTACATTCAAGTTAATTGGTAAAAAAAAACATTGTTCAAACATAAAATTTGCATTCAAAAGATATCATTTTCAAGTCTTTACATTCAAAAATCAATAAATCCTTATATGTTAGATTTAAAAATTGCAATACCTCTTTACATACTTGTATTGTGTGTCCTATTTTTAGACGTTTTCTACATTTGTTTAGTGCTATTTGTCAATTTTGGGTACACTTTTGGTTTGGTGAAACTTGTATGAGTATTACAACCTAGTGTCCTATTGCTAATAATTCAGTGATACACAGTTTGAGACTCATGGAATCCTGTTGTTGGTATGTGGCAACTGATCATGCTATCCTATAGACTCTTTAGTATTGTACACTCTTTATGTATCCTTTTTTTCACCTTTTTTCGCTTCGTCATCGAAAAAGAAAAAAACCGACTTTGTAAACCCTAATTTCTGGAAGCTTTTAAAAAATTTTCATAAGTGGTTGGGATGGGGAGTTGTAGCATGGAATTATTCACAATATTGTAATATGTTTTACACTGGATAATAAAATCATTGGATGGCTGCGGTTTTGTGGATGTAGCCCAAATTGGGTGAACCACCTTAAATTCTCTGTTTTGTCTTGTTTCTGCATTTAACTTGTTAGATATCTACCTTCTAACCCTAACAAGTGGTATCAAAGTGAGTTGTGTTCAGTTATCATTTGCAAGAAGGTCTCATGGTTGAGTGGGAGAAATGGTAGATGAGGGTAAGTTGAAGGTTGAGAAGTTCAATGAGCAGAACTATCAGTTATGGAAGATGCAGATGGAGGACTACCTCTATCAGAAGGATTTATGGTGGCCATTGGAAGGGAAAACCAATAAACCCTCAACAATTTTTGATGAGGACTAGGATATTTTGGACAGAAAGGCACTTGGCAGTATTCATTTATGCCTAGCACAATCGGTGACGTTCAATATTATAAAAGCAAAGACAACTCAAGAGTTGATGGAAATCCTAGCAAAGTTATATGAAAATCCTTCCGTTTTGAATAAGGTATTTCTTATGAAGCGTTTATTTAATATGAAAATGGTAGAAGATGGGTCAGTTGCTGATCATTTAAATGAGTTTAATACGGTTACCAGTCAATTAAATTCTATAAATGTAAACTTTGATGAAGAAGTTAGGGCTCTTTTGGTTTTGTGTTCTTTGCCTAAAATCAAGAATAGCTTGGTAATGGCTATTAGCAATTCTGTTTCTGGCTCGAATACATTGAAATTTGATGATATTGTTGGTGTTATTTTGAGCAAGGAAATTCGTAGGAAAAGCTCAAGTGGAACATCCACATCAGGCAGTGTTTTGAATGTAGAAACAGGGGCAAAACAAAGGAGAGAGGAAACAATTCTGAAAGTCTTGGGAAGTCACAAGAAAAATCAAAGGACAAAAGGTCCCAATCTAGAGACAAGAGGGATTGATGGTACTATGGTAAGCCGGGTCATTTAAAGAAAGATTGTTGGTCTCAGAAAAATAAAGAAGGAAACAAAAAGGATGGAAATAAAGAGGAAAATGTGGTAATTAATAAATCTGATGAGGATGCTTTGATTCTTTCCCTTGACAATGTTGATGATTCTTGGGTGTTAGATTCAGGGGCTTCATTTTATACTACGCCCCATAGAAATTATTTTCTTAATTATGTCCAAGGGGATTTTGGGCTGGTTTATTTGGGAGATAACGAACCTTGTTAGATTGTTGGAAAGGGAAGAATCAAGATTAAGTTGCAGAATGGGAATCATTGGCTACTACATGAGGTAAGACATGTTCCAAAGTTAAGAAGAAATTTAATTTCAGCAGGGAAACTAGATGATGAAGGTTGTGTTGTTACATTTAGTGATAAAAATTGGAAGGTTACAAAAGGTGTGAAATTAGGCACCTTATATCTTTGTACAGGTCATACTATTCCTTCTACTTTAACTATTGTAGATAAAAATCAATGTTCGGGAACAGTTGCTGCAGTTCAGTAGGCAAAAAATCAGATAGTTGCTAATGATTTTGAATCAACACTATGGCATAATAGACTTGGGCATATGAGTGCAAAAGGTATGAAATTACTTCATTCAAAGAATGTTTTACTAGGTCTAAAATGTGTTAATATGGATTTATGTGAAAGTTGTGTGTATGGAAAACAAAAGAGAGTTAGCTTTCTCAAAGATAAGAAACAAAAGAAAGGTGAGAAATTGGAGCTTGTGCATATAGATATATGGGGAACAACTCAGGTATATTCTCTTGGTGGCTCTTAGTATTATGTTACATTCATTGATGATGCAACTAGGAAGGTATGGATTTATTTCCTTAGGCAAAAATCGGATGTATTTGAAAATTTTAAAAAATGGAGAAGCTTGGTTGAGAATAAGAAGGGTAAAAAGTTAAAATGTCTCAGATCTGATAATGGTGGTGAGTATTGCAGCAAAAATTTTGAATATTATTGTTCCTCTAATGGTATTCGTAGGTAGAAAATGGTTCCAAGGACTCCACAAGAAAATGGAGTGGCTGAGCGCATGAATAGAACAATAATGAAGCATGCACAAACTATGAGATTGCATGCTGGGTTGAATTTAAACATGTGGGAAAAGGATGTAAACATTGTTGTTTATTTAATTAATAGAGGTCCCTCTAATCCTTTGGGTTATGGTATTCCAGAGGAAGCATGGATAGTTAAGAAGGTGAGTTATTCTTTTCTTAAAATCTTCGGTTGTGAAGCATTTGCACATGTAGATTATGAAAATAGAACCAAGGTTAATGCAAAATCAAAGAAATGTATATTTTTTGGATATGACATTGATCAATTTGGTTATAGGATTTGGGATTTTGAAAATAAGAAAATTGTGAGAAGCAGGGATGTCATATTCAATGAAAAAGTGTTGTACAAAGATCAGTTGCAACAACATGAGAAGAAAGAAAATGATTATGCAGTGCTGGATGATACTTCAAACAACGATGTTCCAGTGATTCCTCATGCTCCACAACAACAAAAACAAAAAATACCACAAACTCCAGTGAATGTTAGATGATCTTCAAGGATAAGTAGACCTCTACAGAGATTTTATCCCTCTCTGTATTCTATTTTATTAACTGATGTTGGTGAACCAAAATGTTATGATCATGAAGCTATGCAAGTGGATACCAAGGTTCAGTGGGAGAATGGAATGGAAGAAGAAATGGGCTCCTTGTTGAAAAATCAAACTTGGGAATTATGCAAGTTGCCTGTAGGTAAAAAGGATTTACCAAACAAATGGGTTTATAGGTGTAAAGAGGAGGATGGAGGTAAGAAAAGATTTAAAGCCAGATTAGTTGTAAAAGGATTTGCACAGAAAAAAGGGTATTGATTTTGATGAAATCTTTTCTCCAGTTGTTAAAATGACTTCTATTCGTACTGTTTTAAGTATTGTGACTGCTAAAGATTTGCATTTAGAATAACTTGATGTTAAAACAACCTTTCTCCATGGTGATTTGGAAGAGGAAATATATATGGAACAACCACAAGGATTTGAGGTCAAAGGTAAGGAGAAACTAGTGTGCAAATTGAAGAAAATTTAATATGGCTTGAAGCAAGCACCTCAACAATGGTATATTAAATTTGATAGTTTTATGGTTGAGTAAGGCTACAACAAGTGTAATTAAGACCATTGTGTTTACTTTAAGAGATTAGTTGAAGATAACTACATTATTTTATGTTTATATATTGATGATATGCTTGTAGTGGGGTCTAACATGGATCATATAAAGGAGTTAAAACAAAAGTTAGCAAATTCATTTGATATGGATTTGGGGGCAGCAAAACAAATCCTTGGTGTGAAGATTACAAGAGATAGGAAAAATAGAAAATTGTTTCTATCTTAGGCTAATTATGTTGAAAAGGTGTTGTAGAGATTTCATATGGATAATGCAAAAGCTCTCAACACACCTTTGCCCAGTCATGTCAAATTGACTAAGGATATGTGTCCAAAGACACAAGAGGAGGAAGAAAAAATGTCCAAGGTACCATATGCTTCAGCTGCAGACAGTTTAATGTATGCCATGGTATGCACAAGACTGGCTATTACACATGCCATAGAAGTTGTTATTAGGTATATGAGTCATCCTAGATTTGAACATTGGAATACGATAAAATGGATTCTCAGGTACTTGAGAGGTACATCCAATAAATGCTTATGTTTTTGGGGCTCTAATATAGATTTAAAAGGCTATGTTGACTCAGATTTGGTAGGGGATATAGATACCAGGTGTAGTACCATAGGTTATGTATTTACAGTTGGTGGGACAATAGTGAATTGGATTTATCGGTTGCAAAAGGTGGTTGCTTTATCCACCATGGAGGCATAGTATGTTTCTGCAACAGAGGAAACAAAGGAGATGATATGGCTGGAATTTTTCATGGAAGAGTTGGGAAAACAACAGGCTGAAAATCACTTGTTTATAGACAACTAGAGTGCTATACATCTTGCAAAGAATTTTTCCTTGCACTCTAAGACCAAACACATATAGCTGAGATATCATTTCATTTGGTCAGTGTTGGAGGATTGACAGGTAAAGCTTGAAAAGATACATACAGATGCCAATCCAATAGATATGTTTACAAAGGCAGTGACAAGGGAGAAGCTGAGCTCCTCTTCAGCTTCGGTTGGTCTTCATGGTTAAAAGTATAACAAAGCAGCAAGGTCCAAGGTGCTTATTTCTAGTGGGAGTTGTAAGTTCAGTGGTGTCATCCAAGATCAGTCTCCAAGTGGGAGATTGTTGGTATGTGGTGACTAATAATGCTATACTATACACTCTTTAGTATTGTACACTCTTCATGTATCCTTTTTTCACCTTTTTTCACTTCGTCACCGAAAAAGAAAAAAAGCCGACTTTGTAAACCCTAATTTTTGGAAGCTTCTAAAAGCTTGTTATAAGCAGTTGGGATGGGGAGTTGTAGCATGGAATTATTCACAATATTGTAATATGTTTTGCACTGGATAATAAAATCATTGGATGGCTACGGTTTTGTGGATGTAGCCCAAATTGGGTGAACCACGTTAAATTCTCTGTGTTGTCTTGTTTCTGCTATAATTTTTTGTGTGTTTTATTTCTTTGTTTTATTGTTCAAATCTGCATTTAACTTGTTAGATATCTACCTTCTAACCCTAACACCTGTGCTGGTACTTCTGCTATGGATCCTAGGTTTTCTAACTCTTTCACTCATAGTGTCAACACTACTCAACCCATGTTGGAATCCATACCTGAAATAACATGTTCTATGACCTCCAAACTTGTTGATGTTGAAATGATTGTTGCTCATGTTCCTCATGAAAACTTGCAAAAAATGGATAAAGCCTTAGAAAAACTTCAAAACTATGTGAATTTTGAATATATCATTGGTACTACGGTTCTTGTCATAGAAAATATGAGGAGAATTCTTGATAATGAATTAGGAAGAAATTATGCATAGCTTCGCTCATATAATTGATGATCATGTTCCTATAGTGGCTATTTGTGCTCAAACTTTGGGGTACACTCAAAGTCAAATTCCCCCCACAACTGTGGCCTCTATTCCTACATACACTCATTCAAGTCTTACTAAAACAAGACAAACATGGAGAGAGTGTAATGAGTATGTTGTCAAAGGGTGAGAAAAGAGAAAAGGAAATAGGTATGGAGTAGAGCTATTGTGTCTTTGATGTTTTTTCACATCATGTGTTGCCATCAATGACAAAGGGGGAGATTATTGCAAGTATGAGCAGTTAGTGTTGTCATTGATGTCAGCAAGCCTATGTTGTCATTAGTGTCTATTGTTGGTATAGGTTGTTGCAAGAATGTGAGCAATTGATTTTTTCCATGCTTTGATTAGTTACATTATGTTGTAATTAGTAAATCTACTAGTGTCAACCTCTAGTGTTGTTGTGATAAGATTCTATGATCTATTTTTGAGTTGCTATATTATAGTTGGTTCAGTTGCGTTAAGGAAGTATTGAAGATGATTAGGATGTGTTTCCGGTGCTTGGTTTCCAAGTGCTTTTGAGAAAATTTGATAAAAAGAGGAAACCATGTGTTGTAGTGGTGTCCTGGGTTGCAGATTTGTGTTCTTGCATTGCTCCACATTTCTTCTAGGTTTAAGATTTTCTTATGCGCTTCAGATATGTTGATTATAGATGTTCAAATGTGTTGTATCCATAATTTTGTATGCTGGATCATTGTACAGAAGAAGTCATGTTCACCAGAGCATGAGTTGTGCATTGTAGAGGTGTCTGGGAGAAATGTATCTGCTTTGTGTTTCTCAATAGTTATGTTTCAAGTCTTGTAGATATGAAGGAGTGTTGATAGTGTTAGTATCTTTATTTATTTGAATTGGTTTGTGGTTTGGAGCTAAGGAAGTATGTTTCTTGAGTTATAGTGTATGGAAAAGTTGTCTGGATGTATTGGGTCTTTACATTCTTTAGGTGAAAGTTGTTGTGAAGGAGTTTTTTGGATTTCAAGGTGTTTATGGAATATTCTAGAGTGTGTTTAGGTGACATTTGTTGTCTGTAAGTTATGGAAGCATGTACTTAAAAAATTAATGGTGTTTACACATGTATCAATCGATCTTGGTGTTTACACTACTTGAAAAAGTGCTTAGTTGTTTGTGGAAGTGTGGTGTGGCATGTAAGGATGGATTTAGGTCCTATCTAAGAATTTTTGTGGTCCCCCTTTATTCCTTTCCACCATGAGAATTTTTTGGTGCTGACTTAATTTGAATTTGCACAGTTGAGGTGCATCGCTGACCTTGGAGAAATTTTTCAAGGTTGAAGATAGTATAAATATGTGTTGAGTTGTTGATGGATTGTGTGATAGAAGAGATAAAAAAGTGTGATGCAAATTTTAGAGTGTTAGAGTGTGAATTTGAGAAGTGCAGTGTGAGATTTCATGTGTTAGATTACTACATGTAGTGACCAGAAGGTTTTTATAATTCTTCAATCAGGTTGTGAAGGTCTTGACAACATTGTAGTGGATTCTTTGTTGCATTGAGATGGTTTTCTCTATGTAACATTTCTTCTCTATCTTCTTTTCTATTTTGGTAGTGAGCCTTTCTTTTTTTGGGCAATGAGCCCTCCAATAATGAGCCCTTGTAACCAATGTTGTTATTACTTATAATATGAGCTAATCCTCACTCTGGTTTTTCCCATCTTGATTTTTCCACATAAATTTTGTGTTCTCTTGTGTATGGTATTGTTGTGCTGTAGTTTCTATTATTTTATTTTCACGATATATCATCATAATAGATTTAAGGGTTTAATGAATGAATATGGATCTGAATGTGTATAAGGGTTTTGAAGTTTCAGGGTGTTACCTATGGGTATTGTATGTATCGAGTAATTTTAAATTCTTATCTTCCTTGGTCTTTAATTTCTCATTTTTCACCCAAGTCTAAGTCTTTTCCTTCATTTTAGTCTTAGTTGTTGGAATCTCAGAGTTCCTAACCCTTTTCGTGTGTTCTTTAAGTTTTGAAAACTAGGTCATTGGCACCCTATGTCCTTAAACCTTGTCGTTGGGTTTGTGTTTTTCCTAACCTTCTAATGGCCTGAACTTTATTATTTTGTAGCATCAAGTGTGTTGGTTTATTAGTCGGTGAGTCAGAGGTTTTCATAATTTTTTAACTCCCGACTTTGGGTTATAAAGTTTCATTTTTTCATGACAAGGAGATGTGTTGTTCATCCCGCGTGTTCCAAGGAGCCGCTTATGCATTTAATGAGGTGTACAATGTAGCCTAGAGATGTCTTATCAAATATTTTTGTAAAGAACGCCAATCTTAAGGTTTTCTTTACTGAGGATTTAAGTAAGGCGTCACATTAATTCATCACCAAACACACATCTTATCATCCTCATATAATTTAGGGTGGTGGAGATTTATTTGGTTAAGTTTCAATTGTACCTCCATCTTCTACAATTATTTATTCAAGAAAATGAGTGTTACTTTGTGTACTGTGAGCTCATGCAGTCTGAAATTGGAAATCTCTGGCTAGCTGTAAGGGATATAGAGCTGGGATCCTTCAAGCTAGAGGAGTGATGGGCACATTTGGAAAGTAACAAAAAATCTGTCATCAACGCAAAACTGTTAGAAAGCGGATTAGCTCATGTCGGGGGTTTTCTAGAAATCATGCCGAGCGTGGACATGGTAGGCACATGCGTGAGAAGTTATATTCCAGAAATTATGGAAATCATAGCCATGGATGGGACCGTCATTGCTAGAATTTCTCCTAAAGTCATTTCCCAAGCGCTAAGGATTCCTAAGAGAGCGCTTGTAAAAGATATGTCTGTTGTGACGGATAATGAGTTTTTCAAAGCTAATGAGGACTGGTGCAAGAATTGTATGGAAAAAGGATGGTTGAAGTTGGAGAAAGGAGGTAAGTCATAGTTACCTGCCAAACTTAAAATAATACATTTCAAAGGAGAAATTGCAGATGCCATTGCTTTATTACATCACATTGTTGGAAATACACAAATTGAATCTTTTTAAGATTGGATGTGTCAATTTATTTTGGTTATCTCTGATGAGAATGTGTTTATTGACTGGGCTAAGATAATTTGTTTTCATTTGAGTGAACAATTAATCAATTTCCAAAAAACTGCCACCTTTCATCTGTGTTCTTGCTTAATATACATTATAGCCAATCAAAGATCCTTTTGGCCAGGATTAAAGCTATAGGTACTATTGTGCCTTTTGCACACATGCCCCATTTGGAACGGGGACCCTCTTCTCCCTCTTTTGCTTCCTAGCCCCTTTTTGCTTTGCCTTGTTTTGCATGCCCAATTTTGCATTCTAAAAGGTCAACACATTCCCCAAAGTCATATTTTAAGCTTGACCAAAGTCACCCTCCTTAAAAAATGCCGAGTTTGGGGTCAGTTCGGGTTTTCCTTGTCAAAATTCCCTTTCTGGCATCTTTGGCTCTTTTTGGGCCCGGACCCCCGGGTTTCCCCTTCCGGATTTCCGTTCCCGGTTTGCTGTTTCCAACGTCCGACGTCTGACGTCTTTTCGAACCTCGGACACCGGCATTTGGGTTTCCCCCTCTAGATTTCCTCTCAAGCTTTACCGTTTCTCGCAGCCGTGGTGGGACAGCTTCTTGGCCACTAGACTCCAGTCTGCCCGCCGCCGTCTGCGAAATTAAACTTACCAACTTCACCGGTCGTCGTACGAAGGAATTGAATGCTGCATTAATGGTAGTTTTAGCTATTTAAATGAATTTTCCGGTTGTCATTATCATTGGTCCGAGTGATAGAAAAGTTTGAAGAGCTCCCGATGTCTAGGCATTTTCCACCTAGCAATCCGAGCTTTGTTTTCCAACGTCTCCCATGCATTTGACTATTTTTTTTTCAGGATCTTGAGGTAGGTTTTCCGTCTACATGCCCTAACCTTTCTTTTGTGAAATTCAATGTTTTGATGAATGTAAAAATGTAAAATGGGGTTGAAATTAAGTAAATTTATGCCCTTCGCTAAAAACCCATTTTTTAGAAAATCAAAAAATAATTGTTTAACTAGCCGAATTTGAATCCAGAGCTTCATCTCTCTGCGGCCATTCTTCAGAATAGCCACTGACGTCCTTTGGGCCTAGACTTTCCCGCTGTCGTCCTCACTTCAAAATTCTCCATAGCGAAACCCACATCGGATTCCGACCTCCAAAATTCCCCTCCCAAGATTCCATTGTGTCATCGCTGTTTTATACGGCCTCGCCCGAGTGTCTTCTCGATCTGCGGACCCTGGACGCTTGAAGTCCGTCTACAAACTTGAAAAATAAAGAAAACCTGCCAAAAATAAGCAGCCCCGGGATTCAGTCCTCAGAATTTCGTCCTCAGAATTTCATGCTGATTTCGCCATTTCGACGACCTTCCCCTTGCGGCTTTCTGAACTCCAGTTCCCGACTCCGCAAGTCATTTCTAGCTTCCAAACGGAACCTTCAACCAAATTTCCTTCGGACCTCGACCTCTAGAATTCTATCCTTCGAATTTTGTGTCACATTCGCCATTCCAAATGGCCTTCCTGGGACGTCATCCCAACTCGCGGACCCCGGTCCACTGCTCGCCGAAACCAAATTCAGGTAAAATCTCTCAACCCCGAGCTTCTTCTGGATTCTGACCATTGGAATTCCCCTCTTGGGATTGCATTCCACCGACACCACTCTAATGGCGAAATCGGGATAGCTTCCCGACCTTTGAGTCCCGGTGCTTTGTTCGTCGTCTGGCTATCCCGAACCCTTTGACCGTCTCTAGAGACTGTCCTCTGGATTTCCCTCCCTGGATTTTCGCTTCCACTTCACCATTTCCAATGGCTGATCCGAAACCGCTTCTCGAAGACGGCAATCCGAGACCCGGATTTTCGCCTCCCCTGCACCGTTTCCAACGGCCGTCCTACATCTGATGCCTGAACTCTCAAATGAATTAGCTAATGACCTCCAAATCCAAAATGGATTTCGACCCACTTGTTAAAATTAGGTCTTCTTTAATGCCAACCTTCTAATTCTTGAATCCAACACTGGGAAATGCCTTTGAGAATTCCATCCTCAATTTTCCCTTTCAAACGACATTCTGCCAAAGGAATTCCAGCCCTGGGAACTTGGTTTCTCTGCATTGCCTCCTAACGATGGATTATCAAGTGTTATAAGCTTATTCAATATGAATAATGATTGCAGAGCTAATCTTGATGTGCAGGGACTTGTTCAGGACCATTCCATCATGTTTATTACTATTGATTCTCGTCTTTTGTGCAGGATTTATGGAATCCGGTGTAGAAACTTCCAATGCCTCCAAGGAGAAAGGGAAAGGAATAGCCAAGACACCTCGAGGCAAGGAGGATAGGGACCTAATGAAGTACAAGTTCCAAGGGGTCCCCATACAATCCAGAGTCACCTCTCTCTAGAGAGATATCACAGATACCAACATCGGCCAGGTCGATGTTGACGAATTCATACAAAGGGTCAGGATGAACCCCAAGACAGGGAATGCAAAAATAATAAAGAAAAGTGGAATTTCCAAAGCTGCAGGCTTCCCGCTAGCCTTAGTGGCCCCAGAATTGGTAATGGCATGTGTAGAAGCCTATCAAGAAGAGACCCAAACTATAGTGGACTGGGACGGAAACATCCTCGCAGACATGTCCCCGTCAGGTATAACAACAACATTCCACATTCTTGCTTATGAGAGCATGGAGACCCCCACCATGGGGAGTGCTAGGAGCTTTGGGAACAAGATCCCTTGGGGTACAAGAATGTCATCAATCAGTACTGGTTAAAGGATAAGCGGGGTAGCGCTGACAAGCTTCCTCAAGAGCTTTTTTGTAGCGACTTCTTCGAGGATTATCATGACCTCGTAACTTTGCTGAGCTGAGTGATGGGCCTTCCTAGGGCGGCCTTCTTCCAAGAGTGGATGTTCTATTTCATAGAGGAGATTCTCTGTGACAAGGGGACCGCCTTCTATTGGGGAGAGATAATCAGTGACTGCTTCCACGAGCAGTTTACAACCATGAAAAAGAGCTCCAAGTTCTTCATGACCTCCTACTTGGTATATTCTCTCGCTGATCAGTGGCATTATCAGGGATTGACGGTGGTACCTAGTGATCCATTGGGGGTGGAACTCAAACCTTATGACAAGTACACTCAGCTGCAGTTCAGGAATTTCAAGAGAGACTACTATCAAGTGAATGATGCTTTCATCGCCTACATCATTCGGTCCCTCGGGGGCGACTTTCAAAGGAGAGTTTCTCATAATGCCAGAGCTCTCCTCAAGCAGTATGCCTTCCTCTACATACAATTCCTGAAGTTCACATAGATCCATGCCGAGGGATTCATGAAAAGACCAAATAAGCTGCTTCGGTACCCCAATGACTAGATCATTCTATTGGAGTTGACCCGACAGCTATGACATATTCATAGCATCCTAAGCAATAAGCATTTGGTGGGCTCATCCTACCCCATTGGGCTCGGCCAAGGGATGTACAAGATTCATACCTCCTAGTGTGTAGGGTATTCAGAAAGAGAGTTGGCAGAGTACAACTTTCGTCAACATACAGCTCGCCCTCGAATGGACCCGTATAGACACGTCAGGAAGGCACTAGGACGAGAGTATGCCCACCTCCACAATGTAGAAGTCTTCTGGGCCAACTCCAAAGATGATCTTGAGGTGTGGTTGAGGCACTACATGTGCATGACCACCATCTATGTACGAATGATCAACCTATGCCTGGTTCCTGACTAGCTCGAAGAAGATGAAGACACGGTGATCGATCCAGGATACGATGTTGTCACTAATTTGCCGCTGCCTGCAATTAACTGGAATGAACCAAAACTTGATGATATCAACGTACTCACTAGGCCTGTTGATATCTGAACAAGGGCATGGATTGACCAACAGGTGGCCCAACTAAAACAACGAGTCGCCTTGACATTCAAGGGATTGGAGAGTGAACCAAGTGGCTCCGATGGAGGAGTAGCTGCCGCAACAACTGGGGAAATGTCTAGCACACCACCATCAGTCAAAACCAAGAAGAGAAAGGAGGCCAGTGAGCAACTACCTAAACCAAAGGTCTATGCCCGCAAGTCTTCTGAGCCAGAGCCTTCCAAGAAGAAGAGAAAAAAAACTGGAGGCACGAAGACGATCGTGATGCCCAAAGGTCCACCCCTTGGGATCAGAGATGAGAGATCAAGCCTGCCAAGGTCACCGCCTCCTTCAGTTGTTGTTGCTATTGCTGCTGCTACTCCCGCCCCACATGCTCCGCTTGCCGCTTCCGCTTCCTCCTCGCCTGCTGTGGAAATCTCTGTCCACCTTGCTGCCACTCCTCCTGTCTTGCAAATCATTCCCATGGATTCATCATCTACCACGACCTTGCCCATCTCCTCTTCTTCCATATCTCCTTCCCTCCCTTCCGCTCCCACTGCTACGATGCATGTCCTTGGTCTTCCTAAGTCTTTCATGAAATATATGCAAAATGTACCATCTGAGCTCTCAGGGATGCTCACTAATTCGATGGTTCAGGTTGCAATAGCCCAGGCCATGGCCTCTGCTCCAGTTCCCCTTCCCTCTACTGAACCACCAAGGATGAAGGCGATAATGCAAATATCGGATGAGCTTGAACGACAGCAGCCTGAGGCTGTAACGAAGCCAGAGGACGAGGAATTTGAGTACCACGAACATCCACTATTCAAGCACCGGGAAATCAACAAGGTGGTCTATGAGTCCTCTAGTGAGGACATCGAAGAGATGAATTCTGAATTTATAAAAGAATCAAACGATCCTGAGCTCAATGTAGAGTGGGGGAAGCAGCTCAAGGAAATTAAGGATAAGGAAGCCGAAGACCGGCTCGTGAGAGAAGAAGAGATTGCTGCTCAAGGGATAGAGGGCAGCAAGTCTCCTACTGAGAAACAAGACCAGACTCTAGAGCATGACAAAGAAGCATCCCTCCACTAGGACGAGTAGGGAGAGAACTTCGAAGAGCATGGATATAATCAAAATGAAGAAGAGGGGGATGCTGAAAAGGAGGATCCACCCAAAGAGCCTGAGAAGAAAGATAGTGGGAGTCCGAGTGAACCACCTAAGGAGGACCCCCCAACTCCCGAGTGGCTGCAAAGGTAGCTAAAACAGAAGACTCCCACCTTGAAGGATCCCAAGGCAAGGATGGAAGCCACCATGGCCAAAGCACAAGTAAGCACCAAAAAGAAGAAGAAACCAAAGGTCAGATCCAAGGTAACCATGGACGCTTCAGGATCAAGAGCGGTGCAGATAGTGAGAGCAATGGCTGGAGAACAAGGTATAGTTTATAACATCTCCACCATCGACTTGGGAGTGGCCACGAGAGAATAGAAGGTCGATCACCTCCAGGAGTCGGTCGCCACAGTGGTACACCTTATCTAGTAGCATAAGATTTCAAAGGGAGAGCTCAAGGAGCAGGTGGCCGATCTAACAACCTACATTTAGTAGTGGTTGTCCCCAAATGAGCAGCCCACGACGTCATCCACCCCACCTCAGTTGTTGTCCCAGGAGCAGATTAATAAGTTAGAAAAGAGGAGGAACTTAGACAAGACTATAGAAAATTGGTTCCTGTAGGTCTTGGACATGGAAGCACGAGCATCAATTTGGCTGTCTGAACAACAAATAAGTTCCTCGAGGTGCAAAGGACCCTTGAGGGTACGAGGCAGATCTATGAGGAGTTCCTAAGGAAGTATGAGATGACCTATCCGAAGATCGAGGCCATACTCTCGTTGCCAAGCGAGGTCTGGGAGAAGGACTTGGCCTTGAAGGACGATGATCATTGGTTAGTCGATGTTTGGAAGTGAGATTTCAATCATAGAAGGAAAAGGCTCGAGCATATCATTGAGCGAATAGTGCCAGACATCGAATGGGCTAGGGATTCTAGGGAAGAGTGCTCTCGGTACATCAAATTGATAACAGGTTATGAGCCGCCCATAGCCGAGATCAACCCTGAGAGCATAAAGCCCCACTTCCTGAAAATCATGGAAGATGGGATGTCAGTTGAAGTCACCATGGACTTCATGAGTTTTGCAGCCCGTGCCTTTGCGCAGTCATAGATTTTCAGGGATAGTGTGGCGATGTATGAAGAGGACTGGAAGAAACTTGTCAACAATTCCCAGGAATGGAGCTACCAAGTGTTGCAATCGAACATCATGGAGATGGATAAGCTCCAGCGGCTGATCCTGAACTTCGTAGAGTATGCAGCGCTGAAGAAGCGTGAAGGAAACCCTGTTATCGACAAAGAATTCCTCAAGGAATAACTACTACAAAGGGAAAATAGCTACATGACGAAATTGCTACAGTGCTGTCACTAGAAGACGAAACAGGAAAAAGACAAGAATGCATTTATAAATGTAATATATTTGGGGGTAGGTGAAACCCTATTGTAAAGTGAATATTGGCCACACAATAGAATCGAATATTGGCCATTCATTTTGTTTTTCGAAAACTATAATTAGGGCTCTCCTCCTTTCATTTTGGAGAGTTGAGTTGTTGTAAAGACATGCTGCTGAAAATATAATAGAAAATACAGTCATTTTCTGGTGTATTTCTGGGTTTCTCCACATGTTTCATGATTCTTCTCCATTTAGCTAGAACTTTGCTTCAAGTTACTTTACTATTTTAGTATCTATAGATTGACTTTGGTAGAATTAGTATGGTGTCTCTGGTCTTGAAGATTATTGTTGTGTGTATGCTCTCCTTGTCCATACTTTTGGTCATTTGCTGCTAGTATATGATTGTGTAAAGTTAGCCTAGACTTTAATCTCATTGCTGCTCATTGAACTTCATCTTTGTTCACGTTTCCATGGCGAATGAATGATGAATATCTGCAGTCCTTAGAAGATAACATATATTTCATGATATTGTGAGAATTCTGATTTAGTGAAATTCTATTTAAGGAAACTGTCCACAGCAAGAACCTCCATGATCACTGTTCATCGATAGTTGCAGGTCCAGGAAACATCCTTCTTCCTCGCCTCTTTTTCCCTTGTTTTTAGAAACAACTTGTGCTAAGGTTTGTTGCACATTGTAAAGCCAAATATGACAAAATAATGGAGTCCAAGACTGCTGTCTGAACCTACAGCAAGGTAAAATAATTTCTTATCCACAAAACTCCATTCATTGACCCAATTCCCCTACAACTTTGACCACGTAAGACCACCTTGTGATTCCAGAAAAATCACATCAAACAACTGATATTGTCCAAGCTCCGTCATGACTTGACCTCTGAGAGACCTTGGGATAGTGTTCTGCAATTTGATTGTGGAAGATTGTCTTTCAAGAGAGGTAATGTGCCTACATATTACCTATGTTGTGAAGTGCATAAAACACCATCAACAGGTACCTCCAACTTTTGGCATGCCTGTATACAAGTTTTATCCATAGCTCACCAATAGGTTGGAATAGGAGATTTTTGCCTTGTCAATGATGCATTTTTGATGGAAGCTATGAAGAAATTGGATAGAAATCTTGAAGTGTGTTTTTCTCCAGAGTCAATGTCTTTGGTATCGAAGTATGGAAGTTTCTATATCCAATTTGAGAAGTTTTCCTACTTGAGGATAGGAGGTTATGAGAAAGCCCCATTAAAATTGCCTAGATATCAAGAAGATTTGTTGGTGTTCTTGGAGGTTTGTAGACAAATGGCCTTGGTGAATGTAAAGTACATGAATATGGGGAAGTAGGGTTATGCTTTCCCATTGATAACTCCTTCCTTCACGTGTAAAAATAATCAGATGGCTAAAGGTGCTGAAGGAATCCTTAAAGAATATAATCTCCAACATTTGTTAATGAGGGTTAATTTTGATATCAAGGGTTTTGTGAGACATAATTTATATGGAGAGAATTCATATCAGCATCAGTCTTCTATTGAGGAATTTTGGGAAGATTGTGTTGATGAAAATGAGGTTTTGAAGAGAGATTATATGAGGTTAACCCTCAGGAAAATACAAGTTTTTAGTCTTTCTATCCAAATCCCCAAGAGTGCAACTAAAGATTCAATGGTCATTAACCCAAAATATGAAAGTATGTTTGATAAATCTCATCCCAAAGTTGATTGGAGTAAAAATATGGTATTGAACATGAATATTTGAGCTGCCCTAGTGTTGAAAAGAACTCAAAACTGGTTAGAGGGGAAATGGCGACAAGCTGCAGGTTCTACTCAAGAACCAAAATCATCTTAGAGAAATGAATAGAGGCCCACTCAAACTGTTGCAGTGAGTACATCATCAAAGATATTGGCTACTAGGTATTCAAGCACAAATTTGCAATTTGGGGGTGATGGTGAGAATCCTGAAGAGATGGCTAAACTGAAGTCAGTATGTGAATAGGATAGAGTATCTACCCTTGCTTCTAAAAAGAAGACCAATCAAACAAAACCTGTGTTTGAGGATAATGATGCCATTTTTAAGTAGATTGTTGAAGACAATACCTTCCCTCCTTTGTCTGAAGTACCCTCTTCCCTAGTGGAGAATACACCCATCACTCTTGGTGAGCCTAAGGAAATTGTTCAAGGAAATAAGGATTCTGTTTTGGTAGAAGCCTCCCGAGTATGGCTAGAAAAAACAATGGAGAAAAAGAGGAAATATACTCCCACGACAATAGTTAAAGTAGATATAGTTACAAAGTTGCTCCAGACTTCCTCAAAGCCAAAGAAGGCTAAAAAAATGTTGATAATTCTAATTGACCCTACTACTTCTGGTAATCAGATATTGGAAATTGCAAACCCCATAAAAGATTTGAATGACGATGAAATAACTGAGGTTGATTAAAAAATCACACACATTGATATGGGACCTCAAACACTTGAGGGTGATGTGTATCACACTAATTATTCAGTCAATGCCCTGATTAAGCGCGTAAAGGAAGAAAGAAAGGAAAAGGTGAATTTTCAATCTCAGTTCCTCGATTTAAAGAATTTTATTTCTTCTTTGGTTCCCCCTTCTATATCTAGTGAAGCCTCAAGTTCTTAGAAGGGAGATATTGATGGGTTTATAATGCAATTAATCAGAAATAATCTGAGCTATTCCAAAGCCGTCAATGAATGGATAGATGAAATGTCTCAAGAAATCATCCTCTTTATTAGCAAATCTGTGCTTTTCTATACTCAGATTGCTAATAAAAGGAAAGAATTGATGACAGAACTATGTTAGATCAGGAAAGATCAGACCAACCTCTATGTGCTCTCACAAGAAATGAATGAGTTGATTTCCATGGATCGAATAAAATTGATCAATGGGAAAATTGTGAATGATCCAAAGGAGTTAGATCCTTCTTGGTATGACTCATTGAAGTGGAAATTAAGCATTTATGACAACTTGGTAAAGGATATTTCTAAAGTGCTTGAAAGGTATTTGGACATGTTGGTGGAGATTAAAGGTAATTTTCATGACCTAAAAGCATATATCACTGATGATTTTGATGAGAATATTTTGGATTTGAAGGAAATTTGTCTAAAATTCAAAGAAGTATTCAAAAAGGAGATAACAGACCCTACCATGATGACCAAAGAATCTTTCTCAAAACTTGGTAGATTGCAAGTCTACCTCGATTCTTTTAAAGTTGAAGAAAAAAGGAGATTTGAAACTCTGATCGAGTCTGAGTCCGATCTAACCAAATGGAGAACTAGACTATAGATCACCATAACACTAGGAAGTAAAGAAATACTTGCAATTATTACCAAGTACAAAGACTACAAATCGAGAGTGAAGGCACAAGAATAAATTTTTTAACAAGGAGCGATCAAGAATATAGAATATGGAGAGGCTGAGGTAGATAGAAATGATGCTTAGTTATTTTTAGTATTTCATGATACTTTATTTTAATTTGGATCTTTTAAGTTTAAGACTTATCTTTTATTCGGTACGGTTACTTTCAAGAAACTATTACCAAAGATAACTAGCTATGCTTTAAATATGGATTTGGCTGATAGAGATAGGATCTTTTGGGAAAAATTTGATTTACTCATTAGAACAAAAACTTTGTTATTCAATATTTTCTGCTATCCTAATATAGAATGCAATGGTGGAATTTCTGCATTTGTAATCTTTGAATTACACTATATGAATCTGTTCTGCTTATGTTGAATTTTTCGCCAGTGTGTGATCTATTATTAGGTGATATATATATTCTGATTCGTTCAATCACTATGGTATCGTTTATTTGTGAATAGGGATTCTGTGGTGATATTTGATTTAATTTCTGTTGTGGTGTATTTCAGTTTTGTTATATGAAGTCAATGAATGCCTTTAAAGATTTCTAGTTAAAAGCCCCTTCCTTTATTTTCTTTCTTGTTAAAATCAACCTTAGTTAAAAATTATTCCTTGATTATCAAATGAAGGTAGCTACCACCTTTTAAAATAAGAAGAGAATCACTTTGGAAATTATATTATTACTAATTCAATTGTGGTTACATTTTTCACCTTAGTGGGCGTGAGAATATAGAGTTAGGTGATAAATCTGTCAACCAACATAGGGTACAATGGATTCAACTCCCTCTCAGTTGTTTTCTACATTCAACATATATGTATATATATATATATAAATGAATATGAATAATTATATAAATAGATATATATATTTACATATATATGTATATATATATTCATATTTATATACATACATGTATGTATGTATTTATATTTAACAAAACCATGAAACTGAAAAACAATTACATTCCTTTTATTCAAAAATATAAATTATTTATCCTTGCCACATAATTATCATAATTCAAGATAACACATACCAACAATAATTACCTAAACATGATAAATAATAATTATATATGTTTATTATCACACAAATCTAATAATGTAAATTTATGATGTAAACAACAACCGATTTCACATAATTTAGACACGAAACAATATTGCACTTTAAGAAACAACTTTCAGTGCATAAGTGTGCATGAGCATTCTTGATTCCCTACTGACCATGGATTTCTTTCCTAGATATACCATCCTCTCTTTAGTTATACTCTCCCTCTCTAATTTGGAGGGGAAGAAGGTCATCTCTTTCATCCACCTCATTAAAACAATGTAGTAATTATTCCATTAACATAAACTTATGCATATATTAATTATTTTATTTTTCATAATGAAATATATTTTACTTTCAACATAAAGTATTACAAATTTCAAATAATTCAACGCATATCATATTACCAATTGATATTGAGTTGTCAAACCACATATTTTAATGATCATAATCTTAGTCTAAATATCATAACCAAAATGCAATTCAACAAATAACATAGTCTATAAGGGTGCTAAAAAATATGAAGTAATAGAGTAAGGTGTTTCGATAAAAGACATGTAAAATTTTATCCAATGGAGTTAGAGCCCTTTAATGTATATTTTTGAGGAATATTTTATTAAAACCTATTATCCTCTCTATCAAGTCTTGGGTGTTGATGTTATACCCAAATGCTAATACATATGATGATGATGGGTTCAGATATTCAAAATGTAATCATTAACAAGGAGTTTAATTTTGCCACTTTGATAGTAAAAGGTATTCATAAACAATTAGTGGAAATTTAAATTGATGGTAGAGTGGTTTATTTCAAGTGGTATTCCTTGTTACGCCATATTTTTTTATATGGAGGGAGGAGTGTTAGGGATAAGGATTTACAGTTGAGATTTTGTGATGATAATAATGTCCTAATCCTTGTGTAGTGTTGGACTTACATTTTGGATATGCACTACCAAAATTTAAACTATGTGGTGTTTGAGGAATACTTTGTGAATCAAAATTTTAAGTACCTAGGTGTTGTACTAGATAGGTTGCCAAAATTAATTATGTATTTTTTGAGGTTGGAGGATAGGGTTCTTGAGCTAGGAATCCAACATAATTGAGGAGATTGGTATCTCCATTTAAACACTATAGTAATAAGAGTATATGGGTCTCTGATTAGATCATATATTTTGCCAAGGCATGTGCCCAAAAGGATGGAATATTTGGAAATTATTTAGTAATTAAATGAGTTTGACAAGATTCATGTAAGAAATCATGATAAAGGGTCCTACTTCCTTGCTTCTATTAAGTTTTCAAACTTTATCATCATCAACAATGAAGGATTAGAATCATTATATCCTATATTGTAGGCTTATAGGATGGGTTTAGATATCAACATAGATTTTAACCTAGGAATACTCATAAATTAGGTTAGGATAAGTGCCAAAAGATTAAACTTCTACCTCAAGGTTCTTTATGTAGAAGATGTAATATGAAATTGTTGGTTTTCTAGGAGAAATTACACCTTCAATGATATCAAGTTTCCACAATCCACGTCAAATTATGTTGAGCTAGTTTCCAGCTTTGATTGTGTGCTATTTTTACATCATTTCATCACACTACGTGATCCATCATCAAGATGAATCAAAGAGCTCAAGGAGTAAAAAAGATTAGTTGCAGACCAAGAGATGCATAAAAAGGAATGAGATAGGGAAGAGGGAGAAGAACTCCCTCTTTACCCTCTTCCCTATCTCATGCCTTTTTATCATCTCTTGGTTTGCAAATAATCATTTTTACTCCTTGAGCTCTCTAATTCATCCTGATGATGGATCATGTAGTGTGATATGAAACATTGATGTAAAAAATAACACACAATCAAATCCAACAACTAGCTCAACATAATTACACATTATTAGTAAAAGTTGTAACAAAAATTGAAAGGAAATTTGAAATGGTTGGAGGATATGGAAGAGAAGATCATGCCAATAATTTCAGATAGCTTGGGAATTATCAAGCCACTTAGCCAATGAAAGAGTGAATACAATACAATCATTCCTTCTTTGTATTCATTTTTTTGTGTGAGTGGAGAACCAAATTCATCATTATTATAAAAATAATGGATGAGATTATAGGACAAGAATCCATCCTTGACAGTGTCAATACAAACACTAAAAAAAATGGATGCTAGGTTTACTACACAATTTGAAAAAATTGTAAAGGTGCTAACATTCCAATGGCCCCAGAGAGAGAGCTTTGGCTTCTTGGATAGAGAAGTATAATGAATAAGTGGAGTGCTATATTCTCAATCAATCATCTGGTTTCAATGTCAGCATCCTAGTCATATAGATGACAAAGAAAATAGAAGTTTTGATCTTCAAAAAAATCTTGGAGCAGTTTTTGACATTCAGTTTCAACTTTTGGGCTTCAGTGACATGTTTAAGTTCCAACTTCAAAATTTTAAAAACCTAAACAACTTCTTGAGTCATTTGTGAAAAGATAAAATGTTCCCAACTTCAAAATTTTAAAAACCTCAACCTTAACAACAACCTCAACAACCTCAACAACTTATAATGGGATTTGTTCCCATTTTTTCCTAACAAAAATGTAAAATATATCAAATGTAAAATAGGACATATGTGACATGTGACTTGGCTCAAGAGCCCGCGTGCTCACCTTTTCTATATAAGGGGGCTTGAGCCTCATTGCAAAGTGTTCTGAATATTTTTTGGGTTAGGCTTAGTATAGAGATATCAAGTTTAGGTCTTAGCATTAGAAAATATAGTCTATAAATGTAATTTTCTAAGCATTAATGTCTATTTTTATTTGAGTTATATGAAAATAATATTGCCATTCAAAGGCATTTGTCTCCAAATTGTAATACAATTTACTCTTATGAATGAAATGATCAAGGCCTATTGAGTTCATTTTCACAATTTATGTGTCAAGTATTCTATGAATTGTTTTTTGTTCAAGGAATAAAGTAATTAATTTTCATAAAATACAAGGGATATCATGTTGCATAGGGATAATTAAGTAGAACTGTATTTGGATACCATTCGTAAGATATTTTATTGCAAGTCAATAGTGTTAATTATCCACCAAAATATGTTTAAATTATTGTGAGGAAAAGATTTGTATGACTATTTGACTCTATAGCTAAGGATAAGCATGGGTATTAAGAGACTAAATCCCTTCAAGGTTCATAATATATCTCCAAAATAAAAAATATCAAGAATTACATTGGTTATTGTTAATCATTTCGTGTTATCAGGCCTAGATATAAAGATATGCAAGAAATTTAACTAGTTTATGTGATTTATTTTATAAATCCTTGTCATAACATATGCGAACTAATCGACTAAGTATATCATTTTAAAATTGCTTGTCATTTGGTGATATTATTAGTAGGAATACCCACATAGATCCATAGAGGCTAAAGTGTAGAAGGGTTTTAATTCCTTGTTTATTGTTAGAATTCTTGATAATTAGACATGGCTATTGTTTAGATAATTTTACAAATTAGTTCAAAAAACACCAAATAGGCATAGGATTTATTCCTTTTTCCTTTTCCATGCTAGATTTATATAATTTCAATGGTGAACACTTGAATTGAAAGAGACACTATGTACTGATGTTCAAAACAAGAACCAACAAAGTAATCAAACCCTTGGAGAAGATTGCAAGAAAATTGTGTTTGGAATTCTACACTACGAAGATAGGGTTTTCATGACACGACATCAACAATAATTATGAGTTACTACGGTGATAATGTAGAACAAGTGCTTTGTCTCTTTGTTAGGGATGCCCAAATAGGAGTCGTGACATTGATTCTTTGAAAAAATAACAAGAAAAAATGGCCAAGATTTGAAATGCCTGATGAATAAAGAAATTTTCCCACAATGCTCAACTATAAGGCCCTCGACTAGTACTTGCAATTTTAAAACTAGTTTTCTAGGGAAAATACCAAAGCCGAAGGAGTAAAAAACTAAGGAAAATGGTCAAAAAATTGCTATCCTCTAATTCTTGTAGAAAAAATATTTTGCAAAGAATAATTTTTTTTCACCTAGAGCATGCAAAAATTGAATTGATTTTTTTTTCTTTTGCAATAAAAAATCTATATAGTATGGTACTATATATTGTAAGATTTGGTATAGAATAACTCTACACCATGCAAGATTTGGTTGAAAATTATTGTAGTAATGGAAAAATAGCCTTTTATTCCCTTACTTGGTTTGAATAATTGACATTAAAACTAAATTAATGGTGTCTTGGAATAGTGTTGTAATGTGTTGTACACATTCACACCATTCTAGGACCTTTATTTGATTAAAATATACCTTAATTGGTCATTTGTAAAGGTGTTGTAAAGTTTTGAAACACACTTTCACACTTTTCTAAGATTTATTTGCTTAATTAAGCCTAGTGGACCCTTTCAAATAAAATATATTTAACCTGTACCTTATTTAGGTGTTGTAAAGTGTTGTAACACACTTTCACATTTATCTAGGGTCCCCTTAATTAATGATGGTTAATTGAGTTTAATTGACCCATTTAATTCAAATTCAAGCCCCCTTTTCAAGGATCTATCCCGACACCCAATAATGATATTGTATGGCATTTAATTTGAAAAATTTGGTGTTTTGAAAAAGTGTCGCTAGGACCCATTCACCTTTACTAGCGCAAGGTGTCCTCTCCACATAGGACACCCCTTTCTCTACATTTTTGAGGTGGGTTTTTGATGTTATTTCACCTCCACGAAGCTTGGTCCTTGAAACTATGCCAAGACCCATTCGCCTTTAGTGGCGAATGTTGAGCTTCTCTTTTGGTATTTGTCCTTGATGTCAAAATTGTGTTTTAGATTGGCATCTTGGTGATTGATTATCAATTGAATTTTTTATACTCAGATGGTTGGAACTCTTGTTTATATTCAGCTTTGGTATACTTGGTTTTGGATTCAACATTGTGATGATGGTTTTGATGGTACTGATCTCTTGACTGCATGTGCAAATTACAAGGCATCTTGTTTACAGGATTATGATTCTATGTTTAGGTGGTATAATTCTAGTTTGATAGGTTTGACATCTTGAGCTATACTATGCTAAGGTGATCTACAGGTTTTCATTTTGTATATCTGTCTATGCTCATGCTTTTATTTCATATAGCTATTTATATAGCTCTGGCTTACAAGTTGATATCTTTTGGCCTCTATTTTGAAAAAGGTTATTTCATGGCTATTTTGTAATGTTGATTGGTGGCATCACTTTGGATTACCTACATTTGAAAATGACTTATAAAGAAGTCACATGTGTATCGAGTCCTATAATTGATATTTCATTAGACCTTAGGACCGACAACATGTATGAGGAAATAATTATAAAGTCACTTGGAAAGTGATTGGCATTGACTCCTGGTAATAATGTTTTGTTGATTAAAGTGGTCGACATTCTTTTTAAAAGTCATGACAATTATCAAAGTGATAATTGTGTCGGTATAATGTGTCTTTGACTATGTTTGGTTTAATGGTTATTATGAAGTTTGAATCAATGGTCAATATGCAATTTAGAGGTAATGATAAGTGTCGGCATACTTGCCAATTGTTATAACCATGGACTTGATGCTTATGGTATGGTTGATAATCATTATGTTCTTCTTCGGACTTCAAAATTATGATGATTTGGTGAGGCATTGAATGTCTTGGAAACAAAATGAATTTAGGGCTCTCCTTATTGAGTTTTCATTACGCTAAGGGTGTAAACCCTAGCCACACCACCACCATGAAATAATTTGTAACTACTGCTAAAAGTTTAATGTCTTCTCTCTCTTGTGAATTTGTTCATTGCTCTTTTGATATCATGATTGGTGTTTCACTATGTATGGAAGGTTGCTAATAGTCGGGCAATGTTAAGGATGAAATAAGGAAGGCTGAGACCTAGGCATATAAGATAATCTCACTGGTATTTACATAATACTCTTGCTGCTCGAACATGTACTATCATTCCCTATTTGAAGAAAGATTTCAGTTTAAAAAATGTAAGGTAGTTACTTTTTATGTTTTGAAATTAAAAATGCTTAAGTGGTTTCCTGCAAGGCATGAATAGGTTTTGGTTACCTAAGTTGAAATTGATACCCTAATAGAATATCATATCTATGGTTCTGCTATGAGGGGTTGGGTTTTTTTGTTGGTGGGTAATCATGCATTTTGTGAAATCTGTCCTTATAATCATGAGTTCAAAGTAGCAGTTTTTCTTAGTCATTGAATGCACAATAATGAGGGTTCGGTTACAATTTGTAGCAGTGATATTCAAGGATATTTTTATTCCATTAAAATCCTTCAGTTTTGAAAATGTTTATTGGTGCATTCATTATATTGATTCTTTTTTAGATAGTGTTGATGGTGTAGATTCCTTGTGTGGTCAGGGTTCAGAGTCTTCTTTCTCAAAATACACTTTCTTGGCCATTCTGTTAGAAGCAATCTTTTATTTTTGGATACTTCTCCAAATCTCTAATCATACCTGGCAAAAAACAAATTCGACAAAAGTTAGTCATATTGAAAATACCTCATTTTGATGAAGATAAATATATATGTTTTTGGTTGTAATTTTGGATATGTAATCAAGACATATTAGTAAGAGAAAAAAGAGGGAAAAATCACTATTCAAAAACTATGAAAAATGACTGAGAAAAAGAGTGATAAAAACACACCTATTGTATTGTCTATACTGTGAGACATGTTTTCATTTTGAGATTATAAATCTGAAATATAAGTTCAATAACAAGTTGTCTCAAGATAATATAATGGCTAGAATTCCGGAGGTTCATTTTTGAACTTTGAGGATTGTAGGTATTGTCTATTTAGAGACACTTGTGAGAAAAGAGACAAACAAAGAGACCCTCTGTATCATTGTATCTTCTATAAAAGGGGTCGGTGATCCTTGAGTTGGTGCTCAGAAATTGGCCTATAAGGCATTGTTAAAAGTGGTTTTTCAAATATAAGCCTAACAAGGCAGTAGTTTAGGAGTGGTTTTTCTACCCCAGGAGGGTTTTCCACTCGACATATCTTATGTCACTTTGCTCATCTGTGGTTCCTCTAATCTATTGTGTGAGTGATTTATTATGCAATGTTTCACTATCATACTTCTCATTTCAGTTATATGTGATTGCATGAGTTAATCATTGATAAATGAGGGCATAAATCTGTTTTGTTTCAGTTTTTATAAAATTTGTCAAATCAATTCAAGACACTAATTCACCCCCCCCTCTCAGTGTATTTTTCACTCCAACAGTGAATGGGTCCTCCCTTAATAGGACCCCTCTTTTTGAATTTAATTGTGTTGAGATTCATATAAATTTAATACCCAAATCTGAGGTTGGCTTGAATTCTTTGAATTTTGGGGTTAATCTCTCAATTTAGTATAAATAAGGGGTTGATTCACATTTTTCTCCTAGAAAGTTTACAAAACATTCTAGCAACTTTGAGAAAGAACTGTTATAGAAAATTTGAGTCTACAAGAATTTACACGAGCATTTTCTAAGGCATTTCAAGGCAGATTTTCAAGGTTTATTGTTGCAATTCAAGATCATTTCATAATGTCAAGGGTTTTATGCATTCATGCATATTATTGAGCCAAGATTATTGATGTAGCATTGAAGGTCCTTCTTGCAAGCATTTTTTCACATCTATTTGAGATCAAGATCTACATTCTCCATGGCCACTTCATGTTAGATTGCAGATTTGTATTCCACGACAACATCTAAGGTATCATCAATTACATATTCCATGTTTCATGCTTCAATTTCATTATTTCATCAATTGGTTTAATTACCTAAAAGGGGTTTGACCGAGGCAAACCCCTATCCCCTAACAAACAAATTTTTTCTCCTTTTCCATGTGTGATTGCAGGTTTTAGGTTGAAGAGCAAGATTTGGAGCAAAATTGCAATAATTGTCAAGTTGCAAGATTGTCACTTATAGTGCAAGAACAAAGAAAGGAGGATAAAAAATTTATTTCGGACTTTCGAGAGCTGATAATCAAGGATATGAAAGTTTAGAGATCAAGGAACAAAACCCAAAAGTCTATTTTCTGAAACCCTAAAAGGACCCATTCGCCACTAAAGGTGAATGAGTCCTAAGTAAGGCCTGAAGTAGTGAAAACTTGGGATTTGGGAGTGCAATCTGAGAGGAATCAAACCCCGAAGTCATTTTCTGGAACCCTCATAGGGACCCATTCTCCACTAAAGGTGAATGAGTCTCGAGTAGCCTAAAAGCAAAATTTTTTCTATAAGGTACACATCATTTTGAGCTCTAAAAACTCCTCTCATAGTTGCTATAACAGTTAGGATTAGTTTCTTATTGTTATTTGCATATTTTGGCCCTCATAATTGTATGTTTCATAACATTAAAAAATAGGGGTTCATTATCTTGATTCATTTCATTTTGATGAACCCTATTTTTACATGAAACAATTATAGCCACCCAAGATCTAGGAACTTCATGGAAGAACAAGAGATCAATATGCAATGCTCAAGTTTGCAATGGAATTAAATCCAATAGAATTGATTTACAAATAAGAACCTCTTGGTTATATAGCCAAAGTGAGACACATGATTAAACATTATTATGACAAGTGTCTTAATCCAATGACATGAGATGACTTATCATAACTACCTAGGACACATGTGTTAAAAATAAAAAAATAAGATAAGATCTAATGACAACTAACACTTTCTAGAAAGATTCCTTCTTAGGACCTAAGTAAAATTAACATGTAAATAAGACCTACCAATGACTAGATAGTTAAAACATCTATTTACACCAATAAACCCATATTGTGCAATAAGGTGTTGTGCACCAAAAAAATGTAAAAAATAACCATTTTCGATGAATGAAAGGTAATATTTTTGTTGAATTTTAAAATGCAACGACAATGTCTTGTTGGCTCCACAACACTTTGTTGATATAGCTTAGTGCTAGATTCACCAAATACAAGAAGGAACTTGTGATTCAACGCTTCGACATCATGTTGGAGCAACAAACAATGAATGCAAAGTTTAAAACTTCCACAAAAAGTTTAAGCACAACAAATTAGCTAAAAAACTATTAAAAAACATGTTAATGTATAATGAACTCTCCTTGTATATATAGGGCATGGAGGAAGTAGGAAGGGGAAACAAAAAAAATGACTAACCTTCCAAGAGATGTGACACATGTAGAACACTTTGGACAAGCATGTGAGTATGTGTCATGTGCCTATGAGGTGAGACAACTAATCCACTAAGTGAATTTAAGCTAGTGTGAATACTAGGACTAATGTTGGCAACACAAGGGCAGATAACTGAGAAGGGGGGGGTGAATCAGTTGTCACAAAATTTCAAACTTATTAAACTTATTAACCTTTAATCTCTGATCTGATTAATAACCATGAAAGCATGAATCAACAACACATCAGAAACACACATAACACCAAGATTTTTGCATGGAAACCCTATTAGGGGAAAAACCACAGGGTGATCCCACAATGCTAGTTTACAATTTTTGGGAGATTCCAATTTTTGCTAAAATCAAATATTTTAGAAAATATAATGATTTAAGCCTTTAAAAGCTCCATTTTAAGGATTCCAATTGACGAGGGTTTGATCGAAGCACCTTAGATCAAACCCCCTTGGATAGAACCCCACTAGTATTAAACCATACCTATAATGGAGTCTCCTTTACACCTATCAAAATGTTGATAAAAAATCACTTTTGATTTACCTTTTGGGGATCAAATTAATTCATTTAAAATCTATTTTTTGTAAGTATGTAGTCCTTATTATAAGCTTCCCATAAAGTATAATTTTAAATAAATTTAATTTTATTACTATATTTATTTTTTATTTCTTGTGAATGTAGGTTTTTCACCGAAAATCAAGCTCTCTATTTTGCACATGTTGAAATATAATAGATTATCAATTTTTCTTTTTTGAAAAATATGAGTGCACTAGATATTGAAGTCCTTGATCCAACAAAAAAAATAATTTTCTTTTTCGATACATACAAAAAATGTTGTGTTATACGGTCCACCTATGTTTGAATTGTAATTAGTTTGACTTCGAAACTTGATTAAGGAAATAATATTCAATAAAACACTATGAAACCAATTGGAAGCACTAGATATCATAGTTACAAATCTAAATTCAATTTTTTTTTAGAATTTTATCCTTCATGGAAAAAAAGTTGTGTTATACGGTGAGCATCACTCCTTAAAAATGATGTTTACTGAAAAAAACTAGTTTTCGAAGGAGATGGAAAAAGAAGTGCAATTTGATTCCAAAATTTTTGAAAAATATATATTTAGAATCTATAGATAAAATGCCACAAAATAATCTTCAAATTCCTCATGGTTTAGTCGCTATAGGTGTCTGAAAGTGAAGATTTAGTTAGAAAAAAATAGTTTAGTGTCTAGTTTGACCAAAAATTGTAAACTAGTATTGTGGTATCACCCCACGGTGGAGGTTAATACACAAGTTATACCCTATTAAAAGTATAAGAAGATATAAGAGAAATACACATGCATTTAGGTGCACTACCTAGAGCTCACTGCTCAAAGGAAGACTCACTGTCTTATAGAAAATATTCAAATTAAAAGCATCTAAAGAATTTGAACTGAGAAAGTAGCATCTACAAATGCCTGAGTACAGTTCCGGTTAAGCACATGAGCACTTTTTCAGTATCTTTCACTCTTCTTCACACTTTGCTCTGCCTTCCAATGATTTGAACCTTTTTCGCACATAGCACTCACACTCTTTACTTCACATATGTCTCAAATGAGATAAAAAATCACATATATATCCGCGCAACAAGAAATTACATTGCTTTATGTTGGCTTCAACACAATAATAAAATGAATGCAAACCGTCGGCCCAAAACAATAAAGATCATTAATGCGCATCAACCAAAGTTGGCCACAACTTAGTAGAGACCCAAAATAATTTCCTCGAACACAAAACACCTTCAAAGATTCTTCCTCGAAGATCCACAACACACTTCAAACACCTTGTCGGCCATGAACATGAAAAACATGAACACACAAGAGAAAATATCAGATCATGAGCACAATGATCACTGCAAACGTGCAACATAGATAGAATATGATATAGAAACATCCACAAGCACTTAAGTAACATACACAATAACTTAGATTACTAGAATCACATTATCTTCTTCCATGATCACCACTTGCAGTAACAGAATAACTGTCAGAATATAGAAACTTATAACATCATCAAATCTTCGTGCACACCCCTGAAACTTACCGAGTAGAAACTAGATAGGCTTGAGAACAAACCCTTTAATTTGCAACATCTAGTTATCAACATACTGAACTTTCTACCGCATTGATCTTCACTGCTTCACAGTCAACCTGCAACATATTTATTACAATTTTCTCAACATCCTCGACATATACAGTCTTAAAGACATTAATGCTAATAGTGTTGACATCAATGACAACCAAATATCAAGAATACAACCACAACATCCAACAACTAATAGGTGTAGGAACTAGATAAAAGATGACTAGATTCATCAAAATATTTTTCACACTAACATCTATGAGTGAAGAATTATGATAACAATAAAAAAGGATGAGATGATTACCATAATTAAAAAAAATTAAATATATTAATTATTACAAACCACTCTTATGAGTTTCATGATTGATAACATTTTTTTGATGTTTTCTCTACAATAGTTATGGTAAATAATAGGTGAGACTTTATATACTAATATTATGTTCTTAGAATTTTAGACTAAAAATCTATACTAGTCACCAATTATTTAGATTTTATAAAAGCCTTTGTATTTTGATATTATCCTTCAATTTTATTTTTTTGATATATTAATGTTATGATTACATATATATTTTTTAATAGTTAAAATAGAGTTATCCTAGGATAATTTACAGTTACAAGATTTTATTTCGATAAATAAAAAAATAAAAATTATTTGAATGTTTTTTAAATTTAGGAATAAATAAAACTAACATAAAAATAAGAGATAAAATTAATTTTATATATTTAGAAAATAGAGAACTTGGATGAAGTTATTGAAATGAAAGGAAATGGATGAGAGTGTGTTTACCCAAAATAGAATGATGATCTAGGACATCTTCACTTTTCCCTAATTTCATTAGAAAAAGAGATCTCCCAAAGGTAGGATTGACTTTCAACCTTGAGGTGAGTCAACCCTATAAGGAAGATCTGTTGTTTCTTTAAAACAAAAAAATGACAAAAATGACTGATTGGAATTTTTGGGAGATAAAATTAAATACCTTAACAAACTCAATTATGTGACCTAAAACTTGAATTATAGAGTATTATGATAGCAAAAGTGGAAATACAAATCTGGACTTGTAGCAAATCTGCAAAAGAAAATGTTGTTTTATGTGGATAGGGGTTTGCCTCGGTCAAACCCCAAGTTTAGTAATTAAACCTTGATGAAATGATATAAATCTGATAAATGATAGTGTGTGGAAGCCCTAACCTTAAGTGCATCTAAGGTTGTTAAGAGCTAATATGCAAAGAAACCCTACTCAAGTGCATTAAAGCATGATTCCTTTATGACAATGATAAGTGATAAAGATTCAATTTGGGGGAAGTCCATACAACCCAATAAATCTGAAATATGATAATACCTTGCTTTAGGTAGCTTAATAGAATGAAGCTTGAAGATGGGATCAAAATAAAACAAGTCATTAGGTCAAAGGAAAATGGTTAAATGCATCTCCCAAACCTAGAATCCATCATGATCCACCATAGGCATCAACCTTCAATCATGGACAATGCTTGATCAAATCTTTGACAAAATAAGCTTGAAGACATGCAAATACACACAAAATGTTGCTCCAAGACTTCAACTTTGCTTGCTTGAATGTTCTCCAAAAGTTCTCATTTTCTCCTTGATCTTTCAAACTTGATCTCTTGCCAATCTAGTTTGAAATTGTGAAAAGACTAGACTTTATAGGCTTCTTCTCTAATTTCTCGAATATTAGATCCCGATAGTCAACATTTAAACTTGAATCTGGAACTATAAAATACCGCCAAAAATATGTTTAAATTTTGATTTTGGATCTTAAAGGGGAAGGGCGAATGAGTCCTAGCCTAAAAATCTAGGATCAATGTGTTTCATCTTTAATTAATTAAATGCATTTATTCAAAGCATGTTACAATGTCAGAAAACGATAAAAATAGGCCTTGGGATGCATAATAAAGAGAATTAGGGGCCTATTTATGAAGAGTAAAAATGCCTAAATATAAAGTCACTAAAATAGGTCCAAATTAAATGTGAAATTGTACTATCACATAGAAAAGAGTACAATTTTTTACACTATAGTTATTAATATACTTACTTTAATTTATAAAATTATAAGTTTCAAAAAATAAACATCATGGAAATTGATTTTTTATAAAATAAGATTACATGGTTATCATTATTAAAAATTATTGATTTATTATTTCTCATAGTTTATTCATATAATCAAAATTACGACCCCTATCAAAATAAAAAATGTAATGAATGAGTTGGAATCCAATACAGATGGTGTAATACATAGGAAATGGGTGTGTTTGATCTATATTTAAATACTTTGCCTGCAGACTGCTACCCTATAAAAATAAATTTTATATAATATAGCTATCAAATTATTGTACTGAAAGTTATGGATAACACTTTGATAGTATCATGATGGCATACTAATGACATTATAGTGAAAAAAACACTTGTTTTCATTTTACAAGGCTATCAGTTATACCTTCCTGATGATTTGTACCTTTTTTATATTGTTAAATATATTCATACTTCAAAATATTCGATTTTGTTCTGTGGTGGGGGAAACAAACAGTCACCTAGTTGAAACTTGCAAGTCTGAGAATTTAATTATAGTTTAGGGAAGAAGGAATCCTAGGACAAATACAAGGAGAGCCTGACATTCATGACAAAATATCAGTAACCAGTAACTTATTTACAGCAGGCATTGAGGATGAAGAAAGAATCTAGGTAGTTTCATTTACATTCCATAACCCCATCACGTGGATCGTACAATGCACAGGTTAGATATTACCTTTGTATTTCATCAAGGATTTTTAGATTAAGGGCACATTTTTATGGCCCAATAGACAGAGCTTGGACATAATTATGCACATATATTTAATGTGCACATTTATTTGTTTTGCAGGTTGTATTCAGTCTATAGTATATACATGATGGGTTTTTAAATGGGTACATCAGGGTCTTATGGTGAATGATCTTCTGGCAGATTTGCAGCCCTCATTGACGATGACATCAGGTCCTACTTTTTGCAGTGATTGGCTACGCCTCTAACTTTTCCTATTTGTAGGCTCTTTTGTAACTTTTCTAATAAGATATGCTTCTGATTGCAAAGATCTCTCCATTTTTGTCTTTTCCATGGCCAATACATGGTAATGGCATTTAAAAAAAAATGGAAATGATGCATTGCTTAAGCAATCAACTTACAGCCTATTATTATTGCATATTTTTGTCCCACAATATTGGTAAGTTGAGAGAGAGAGATTTCTCAGACATTGACATGTTTGTGTGATTTGGTAGAAATGCTGAGAATAAGATAAGAGATCACGGGTCCTACTTTACACAAATCTGTCATGCATACAAGGCAATGTGAATCAGTGGTTAGATAAATAGCTGCAGATCATCTTGGTTTTGAAGTGCCCATATATCACCAAGCCAAGGGAGCCATGAAATGAATGGCAGGTTGAATACGGCCTGGAATTTTATGAAATTTAGTGCACATGAGATTTGTTGTGCATTGGATAATAGGGTAGCTTGCTTATAAGCTCTCACCAGTGCATTTTAGCCTTGGGCTTTAGGATTTCTTGTCCCTTAGAGAGATTAAGCACATTTCTTGGTTTGATGCTATATCTGAAGTTTGTAATCCAAGCACCCATTTGCATGACCTGTTGGTATTGGAAACTTTCTATTGCACCATTAGATGGTGTTAGGACTTTTTGTGAAAGCTGTGTACCCACTTGCATGGCTAGTTGGTGTTAGAAATTTTAGTGAAATCTCTTGCCTGCCTAGTTGTTGCTGGTTTATTTTCTGTGTGCAAGCTATATACCCATTTGCATGTTGGAAAATTTCATGTATTGGGGTAGACAAGTGGAGAGCTCCATTCAGTTCAATCATGGGTGCAGAGATGTGGGTGCAGCTGCCAGTTCAAGCATCTGACTAGACTATTGCATGCATGAGTTTTATGATAGTCTAGTCTCATGCTTGATGAGGGAGCTGACTCTGCTGCTTTCTCCGTCCCTGGATTGGACTGAAGGGAGCTCCCCATTCTCTCTTTACACTGCCACTGCATTTTTTTTCTCTTTTAAATCTTGAATATAGTTGCAACCATCCATCAACTGGAATGATGTTTTTGTGATATGATTACATGGTTGTTGAGTGCAGACAATCTTGCAGGTTAGTGAAGATTACTGAGGAAGCTTCTAAGGTGCTTTGCATGGATTAGCTCAGAGGCAAATATTGAAGATACAGGCAGTGAACTGTGAGATTCTTTCTGCAAATTTCAGAGGACAGCAGTTGAGCATTTTTTACTTGTGAATGTTTTGTATTTAATTGGTTGGTATGATTAGGCTCTGGTGTTTGTGGTTTCACTATTCACCCATCTTTACATAGTTAAAGAATTGTGAAAAGATTTCTGGATTAAAACTGTGTGTTAATTTTTACATCAACGTTTGGGAACATATTCCATAATCTTTCATCAGAATGCAATGCAGAAAGAAAAGAGTTGCACCATCAAAGTGAGCTTTATAATTGCAGTCATTCATTTAACACATAACTTGATATTTTTTTGATGTTCTATGTTTATCAGAGTTTTAGGCAACAGTTCTTTTAAGCCTTGAGATTGATTTCCATGTCACAGATACATGGCCATTTGGGCTAAATATAACAATTAATGCATTGCAGAAACCATCCACATATTATTATAGTGATTGTGAAAATAGAAAAAAACAAAAAAGGGAAAAAGGTGTTTATTCATTCATGCTTATAATTTTTACCTTGACTTGATGTAAAATGGCATTTTACTTTACATTTAGCTGGAAACAATAAATAATGAATTTGAATTATGTTGAGCATTGGGACCAAATCTGATTTAGATGACATGTAAAACCTGAAAAGTAAAAATGGAAGTGATCGTAATTTAGATGTTGATACACAGGCTTCTTATTGGTTCATGGCATGATAGTGGATTCTTTCTTTATATTCACTAGCTACTGATTATCATTTTCAGTGAAAACAATCACTTTTTGTATTGGGAATGAACTTAATGCTAATAATTACAAGTTGATTTATTTTAAGATTTTAATAATATTTGAAGTGTTATCACTTAAATAAACCATGTTCCAACAAGGGGTCCATTATAATGACATTTATTTAAAAAATGATTTGTTCATAAAATATGTTTTATATCTACTTGGTTGAAATCAGACAATATTATTCATTATTTAAAATCAGACAATATTCATTATTTAAAATAGAATAGAATGGATTTTTTTTAGTATTTGAAAATAACTAAATGGAAGTTTTAGTAATCAAATTATTTTAGAATAAATAATTAAGTCTTGAAACTTTACATATATATGTTTATAAAATTGATAAACGTGATTAAAGTAGTGATCTTTGGATGTGATTAATTTTTTTTTTTGTTGTAACTTATGTTATGTGATTTAACTCTATTTTTTGTTATTATATTTGAGTGGATGGATCTCTGATTGATTGACAAATGATATGTGTTATGTCCTAGTTCAATCTCATGCCCATGACTTTGATCCAATATGTGTAGTTTTGAACTTTTGATGTGGTCATGGTCTTTGCACTTTTGGCCTTTAGAATTCTATTCACCTCCGCTATATGAAAATGGTGGTGATCATAAGTACTATAGAACTTGAAGTCTTAAGAGAGGAAGGTGACTAGCTTCCCACCTTTCACCTTTGTCGAGTCCTTGGATCAATTTAATGATTTGAACAAGCTAGAAAATATGCTACACAAAAATATAAATGCCTATGCTATCCTTTTGATCTCATATGTTGATGCAATGCTCTCAAAGTGATATCTAATGCAATAATTAGATGAGATATTAATACAATCTTTGATGGGTTGAAATGAACTAAGGTTTTGTCCTTTTATACAATACCCTAGCACTAAGATTTGAATATCTCATTCTTAAGTTAACAAGCAACAAATAACTGGGTGTAAATTGTCAACTTGTGCTCAAGTTTATGATATATGAAATTACCAAGGATATTCCTCAAGTTAGTCACCCAATTAGTGAAAATAGATAGATTAAATTATGGAAGCAACCAAATTGATTAATTCTTGCATAATATTAAATTATGTAATTAAGAACAAGAATTGGATAACAATACCATAAATAATTGAGATACAAGAAACAACATAAAGAAACATGTGTGGGTAAGAGAAACTAGACCAAAATGTGGGTCACATCCACTTAAGTACTCAAGAATTACATCAATGTACAAATAATATCAACCCATAGGCCATCTAACACTTCTAAAAAAGGTCCAACGAAACTCTTCCTAGTCAATTTGCAATTCTTGAATGAACTCTTTGCCCCAATACAATAAAAATAAAAAAGATTGAATCCCACAAATAACTCCCAACACAAGATATACAAGACTGTAAAAAATCCATCTATACTTAATTTGACCTAAAACATGTTATCTATAGATTACCAAACATTGAATAAAAAATACAATAATCACTAGTGAGGAAGAGGTAGCCAAAACATAATTTAGATTGCTAAAAGATGCTTGCAAATGTCGTTTAATGAGTTTACTACTTTCAATAGATTGAAAAATGACAAGGCCACTCTATACAAATTGGTGAACATGTTTTGACCTCTTCAATAATGAAATCATTTCATCAACCTTCTTTGACCTAATTATTTAAGGATCCATCTATACTTAATTAGAGCTTAGCTTGGAAGATTTGGTTTATTAGCATAAATGAAAATCAAAACTATCAAAAGGCATGATGGGATTTGATTCACCAATAGAACTATCAACTATGTTATAATAATTATTGAGGCTTGGTGGCAGGAAAATAGGTGTCAATATGGGAGGAAGAAGACAAAGGTTTAACATGGGATGAAGGTTGAACATAAGGGTTTCTAGGACTCCTTAAAGGGCAATCCTTGATTAGGTACCCCTCTTTACTACAATGAAAACATATGTTTGATTTGTTAAAAAAACTAACTAATTACTAAATTTCAAACTTAAGGCTAATTATTTTTTTATCATATCTAGAATGGGTTAGAGTTCATGTCCATTTCAACATAGGCATTAGAATGAACTTGTTGTTCCTTTTCACAACATGTCCCATTTTTATATTAAAAAATATGGACCCTCTTCTTTTTTCTTAGGTTTAGCTTGGTTCCTTAGTGTCAAAATTTCTAAAGTTAGCCAAGTTCTCAAAATTGGTTTCCCCAAGAGCCAAAATGCCATCATGGTTGGATAGATCATAGAAAATAGGTGCCAGTTCTTTCAAAAATTTCTCAAAATTTAAGATAAGGAATAAATTCACTTGCGGGTTCTATACCTCTAACTGGCTAAAAGGATATATCAACTAGTTTTCCCCACATGTCTAGTTTAGTTAAGAAAATTTACAAAATTTCTTCTTTTTAGATGGTTAACAACTAAGTGAACTACACCAATTTAAAGTTTGAAATAACTGGTTTGCTTAAATTTCCCCACACTCGATAAGGAATAAACCAATTTTAAATGAATGTAGAAGTTTGAGGTGTATTTGAACCCGTTTGATAAATTTTTGATATAAGTTTAGCTCTACAAGCTTTTCTCAATCTAGTTCTTTATAAGGTATAATTTAATACCTAAAACTTGATCTGAGCATCATTTGAATTGTAAGGAAGCTAAGGTAGCGAAACAATTTCATACACTAATCTTGAGAGGAGGGTTATGTAATATTTTTTAGATATTTACAATAGTTATAGAAACTAAAAAATAAACATAAATATCATGCATACAAAAAAACCCTTTTGGGAAAAACCCCACACTCCAAAAGTTTCCCAATTTATTATTCTAAAATCAACAAGATTAAAATATACTTATAGAGAAATATTTCATAAGAGTATCACCAACTAGAGATCTGAAGGCAACTCAACATCTTTAACACTCTCACACACAACCTCCATCTCAAGTACTTAATATATAGGAGATAGGATACATCAAACCGTCAAATAGTATTTACAAAACCATGAGCTAAAACCATTCAAAACATGGTGCCCAAATTATCTCCAATCAAAGATGCCCTATGATGTGTCAAAACACACAACATATGTAAATCCACCTTACAACTCTCATTTTTGTGTCCAACACATTTTCACATTTTCCAATTCGAGAGACTCAACTTTTGTAGGCCATAAATTTTGATCTAAGAGCTCGATTGATGAAGCATTGGAAGGATCATGGAGTTCTCTATAAAAATATAACCTTATTTTCTATTTATGACCACTTTTGGGCCTAACTCTAAGTGCCTCAAACTTGACTTTGATTTTTTTTTTTTAAACTTTAATATCTTGAAATCCACACATGATCTTGGGTTGAAACTTTACCAACATGTTTATTTGACAATTCAATAGCTTTGGGGAAAATTTTGGACCATCCATACTCAAATGTAAATTTACTACTAATAGTAACCTTTTGTAATTTCAAAGTTGAGACACCTTTTTCCTACCATTCTCCCACTTGTCAAACACCTTGCAAGAGAAAAGGGAGTATAAGCACCATGATATAATTTCTAGGGGCTGAGAGGCCCATAGAATTCGAACACCATCTAAACTTCTATACACTCAAAAGCTTAGTTAAATAATCTACATTAATTACATTATCCACCTTAACTATTATCACCTTGCCATCCTTGATCATATATTTGACAAAATGATATGATACATCAGGGTATGTGTTAGATGTATATGAAAACTGAGAGGGGGTGAATCAATTGTCCATTAAAACATTCAATCCCTCATTAAAATTCAAACCCTTATCAATATTTAAACCCTCATAAAGCATTAGAAAAATGTAAACATGTGAAACAAAAATGTAAACACAACCATACACAAGAGAACACCAAATTTATGTGGAAAAACCTAAGTAGGGAAAAACCACGGTGAGGATTAGCTCACATATATATGAATAACAACATCAAATACAATTAGGCTCACTGCCAAGGGCTCACTTCCTAGAAGAAAGAACAATAGAAGAAAATTTTACAAAGAGATTCACTATCTCAGACCAACAAGAGAAATTCACCACTGCAACTCTATTCCATCTACAACCTTTGGCTCATTGCCTCCGACAACTTCAAGCACATTGAAAATGTAGACACCTTCTACTCGCTGCAGCCAGAGTCATAGGAATTTAAGCTCACACTCATATCACCATACTTGATAGAATTCACATCATTCACACACCTTACAACATCTCCAACAACTCACCTTGCATTTATACAATCTATGACCTAAAAAATATCAATTAGGTTAGCTTTAATGAAACATATGCACCTCAAACATGCAACACCAAATAGGTCTACACCAAATAATTTCATAGTGGAATGAACTAAAGGCAGATCATTCCAAGGGTTAAATAGGACCCAAATCTACACCGACACACATCACCATGCTTCCATAAACAACAAAAATACCTCTGGAATTAGCGCTAGCATGCTAGGTTGGCCAAATCTACACTAACACTAACAAGCAACCATATACATGCCTTTCCAAGTCTGGAAACACCACACATACCACATAGAAACACTCCATGGCATTCCATAACATTTCACATCATTAGAATATCCAACACTACTGGCACAACCATCTAAAACTGAAGAATACTTTCATCCTGTGCATCAGGATGCACTACCATTGAACTCCAACATAAGAACTAAACTTGCGAAGAAACTCAACACTAGAAAATCCAAGGGAAGGTAGATATAGAAAATATAATAATGTTCCCAAATCCGCAAGATAGGAAATAACATGGACAAATGTGGAGCAATTCCATTTTTCCCAGACAACCTTCTTCATAGGAAAACACACTATCAACCACAACTTCCATTGTCACATGATCCCAAACCTAAAACTCTGGATATAACACCTCTGATCATCATATCCAAACTACACAAGCATATCTTCAATGATTAAGAAATGCAGAGCACAACACTGAACACACCTTTGTCACACTGCTCACTCTTTTATTCAAATTTTCTCAAAAGCACTTGGAAACCAAGTGGACCAGCTGCATCAACAACACCAACACAACATATATACATATTCAACACCAAAAATCTCCACACTAGAGGTTGACAATAATGTGACATCAAAACACAACATATCTACACTTAGCACCAGTACTAACAACACTAATGACAGTACCACCAACAACTCTAACACTAGCGATCTCCAACCATCTCCATACTATTGACATCAATGACAACACCTACAACATACTTGCAATGGTATGTGCACTAAGTTGTGACATAAAAATAGCTCTTAATATGCCACTTTTTTTCCTAAAATTATAAAAGCCTGATGTTTGATGACAAAATGAAGATAGTTACGCTTAAAATTTGAAGATACAACAAGAAAAAGAGTAGTAGTGCTCTGAATCTACTCTCTAAAATACAGTTTCTTTTTGCAAATAGTGGAGATTAAGGGTTTTAAAAAGGGGGTCCAGACAAAGTGGTCCTATTTTTATCAAAAAAATAGCATAGCATATGTTATGGTCCCCCTAAAATGTTAATTTTTTATTTCAATTTCAAAAATCACTACAGTGAGAAATTAGCTAACACCATGTAATTTATGCTAGCTTTTTTGGCTAATTTTTTAATGAATAATATTTTACTAATTTTTGAAGTGGACACATCTTGAAAAGAAGAAATTTGAGTGTGCCCCCCCCTAAATTTTTCAAAACTAATCAAAAATCATTTTTTTTTTCAATATGTGTAGAATGGAGTCTAGTTTCTAAAAATGTAATTTGTTTCAAAATTTGATGAATGAGTAAAAATATATATCCAAACCTGATGGATAGTACAACAAAAAATGTGTGAATCTTGGATGCCCAAGGAAAAACCCAACCCTTTGGGTCGTTATTTCCCAATGCAATACATTTGGCAAGCGCCAAATTTGGTGCTTGCCAAATAAAACAACACCATTTGGTGAGCACCAAATGTAAATGCTAAAGCCAACTTCTCTTTCTCTTTGTCTCTCTCTCCCCCACTTTGATAAGGCTTAGAGTTTACGATTTATGATTGATGATGGGTATTTGAGGTTTTACCTTTCATTCCATCTATACCTCCTTCTCTCTTAACCAATACTTACCCTCTTCTCTCTCAACCCTCTCTATGTCTCTCCCACCCTCTCTACCTTACCTTGCCTCCTTAACCCCATCTCTATCCTTGCCTCCCTACGTCTCTCTTATTTTATCTCCCTTTGTTACTATTTCACATCCATCTCTCTCCTTTCCCTTGATCACTACCTCTCCCTCACACCCTCTCTCTCCCCATCTCCAAATCTCCCTCCTTGTCTCTTTACCCAACTCTTTCCCCCCTCTATCTCTCTCACCACATTCTTCTCTCTCTCCTCTTCTCTCTCCCTCTCCTCTCTAGGTCATCACCTCTCTATCTCCTCCTCCCTATGTCTCTCACTTCCTCCATGTGTATCTCCCCCTCTATCCCTTCTCACTCCTCTATCGATACTTCCCTTTCTCTCTCCCTCTCTTCTCTCTCTTCTCTCTCTAGGTTTCTCCCACTCTCTCTCTCCCTATCTCCCTCTCTACCTTGCCTTATATCCTTACCCCATCTATATCCTTTCCTCCCTACTCTCTCTTCTTCTCTCTCCCTCTATTATTGTTTCTTTCACATCTCTCTCCATTCTCTTGATCACTACCTCTCCCTCCATCCCTCTCTTTCTCTCCCCATCTCTAGGTCTTTCCCTCCTTCCCTCTTTACCTCTCTACCTCTCCCTCCTTGTCTCATTACCCACCTCTCTCCTCCCTCTATCTCTCCCCCTATG